>JACVBY030000529.1:0-600000 GCA_017589505.3 Metroxylon sagu | reverse complement strand
TGCACATTGGGTGTAAGAGAGGAGTTTACCCCCACTTCTAAATTCTAAACATTTAGATGTGATCTACATATCCAAAAATACCCACAAACAAAACTTTGTATGATTTGGATAACCTTTGCCTATCTCTTAAGTTACAACAAAATCTTAACATCATAACATGCCTATTGAAACTTTTTATGAGGACCCAATTTTGTAATGTTAGTAACGGACTTTGTAGTAGTACCATGTTTGTATGGAGGTTGCTTTAGCACAACACTTACTATGTCTTGTGTACTAAGTATTGGTTCGGTATTAGTATAGTAGAATAAGCCCATTATAGGATGGTTTGCAACAAGGCCCAAAATCAATACCAAAACTCATGTTGGTACATTACTGGTTTGGTATGTTATGGGTCAATATGGTACAGTACGCATTTCATATTAAGATAAGGTGCCCATTTTTTTCTTACTCTTATGATACCACTTAGTGCCGGATAGTGCAGGTTGGCATCAAGTGGTCCCATTTAGTTTAGACTAATTTAGTTCATATAAATCGAAATTTGGTACCTTACTAGTACGCTATGGGTTGGTATGGTAAACCTTAGTTTGCAACGGTATTGCTAACCTTGAATTTAGATTTTTCATTTTGCAATGAATTTGATAGTTGGTGTAAAGTCCTTGACACACACACACACACACACAACACACACATTGCCTAGGCATTCAAAGGCTCACTGATCACCTAGATAGTTGCCCATAATGACTGTGGTCCCACATGTCCTTTCATATACTTGATCTCTATAAGAATTTCATTTTTTGATTTGATGATGAATGCATGCTGATGTAGCATAAGATTTAGGAGATAAGGTCTAATAGGGCTTAGGAAAGGGTTGAAGCTATAGATTGTGGGAAATATGATGAGCCCATGAGCATTATGACTGCAAATACAATGTGTGAAGAAATAAATTTTGAATCTGAAACAGGTCTGATTTTTTTTGTTTGGATGTTACTTAGAACGGTGAGAAGAGAGTAGAAGGGAAAAGAGAAGAAAATGGAGTTGAATAATGGATGAGATGAACTGTAAAGAGAAGAGACAAAAATTAAGGAAAAATCCTTCAAAAAGAACTACTTTATTCAAAACAAGTCCTAGAATATAGGTCATTCTCTATGGCTTTCTAATTATGGACACTTGAACAACCTCAAATTAATGTTTATTTACAATGGAAGAATTCCCAACTTACCTATAGTGGACCTAGAACCCTAATCTATACAATTAAGGCCTTAAAAAGGATGCTAAATTAACTGAAAACTCTATAATTTCTAAACTGCTTGCATCACAATTTTTTTTAAAAAAAAATCCACAAAACATATCATTTATATTTCCATGCAACCTAGATGGAAAGCTATGGCAGTCTCTTCAGGATGCAAAAATAATTATTAAAAAAATCTTGATGGCCCAACCTAGACCTAAAGTTGGATCTGTAGATTATGATACTCTTCAGTGCAAATCTCAGAAGCCTATTAGAAAAATAATCTTGGAAATTAATATGAAAAATAGTTAGAAATAAGATAAAAACTTAAAAAACCTAAAAACTGAGATTAAAATATAAATTCTACAAATTAAGTTATCAAAATACTGATTGCATCAGAAGCTTTATTTCATCTTTGAATTTTGAGTAGAATTATATTAAAATTGGAATCTTGATTCAAAAATTGATAGTGGAGATGGAGATGAACTTAAGAGAGTCCTGAACTAAGGCTCAGTAAGTTATGCGCCTGGAACCAGATTCCTGTATTGCTGTCATTTGGTGTTGAGATCTGAATTTTTGTTCCAAGTGAACCAGCCAGGTTGGATTAGTCGAGGCATTTGGAATTTTTAAACTTTAGTTATGTTGCTGACTTGTATCAAGATTAAGGGACAATAAAGGGTGAAGAGGTAGGAATTATGCATCGGGTAGTTCAGATTAACTGTTCAAAGATTAAGGTTTCAGGTCAAAAGAATGGAAGGCTAGGGTTAGCGTTATAACTTTTAAGGATTAAAAATGAAACCAGAAAAGAAGTATTTGACATAGATATCAAGAACAATAGCAAGTAGAGAACAGGGGAACAAATTAGGTAATAGTTAGTGGCTTTGCTCCACACTAGGCCTCACAACTAGGCTTTGTAGGTTTTAACTTCCATTGCAGAATGACAACACAAGAAAGAGTAGAAACCTTCAATTCTTAATCAACCAGTAGAAAGATGGAAAAATATGCCGTACTTATTAACTTATAGGCTGATTTGTCCATCAAAAAAATAAAGTACCAAACAAAATTACTCTGGGCCCCTAAGCACTTCAATTATTAATGTACTTAATGTTGTGCTCGTCTGGTCAAGGGCTGGGATGCTGTTGTATTATTTTTGTCCATGTCATGTCATGCTAGCCATGTGCTAAGAGGCAGCTATAAGATGGGAAATGGGTACATGTTGGTCTTTATTGTTTCATGGCTTTATGCTGGTGCATGTCTAACTATTATGCATTGGACAGATTGATCCACAGAATGTGGAGGTACATTCCTTTTGTATCATGCCTGTACATGCCCGGCATATTACATTCTACATGGCACAGTCTGGTCCAGTATGATACCTAAACTATTGCATTAGATAAGGTAAAGTAGTGGTTATTAGGGGTCGGCTTCTTCAGGGCCCCATAAATTAGCCAGGCATCATAAACAATTCAGACAATAAAAGGTGATATTGCTTGTTTTCTTAACCCTTCTACCTTCATCAGAAATCCCAAAAATGCCTGGAGAGCTCTTACCCTCTGATACCTTTGATTGTATATATATCTGTTATTCACAATCCTTCTGACTTGAGACTTCTCAAAAGGGTATTTCTCAAGAGGAGCTGGTCAGTGCAATGGCTCTCCACATTTGTGCGCAAACATCTAGGGCTGGCAATCTGAATTTTTCCATCCATGATTACCTTTCCTGAGTCCTAAGGCAATAAAGACTTGTTCTTTAGCAGTGTCACACCCCTGAGAGCCTCTTCAGTTTATCAGACTTCTTTCTACCTGTGTCCTCCCCACCCCCCCCCTCACCACCCCCCCCCCCTGCCCTTTTTTTTTTTTTTTTTTTTTTTTTTGCGCTGGGGTGGTGGGGGGTGGGGTGTGCTTTGTGAGACCGTAATAGAGAACTTCATTGTGGTGATAATTATTATTACTCCCAAAAAAAAAAAATTGTATTATTTGCCAGAAAACTTATGAAACATACTGACTCATTCTTCAGTAAAGAAACTTGGGACATTCTGCCCAAAGCTAAATTTATTTGGGGCTTTGGGCAAAATCTGAAGCCTGGATTTAGCAAAGATGTATTGATGGTATCCTTTTATAATGGACTTAATCATCAATATACACAAAAAATGAACAGAATAGACATGCAGACTTATTCTGTATATTACTTAACTCAGTTTTCATTGAGATTAATAAATAATAATAAACTTTCCGTTACTTGCACATATAAGAAATATATCACTCTTTATCAAGAACACCAAAATGAGTCCTAAAAATTGTCTTTTGGTTTTTTATTATTTTCCATTTTTGTTTCTGTTTTAATTACTTGTTATCAAAGAATTCATCATATTGGCTCACTAGGGAAAAAAAAAAAAGAAGAATTCATCTTATCGACTTTGACCCTGTGCACTCATATCCCATGTTTGCACAGATGTATATTAAATATAGCGTATACCTATATACCCTTGCAACTGCTCCATGTAGACAGAAAACTATGTTCAAGGCAATTTTTTAATTGTAACTGCAAATTGGCTGATAATACAAATGCAGTTCAGACTTAGGTGTCCAGTAACATACCGAATTACACTATTGACACTTATGCTATTATTGTTATTAATATTATTAAATTATTGTTGTATTTGCAGATAGTTGGTGCTTTCTGGTACTACTTAGCTGTGAAACGTGAAAATGATTGCTGGCGTCAAGCTTGTGAGACTGTTAAAGGATGTGATTCTTTGTACTTGTTTTGTGGCAACGAGGAATTGGGAAATTTTGGCAGCTGGAAGAATGTTCGTCAGAATGTTACTAATACGCAGTGTACAGTGGATGATGATAATTCACCGTTTAATTTTGGAATCTATAAGGATTCCTTGACATCTCGGGTTGTTTCATCATATAAATTCTTTTCAAAGTTTATTTATTGTTTCTGGTGGGGTTTGCGAAACCTGAGGTAAGCCCCCTCTTTTGCTATTACTGGCTTAGAAAATGATGAGCATTTCATTGCTGCAGTTCTAGTCGAGCCTTTTGTTTGGTTTGTTTTATGGCATGGATTATTAGTCAATCCACCAATTGGGATCCATATTGGGTCAAACATGCAAGATTTCTTAACTTTTTGAGAACAAAATCTATTAACTGCTGTATAATGATAAATATAATGAGACAACAAAATCTATTAGCCCTATTGGCACCAATGAGACTTATCAATTCTCATAAAAGGTCCAATTATATATGAACCCATGGGCCATGTCAGTGAACCTTGTTATCAATTCTCATTTTGCTCCTAATGTATTTTAGGTATTATATGCTACTAAATGAGTTCAGCTCCCCTGCCTGGGCTGATACCATTGAGCCAACTTCCTTAGCTTGGAACTTGAAGGCTCTCACAATTTTGACATTGTCTCAGCTTCAGACTCAAATCTGCCTGTTTATTGTCAAGGATGGTTGAAATATCTTGTGCACAGAGATGACACTTGCCTATTTGTAATTATTTTTCTTTTAGTTTTTGAGATTCTTGTTCTGATTTCCCTGCCTATCAGTATGATATTTGGCCTAATATTGGCCTTAATTATTGGTTTTGGAAACATGATAATCAGACTGGATCAGTGGCATTGTTATTAGCCAATGACCAACTCCATTGTAATTGCATTTGAGTTAGTTAGCAACCTTGTGGGGCTCATTATTATAGGCATCTCAACAAAAGTAGCAGTGTGTTCGATTCAATTTTGCTTTCTTCATCTCTGTCTCAACCCTTTTTCCCTTCTTACTAAAATAATTATTTAGTAATCATATTTTCTTTTCTTCTTCCACTTTATAACCCTTTAAGCAATAAATGTTTCTGCAGTTCTCTGGATATTTGTTGCTCCATTATAATCTTTGAGGTCATTCCATGATGATTCATAATGCACAGCAGAAGACCTGGACTTACTGCATGGTTTCAAACCTTAGGTTCAATCCCCACCATTTCCTTTCTTCCTTCCTCGTATCTGAGACCTACATGGTAGATTTTCTGGTGTCGAAGGCTTTGCATGTGTAAAAAAAAGGGGGCTGGAAGAGAATGATCTCTAAGCTCTCTCAGAGTTGAGTTAGAGAATATTTTGGGATCATGGCCAACCACATTCTATTGACTCTATTAACAAATTTTATCAGAGATTACAGATCAGAGTGATGGATGGACTGCTTTTGAGCATAATGAGATCTTTTTGATAGCTCATATGCAAGGACTAACTATTAAAAAAAAAAAGTAAGATTAGATGAGACATTGGGACTGGACTTTTGATGCTGCTATTACATTTGACATTGCATCTATAACTTATTCTTATGTTTTTCATGCTTAAATTTATAAAACTAACCAACATGTGGTATCTTATGAATTTGGGATTGGCTTTATGTTACCATTTATGATATCATTCACAACATCATCAGCCACCCTGTTCCTGAAATCAACCCTCCACTTTTATTTGGTTTTGTGATGACATTGGTCGAGTTTGGTACTTGCATATAAATAAAATATGCACTTGCATTTAGAAAATGATTTGTAGTTTCTTTTATGAGTGCAGAATGAGATGGATAACTTCAGTTTGGAGTTCATATCTTACATTCAGCATGCAAAAGTTGTCCAAAACTGACCTATATTCTGCCATTCTTTTTTAACCTTTGCTGTGATGCATGAAACAGTACCCTTGGCCAAGGACTCCAAACAAGTACTTTTCCTGGAGAAGTTATCTTTTCTATTGCACTAGCCATTCTTGGACTCATTCTCTTTGCGCTCCTTATTGGGAACATGCAGGTATTTTGATGCTTTATTCGCTTCACACCATTGTTTATCTTAAAAAAAAAAAAAAAAAAGCATGGGTCTGTCAGCTTGGATTCTTTTACTACAATGGTTATTTTCTGCTCTATTTCTTGTTCTGATCATATCCATAGTTCATTTCAGACGTATCTCCAGTCTATGGCATTACGGCTTGAAGAGATGAGAGTCAAAAGGCGTGACTCAGAGCAATGGATGCATCACCGCCTGCTGCCACGTGATCTTAGGGAACGTGTTAGACGATACGATCAATATAAATGGTTGGAGACACGAGGTGTGGATGAAGAAAACTTGGTTCAGAGCCTGCCCAAGGACCTCAGGAGGGACATTAAGCGCCATCTTTGTTTAGCTTTAGTGAAAAGAGTAAGTGATAATTTTTCTTCTTATACTAACCTTTAGCTGAGCGATAATCAAATATGAATTTATATGTCTTATTTTCTTTTGCTGCTAATCTATACAAAAGTCTGTAACTTTGGGTCCTTTATCCTGGTTGGTAGGTCCCTCTGTTTGAGAACATGGATGAGAGGTTGCTGGATGCAATTTGTGAACGGCTGAAACCAAGCTTGTATACAGAAAATACTTACATTGTAAGGGAAGGAGATCCTGTGGATGAGATGATTTTCATCATTCGTGGACGCTTGGAGAGTGTAACTACTGATGGTGGAAGAAGTGGTTTTTTCAATCGAGGTTTGCTAGAAGAGGCGGATTTCTGTGGTGACGAATTGTTAACCTGGGCTCTGGATCCCAAATCTGGCTCCAATCTCCCATCATCCACTAGGACAGTAAAAGCTTTGACAGAAGTGGAAGCTTTTGCTCTAGTTGCTGATGAATTAAAGTTTGTGGCTAGCCAGTTCAGACGGCTTCACAGCAGACAGGTTCAACACACATTTCGCTTCTATTCACAACAGTGGAGGACATGGGCAGCCTGCTTTATCCAAGCAGCATGGCGACGCTATTCCAAGAGGAAGATGGCAGAACTCCAACGCAAGGAGGAAATGGCAGGAGTAGGTGATCATCCGACTGGTGGTCCTAGCCTTGGAGCAGCTCTCTATGCATCTCGATTTGCAGCCAATGCTCTTCGTGGGGTTCATAAACTCCGGAACAAGACTGTAAGAGAGTTGGTGAAATTACAGAAGCCTCCTGAACCTGATTTTGCTGTTGATGACGCTGAGTGAATTTTGGCAGCTTATGGTGATAAAAGGCACTGGTCTCCTGTGTTTTTGTGATCGTTGTAAGGTCTCTCTCTCTCTCTCTCTCTCTCTCTCTCTGTGTGTGTGTGTGTGTGTGTGTGTGTAAACGTACATCAATGTATGAAAACTTGTGGACTGCCAAGTGTATCGTGGTTCTTCGACTTGATTGGGGTCATCACGGAACAATGTGTAGTGCTTGTAACGTTGCTGCATTCTATTTTGTACTTTGATGGAAAGACACCAGTATATTAAATATAATCCACATCTGAATGCTTGAAAAATGTGGGAAGGAGATGAAAATTTGCAGAAATTGGTGCCGCATGGCATCACCCATTCGTTCTTCCCTTCTCCATTTCCTAGGGTTTTATGACGTGGTTACTCTTTATCTGCATATATGCACGTGCATTTATTAAAAAATAAAAATAAAAAAAAAGGGACAGAGAGGAGGGAGACGGGAAGAGAGAGAGAGAGAGAGAGAGAGAGAGAGAGAGAGAGAGAGGAAGTTGCATTAGACATTTTTCAAGAAAAAACCAAAGAAGAGATTATTTTGAGTTGAAAATTTTGATTTTATTAAAAATTAAAGTTATATTTGGCTTTATTTTTTATTTTTAGCTTTCATGAAAATTAATTTTTGAAAAACTAAATTCTAAAACTTGTTTGTTTGTTATTTGAATTCTATTTAGTGGCGGCGGTGGCAGCCAGAGGGCTGTTGCATGTGATGGTGACGATGATTATGGATATTTTTAGTTTTTTAAAAATATAAAAATATTTTTTTAGTCACACTTAAAAACTGAAAAGATTTTTAAAAAAATTAAAAATAAAAATTTGATTATTAAATATAATGTCTACCTGGGTTTTTTTTTGGCTGTAAAAATCGGAAGTGATACCAAATACGCTCTAAGTTACATCCATTTAGAAATTTAAAAACTAAATCAAAATTTTTAGGATTGAAAAAGAGAAAAAAAAAAAAATCTCACGGCAGAGGAACAACACAGGGAGCTCTAGAGCTCTGCAATCTTAAGTTGGGAGTCCAGTTATATTTCATATCGTCTACATGACTGTATCTGTATGCCAAATGATTTCATATCTCTGAATTTAAGTTTAAAGTCTGTTTTTAAACCAGTATCTAAACTCCTGATTGGGAGAACAATCTTTAGGATTGTGACGGAAAGATCCTTTGTTTTGAATTGATCATCAACTTAATTCCTCTTTTTGTTAAATATATATATATATATACACATTAGCTCCTGAAATTTTGTTACTATTGCAAGGGGAAAAAAATAGTGGACATGTTAGCCCTGCGCACCCTCATAAACCATCACTCTATTGGTCTAAAATATTAAATACTAAATACCTAACGGAGCTTTAACCGGCTCTACTGCGCTTGATTTTCTATCCACTATAAACGACCGGCCCCTGTTATTCCACCCACCGAACCAACCCACCACCTTCCCCCAGCCCGCGAAGCCCATCAGACCAGCAACGCGCTCCACCACCATTCATTCATGCCGATGTTTGAAAGTGCAACATAAAGCAGCATTCTCCAGACCTATCACCACAAAAGTTGCCATCCGATCCTCTTTTCACTTTCTCAGACCCCTTTTATTTACTTTCTTATTACATGGTGTTAGTCATTAGAATCCGCCTTCCTTGCATTAACTAAGGTAGGAGATGACATGTTCGAACAACACACTTCTCTTGCTCTGAGGTCGGCATCTTGCACATAGGAAGGAAGGGTTAGAGTGTTCGAACAACACACTTCTCTTGCTCTGAGGTCGGCATCTTGCACATAGGAAGGAAGGGTTAGAGGGGCTCCAGATATTTATTTCTTCGAGAGAAACCCCTTCAACACTCTTATAAGTTAGCCAAGATGATGAAGGCACTCCAAGCTCTCTCCTGCGAGACGAGAGCTCCGAAGTGGAGGAGGGGATGAGTTTTCTCTTTGTACTTGGTACTACTGATTATATTTATAAATGTTTGGAACAAGCGCGGAGGTGATGGGCTCCATTAGAAAAGGTAGGGAGAAGAGATCTGCGCCGAACTAATCGCTCAGGACTCCATATGGACTGGTCAATGGCACGGATATGAGCAAGGGCTGAGGATCGACGAGATCTTCGGAATAGAAAAGGAGATCCTACATTACAGTTTTTTTTGCTTTACTTTGGAGCAATCTTTGTTTTATTTTGGTTTCGCTTCAAGAACATGCCAGTGATGTGTCATTCAAGAAGGTATCATTCTTTCCACCACTTTCAAGAAGTATATAGTCATCTTGACTTGGGTTTGTGGTCAATGATGGTGGCAATCCCATGGAAGCAGCACGTCCCTGATGCCATCCTCATCATGCGGTAATACGTATTGAATGCATATGAGGCAGGCGATTCCACCATGTTAGGATCATAGCATGGCTGCCCCTACATCAGTACAGAGCAATCCCCCTTCCCCGACCAGCAAGCCCAGTCGAGCGCCACCTGCAGCATCTTCGCATCCGGACTCGAGGATGACGATGGGGAGGTTGGGGACGTTTAGATAAGCCATGGTGAAGTACGCGGCGTCGAAGACTTTGGTACAGTGAAACAGAGTGCTGGTGTCGACGGCCTCCTTGTTAGGTGATAGCGGGCGAAGAGCGCGTCGTCCAGAGGGATGACGCCATTGGTTTGCATATAGTCAGTCGTAGCAGGGGTAGGAGCTGGTGGATGCGATTGAAGAAGGCTTGGGAGGGGGGGGAAGAGCCTGGGATGATGGAGGAGTTGAGAGGTTGGTGACGACAAGGGTGGAGTGGATACGGCGAAAGATGGGGATGAAGAGGGGGTTGGCGTTGGTGAGGGCGATGAGGACTTCATATCCGATGGCAATAGCGGTGACGACGACGACGACGACGACGCGGGTGACGAAGACAGCAGGGACCAAAGTGAAGTAAAAATGAAAATTTAAGAATATTTTAAATGTTTTTCATAGTTCAGGAGCTAAAGTTTAGTACCTTCAAAGCTCAAAGGTAAAGGGGTTAAAAGTGTGCTTGGGCCTTATCATCAAGATTTTGTTGCTTCCTTTCGTCACCTGTTCAGGGTATAGCGAGATCGGGATCCATTCCCTCAGAAAACAAAATAAATCGAAGTTAAACTTAAAAAGGGCTCATCTTGGGCTTCTTCTAAAGACCAGCGATTTTGACTTCAAGAAACAAACCTCATTGTTTACAAGGATTGATGATATTGATGCAAAGTAAATTAAATAATAAATCTCATCGTTTGCAAGAATTGATATTGACGCAGATAATTCACAATAATCAATCGAATTGCTATTGATGCAAATAAATCAAATAATAAATCATATTCTTTACGAGTATTGATATTGATGTAGCAAGAATTGCTCGACAAGGCGTGCAGAACTCTCTCTCTCTCTTTTATCTCTGATATCTCTCTAGTTTTCCCAAGGCCAAGAGGCGGTCGCGACGCTTTCAAAGGTAGAGCAGCAGACGCGCCAGGACCTTCCGCTCCCTCTCCTCCTCCTCCTCGTCCAGCTCCGCCATCTCCTTCCGGAGACGCTTCTTCTTCTGCCCGCTGGTCCGCGCCACCACGTCCTCCTCCCCGAGTTGCCGTCTCCGTCTCCACCGCGCCGCCGCCCGGTCCAGCCCGTCCTCCCAGTCGTCCAAGAGCGAGCGAAGCATGGCGAGCTTGCCCTCGCAGGCGCCCACTTGGAACCCCAGCATCTCCGCCGCTTCCACCTGGGCCGCGAGGCGGTCGATTCTGGTGGGGGCGAATGGGCGCTTGTCCAGCGACAAGGTCTGGATTTCCTCGGCCGCCAGCTTCAGAGACCGCTGCACGGCGCGCTTCGCCGTCTCGTCCAACAACGACGAAAAGCATCTCGACAGTTCCATGTCGTTCTTGGAAGGTTTCCGTGGAAGAAAGCGCACGGGAGATTTTAAAGCAGGGTAGGATGATACCTTGTCCTCCCATGATCCGGAATTCTGCGAACGCTCAACGTTTCCGTGGAAATAAATCGTAACCGTCCAACTGATGCCCGCATGTCGACTCGCCCACTGGATTTTAGAGTCCGTCTCCCTCCCAGAAGCTTTAGAGTGATTTTTGTTAGGGTGAAACGGGGTAATCGAAGAAATTAAACGGACCGGTTTGGTACGGTCCTAAGTGTTAATAGAATCGATTTTTCATCCAGAATTTTTTGGAATCGGTCACTTCTACATCCAAACGACGAGTCTGAGAATTTAGAATGCGATGATGGTACCAAATGTTGTTGCTTGGATATCGACAAATGCCAAAGGGGAGGGAAATATGTCCGACCAGCGGTTTTGGCTTCAAGAAAGAAATCTTATTCGCTGTCGATGTAAAAAAAAAATCAAATAATAAATCTTATTCTTCACAAGAATTTTTATTGATGTAAATATATGAAATAATAAATCTTATTGATGTAAATAAATCAAATAATAAGACTCATTATTTACAAGAATTGCTCAATAAGGCATACAAAATTCTTCTCTTTTTATCTCTGATATATATATATATATCTCTTTCTCTCTCTCTCTCTCTCTGGTTTTCCCAAGGCCCTCGTGACGTTTTCAAAGGTAGAGCAGCAGACGCGCAGGGCCTTTTGCTCCCTCTTCTCATCCTCGTCCAGCTCCGCCATCTCCTTCCGGAGACGCTTCTTCTTCTGCCCGCGAGTCCGCGCCGCCACGTCCTCCTCCCCGACTTGCCGCCTCCGTCTTCAACGCGCCGCCGCCCGGTCCAGCCGCCTCCGTCTTCAACGCGAGCCCGTCCTCCCAGTCGTCCAAGATGGAGCGAAGTCGGGCCAGCTTTTCCTAGCAGGCGCCAAGTCCAGCGACAAGATCCGGATTTCCTCGGCCGCCAGCTTGAGAGACCGCTGCACGGCGCGCTTCGTCTTCTCGTCGATCAATGCCGAAAAGCTGCTCGACAGCTCCCAAATCTTTCTTGAAGGTCCCGCGGGAGAGAGAGCACCGGAGAAATTAAAAAAGAAGAATGAGGCAGGGTTCATTCTCATGGGAACCGCGATTCGGAATCATCTTGAAGTATTTTATACCTGACTTGATCTCGATCCAGCCATTCAGGTATTTACAACTGTCGTTTTTAGTGTAAAAAAATCGTAGCCGTCCAACCATTATCCCCGTGTCGATCTCCCCTGGCGACTGTTAGAAACTGGAACCGCTGGATTTGAGACCGTCGCTTTCTTGTTTATATCGAGTTATTTCTTCATCCTATCTCGCTCAGATTGCACAAAGAAAATGTATAGTAAATTATGTAACTGGAGGTAGGTCATGCCTAACCACTGGCCACGTTTCGACGAGCATTTTCAACTAGCAGCTCTCGCATGGTACACATGTGATTGTGAAAGGAGGGATTGGATGATTGATGATAACAAAAACAAGAAAAAGTCTCGCATGGGTATACATGTGATTGTGAAAGGAGCGATTGGATGATTAATGAAAACAAAACAAGAAAAAGTCCGAAAAGAAATGACAAGAGGTATTTATAAAAAAAAAAAAAAAATGCCACGTTTACAAGAAACAAACTAATACTACAAATATAATCTGTTTCCTTTGTCCATCGAAATGGTAGAGATAATGTTTCTTTTCCACACCCACCACCCTACTCTCTGCAGAGAACACAGGTATTGGGTCTAAAAAGCCTTTGAGATGCATCATAAACCTTGAAATCACAACCGTCCATCCTGCTCCCGGGTGCCCCATGTGGCTAATGGAAAGATGATGTTACATGAATCAGAGCATCAATAGTTTAGTTTAGATTCCGCACAAAAACCATTGAGCCAAAAAAAATCGAAAGATTACAACCATGAATCCTAAATAATTGGAACAACTTCTAGTTAACGAAACAAGATTTTAAATCTAATGAGATAAGTATGATCCAAATTTTTGATTGAATCAGGACATACTGCCATCCTGCCTCATTTCAATGCTTGAAACAGATGCCCAACACACGTCAATGACAATGCTAGGATGATCCAGATGACAACCCATCACAGTGTCTCAGATGACATCCTGCCAAAACACGAAACCACAATATCACTTTCTCCTCTCCAATTACCAAAGTAAACAGTGTGATAAGATAGAGAATTTGATACACTGAATATGGATCCCAAACCAAAAGCATGATCTTCTAGGTCAGGCCACTCATCTCAGATCCAAATTTCAGGAAAGTTGGATTTAAGGTAAAACTTTCCAACTTCATTATAACCAAATGGGCGTAAAAATTGCTGTAGCATATTTAAAGCAGACAAGTACTCTATCAGAGCACTTATATCTATTAAAAGCCATTTTGAGAAACCCATACAGGAAGCTAGTATGATCCACCCTTGAAAGCTCTCTTTTGGTGACTTGGGAAGTACATTAGGACAACACATAATCATTTATGACCGTGCAGTAGTAGGAAGACTGGAAATAAACACAATTATCTTGATCCCACATCCCAAATTAATCATGCAAATACTAAATCAGGAGAACCTCAAGCAGCAATCATGATCATGCTACGGACTACTGATGCAAAGAGAAGCATCTCAGAGGCTAGATTCTGGGTGCCTGAGCAATCCCTAGATTGATAGCCACGAAGGTAGTCATGAGACATCCATAGTGAGAAACTCATATCAACATTGTGATGAGTCATTCTAGAACTCATATAGCATTGCCTGTTTTCACAGAGACAAAATTCCACACTGCTAGAAATACAAACAGATATAGTGATCAATATATCTTTCAAGAAATGATGTCAGTAATCAGTGTCAATTGACTTCCATTTCATTCAACCAACGTAATGATTTTTTTTTCATCAGCTAGGTTAGCATAGGACAGGATCTACAGGGCAGCTAGCATTTGTTCAGAATTTAATTGCAGATGTATCCATGACTATGAGCAGCTTGTCCACTATTAATCACCAACTGCTTAAAACCAGACTGCAAATATCAGCCAAAAAAATGGCAACCAATGTTAACAAATTCTTCATGACAAAGAATGGTTTACCACTCCAAACGAGAATGATGCACAAGAACTTGTTGCTGTGAAACCATAGCACAGTGAGGAGATTTTACCTAACATCACCTTTCACTTTAAATGAATTTATCTCCTCCACTGTTGCTAAGAATTTAGCCATCTAAATATTTCCAGCAGTCAATTCTGTTCAGTTTTAACTGTCCATCCTCTCAAAGAAATAGAGGTACCCCATGTCCTTTGGTGGGTTGACTGAAGCACCAACTTTGCTGTCATTGAAAATTACCCATCTTCCATCTTTGTATACATGAGCCACATAGTGCCCACATTGAGTGGAGGTACCTATGTGGCTAACCAGTGCCATTAGCTTGTATACTGCAGGGTAAAAAAAAATGTTAGTGTGAAATCTTGAACTCAAGCAAGCATGGTTGAAAGGAACTTCCAAAACAGTCATCCTTCTAATGACAGATGATAATTCATCCAAGATGAAGTGTCAAAGAATTCATAAGATAAAAGTGTAATAGGGTGTACGCTAGGGAAGCTTAAAATAAAGAACAAGAGAATCAATAGCTTGGAGAGTTTACATAAGAAAAGACAAAAGTGCTGCTTATTTTCTATGAAACAAGACAATGGAATCCAAACCTAATAGCTGGGTTCAAAACATTGAACAAACAGAGCATCTGATACACATCATTATTTTTGTTGCCTCATTAAAATATTTTAAATTACCAAAATAAACAACGTTAATAACATACATACATACATACATACATACATTTTTGTTGCTTCATTAAAATATTTTACACACACACACACACACACACACACACACACAAGTAAAATTCAACATGCATGCACATGTTAAGGAGGAAAGAAAAATCATCGGTTCAATGCATCACATACTTGTATTAGAAAAACATGCCCAAACATCTTAGATCACTTTGAGGGGTAAACGGTTTCATTTTTTTCCAAAAAGATACATATGGTTGAACGATTTAGATTTTCTGTCATTGCTATAAATGGGAACAAAAATAAGATTGCAGCATGATATCATACATGGTACTGAAAAGGAAAGGCAAGAACTCAATGATTTTTTCCAGATATTCTTTGTACTATACATCTTTTCCATAAACAATATGGAGCAAACTTCTAGATAAGGGCAGAATATTAATTCACAAAGAGGTAGAATAATTTAGTGGAAGTAAATGATAGTCCATGTAAGGCAATAATATCGGGCTGTTTGAGATTTGGTGAAAGCAAATCGCAGATCAATATAAGAGCAACTAAGGAGACATTATAATTAAGTTACGGATTACCAACCAGTAGATCCAGGTAACCTGTAGGAAGAGTTGTAAGTGAACTTCTTGGTTAAGATTAAACACAAATGTAATGCAATATAAAATTAAACTGATTTTTTTTTTTTTTAACTTGATAAAAATATCCTATTCTAACCTAACAACGACCAGAAAAACCTGAACTCCAAGATAGGATCACATTTAGGGAACAGAGAGGGGAAGATAGAGATTGGCAGAGAACTGTGAAGGATGTTGCATGGATTATGAACAGGCTATGCTGCATAAGTCATGGAGCACCATATATCATAAAGAATCATAATCCATTCATATTTTGTCAGAGATGCTCTAAAATCATAAGATTTGTGAAAAAAATCTGGTAATGGAAGATTTTTTAAATCAAGGGGATTCTGTATGAATGCCATAGTTTGCGCATATCTATACCAGACTATTAGTTGCCACTAGATTTGGTGGACTGTTTTCTCCAAGCTGCCTCAGGAAATCCAATAAAACTGTTTATGGATCCTTACTTATCAAACTTCTTTTGGATCATATTTGCATAAAAAAGCTCCTTAAATTATAAGAATGATGATCAATTTGTAGTAGTTCTTCAACTTGCAACGCAACAGCTACTCTTTGAAATTTGAACTATATATTTAAAACTTCTGTGGCGATGACAGCTCGTGCAGACTTGGGCATTAAAGCAATGTCTCAAACCAATTTAATAACTTATGAACAAGTGTGTCTTTTGTTCTTAATAGTATCACATTCTATAAGTGCATTTGCAAGTTATTATAAATTTAAAAAACACATACATTTTCTTGTCTACTTGGGGCAACTTTGCCCCACTAATTATAGAGTAGAATAGTATTTATCAAACTATTTATGTTTTGATGGCAGAAATGTAACCTGCAATTATCTTACCACACCTTGGACTCATCTTCCTACTTTTCATATCTCTTATCTTCTGCACACCTATCACAAGAAGTCTCGTCTGCATTTGAGCAAAATTGCTTGTTCAATCCTTCCAAATTTCCACTGTAATCTTTAGTAATTAAGATTGTAGATGACACCCAAACCTCAAAGAAATGAGCAAATTCTTAAATAATATAAGTTTTCAGAACTTATCCCTCCCAAAATTTCTTATTTTTCTTTCTTTGGGTGTGGGATTTCAAAGCATCCATTGATAAAGGCAACACTCATCATTATAGTTTCTCTATCTTTTTCCATATTGGATCCAGAGAAGTAAAGAAATCATAGCAGGAAAAAGAAAAGAAAAAGAAAAATATAATGAGACTATATTTTTCTTTTGTTCAATGACTTGGAAAAGAAAAAGAAAAATATAATGAGACTATATTTTTCTTTTGTTCAATGACATGGAATAAGGCCAAGTTTGGAATTGATAGAAGGAATGAGTTATTGGAATTTCTATTAGGCTGATAAAGCGGACTATAAAATTAATAAGCCTACAGATTATAAAATTGAATTTTTAGTTCACAATACTATCTTTCAGATAATTGTGTGAATAACCTGATCACTTTTCCAAGCAAAATAGCCTTCCATGACCAGGCCAACATCTAATGCTTCTGATTTTGTTAAGGGGGAGAAACTAATATGTCTCACTTAGACCTCATATCTTTATATTTTATAGAAAATATGGCTTTAAACTAAGCAAAATGGGAAGAAAAGGGTTCATGTAACCAACTCAACTAGTTTGGGATTAAGGCTTTATTGTTGTTGTTGTTGCCGTGAACTAATACGCTTGACTTAAGTCAATGAATATAATAATTTGCTTCTCTTAATGTTCTCTATCTTCGCATCCTAGGTTCAGGTGGTGAGGCCTAAGAGAGAAGAGGATGTTTGTTTTCTTTGCCAAGGCTGTCACCTTTAATCTCAAAGCTTCCCTGTCTTCTTTGTAACAAATCTTTGCCCCAACACCTCGACAAGATTTATTCTCCTCCACCAAAAAAAGAAAAAAAAAAGAAATTGAGAAAATTAGATTTTTTGTAAAAAACACTATGTTCTTCAATTAGTCTTCTAAGCCTTGGGAACCCAATCAGTAAAAATCCCAGTTAGAAGGTTTTGCCTCTCTTTGTTACTGGTGGAGGGAAACAATTTGAAAGATGCAGGATTGAGAGAAATACTTGATACAACTTAAGAGGGAGGAGAATTATTATGTGAATTTTGAAACATGGAAAGTTACAAATTGCTAATTTATAATTCAAATAGTCTAATAGTCATTTACCTTTAATGGTCTAGTTATTGGGATGGGGCTGTGATCAAAACTTAACAAACCCCTTTATTAAGATGAATCGGGATAAGATTGTGGCAACCCAGTCCTAGGATAGGGAAAGAGGTGTTGGCCATAGTTGGCCCGTCCAGATGAATTTAAGATGGATGAGAAATCTGGGAGTTAAGCAAGTTTAAGATATTTTACGTATAGCTGTCTTTTTAAGATCAATATTAAGGGACCAAATTGTTTTTGGATAAAAATTATTGGTGCTTATATATACACATATATTTACATACACATATATCCATGCATACATACATATCAAGTTCAACTTGGCTACACTTTAAAGGATCAGCTACACTCTAAAGGATCTTCACTCAATTTTGGTCTAGATTGGACTATAAGATTTCCACATTGATGATCCGAGCTATTGGATATGATCTATTACCTCTAAAATACTGGCATACTAAAAATTATATGATTTGAAGATCCTTAGTCTATGCATCAAGTGGTTGAAAAAAAACATGTATTATTTTATGTTATTTAAACAGTCTATTTTTGACCACTTGATGCATGGGCCGGGGGTCTCTAAATTATATAATTTTTGGTATATAAATATTTTCAAGGAATCCAATCATAACTTAATCAGATCTAAGTGAAAACGTATCGGAGTTTATCCTAGTTTACCTCTACATATATACAGACAAATACACATATATGTACACATGCGCGCACATATGCATATCTTTGTATATATAGATACATACGCACATGCACACACATATGCATATAAGCGCGCACACTGCCCTGATATTTCTAGAAAGAAAACATAAGTGCTTACAGATTCACTTCTCAACGTTAGATCCGACTGTTGGAGCTTATGTCCTCAAAATACATAGCTGTATTGAGGATATGGAAAACATTAGCATAAAATCTACAGTCTCTGGATCTTGATGAAAATTTGAGAAATTTAAGAAGCATGCACACTTTCAAACATATAACAGAAAAGTGTCCTTAACAATTTGTGCCATCAGCAATATTCCATGGTCCAAATTCGGGCTATTCACCTTAAAGCCACAAATGTACTAGCTTCAAAGGCCCTCACAACACACACAAACAAAAGAAATAAAAACAAAAATAAGGAGAAAAAAAGGTCGATTAACAGAGCTAAGAGCATGACAGATGGTCCAAATTCGGGCTATTCACCTTAAAGCCACAAATGTACTAGCTTCAAAGGCCCTCACAACACACACGTAAACAAAAAAAAAAAAAAATAATAATAATAAGGAGAAAAAAAAAGTCAATTAACACAGCTAAGAGCATGACAGATGTTAAAATTTTAGTACAGGAAATGGTCTCCAAATTCGAAAAAAAAAAATCATTTTCATCCCAGAAAACAACAGTCAAAAACATTCACGACAAGTCTGAAACAGGAAAAGAAACAGGCCATATGAACAAATGAAGTAAATGCAACAAATTCATAATTCTGATATGCACAAAAGAAAAATTTAGGAGATAAAAGAAACTAACTGCCACTTCCATCTGGCACTCCTGGATCACCAGCCTGCATGCTGCTTGATGTAGCATCTGTATCAACTGAGCTGGTAACTTCTGGCTGGCTAAATATCCAATCCGTGGCTTTCTCAATGTTCCCCCCCTAGCATAAGTAAAAACATGATGCAATTATATCATTTGGGGGAGTGTTGAAGTAGGAATATCTGACTCTACCAAAGGAGTGGGATAAAGGATCAGGGTGAGATCAAAAAATTAACATATTAAGCGGTCCAAGAACGAGCTAAAAACAATAGTATGCATCACATCAACAGTAATAACCAGCATTACACATATGAGATGGTAAATTAAGGATCTTACAGAGGCCTTCAATGCTTTTCGAGCAACCTCTTCTGGAAATCCAAAAGATATCAAAGTTTTAACACTTTCCTCATCAATAGACATAAGCTCCACAGTTTGTGAATCATGAGAAATTGGGTCATCAATATCTGCAAAGGGCAAACCAAATAAAATCAAAGGCTGATACTTTTCAGTTCTTTACATATATATACCTTTGCAAAGATGGCTTATTACATATTTACCCTCAGAAAATCACTATTTGAATATATACCCCTCAAATCATCTTATTTTTGCATGGATGCCCTCCCATTAGATTTCTGGCTAACAATGCTTATCAATAACCATTTTGCATACCATTTGACACTATTAATCCTTAAATTAATTCACCTGAAAAAATTTAACATTTACTTCGTATTGAAAAGATCTATATTCCAAAATGCACTTTTCAAGGGTATTGAAATAAAGGGGCTATAAAGTCATTTTATATTTAAAGTGGTTCTCATTAACATCATCAACCAAAAATTTAACAAGAGGAGTATCCATGCTAGGATATACTGCACCGGTTAGTATGCTGCCATATCAGGCATACCACATTGTATCGATACTGTATCATTACCGGTACGGAAGGCATACCGACACGCAGTATGAGGGGCGAACCAAACATATCAGACATACAGACACCGTGTTAGAATTTTACTAATACATCCCTCGATATCGAGGCAAACCATGATCCACACAAAACTAAGAAGATTTAAGGGGTATATATATGCAAGTAGTGATTTTTAGAGGGTAAACAGATAAACCATATTTGCAAGGGTATATATGCAAAAAGCCCTTGCTTTTATGAAACTATATTTTTTACAATGATTTGTAAAACAAGTAAGCTCCCACTAGCAAGGGTATATATGCAAAAAGCCCTTATTTTTATGAAACTATATTTTTTACAATGATTTGTAAAACAAGTAAGCTCCCACTAGCACATTCTTCATTACCACCAGTTCATTGAGATCTACAGCATTTTGGGTATGTTCAACATTTCTATACAACAAACCTGGATCATTCATGTGAGATAGCAACCAATTCATTGCTTCTTCAACTCCAACATTTGAGGTGTTAATGGCAGCTTTCTGACAATGCAGAAAATTGAAGCCCATGCTAGAAAGTTTCAAAACAATATCTCCATTTGCAGCAACATGGGTAGGTTCCTTCTTCTCACCACTGGAATCTGCAATGCATGTAACAACAGTTTGGAGTGCAATCATCAAATACCATTTTTTTAGCAATCGAATCACTTTAAGAACTTCCAAAAGAAATAGCATAATCCACCTGTATCTGGTAGTAATTCTTCTCCGGGTTGCAGGCCTTGGCTGCGCATGTGTGTGATATCAATTATATCAGGCACATCTATGTATACATCTGGAACACAAGCATTGAGCAATAAATAAGGAAACGAGGACAAAATTAAGTGCCAAGGTTTCAAGCTAAAATTTAAAAAAAAAAAAAAAAGAAGATATAAACACTGAAAGAGGAAAATACCGAGTTTCTTGGGTACCCAGCCTTCCTCCATCACAAATTTACGCATATGCAGCACCAAGTAATCAGGGAACATAGTCAAACCAGCAGTCCTGCAAAACCATAAAGGCAAACTTCATATATTGTTCTAAAGAATAAAGATTTAGACTGCCTCATTGTTAAATATCTGAGCTATATCTAATATTCTATCTAATAAAGTGACATGTTGACAAGTATAACAGCAGCCCTGCTCAGGGCAGGTAATTATTAAGTGTTATTTTTTGACATTCTTCAAAAAAATGCCCCTATATGCAGAATGAAGTCAGGACATGGGATGTCAACTATTCATCTATCTCTTAGATGAACAAAATTATCATCTTAGCCATCTATTGCTTGAATCTACATCTGAATGCAAGGCTTTTAGTAAGACACACCAAACAGGGAACAATAACTTCTTTTAAAATACAAGGCTATGTTGACTACCAAATGCCAACATAGATCTCAATGACCTAGGAGCCAATGTCACTAGGGTATATCTTACCTATGTGAGTTTTTTGCTACCAACACATGTAGGCACCTGGAATGAAGTAAAATGGTAGGCACCTGGAATGAAGTAAAATGCGTTGACACTACAATAATAGGGTTACGTAACTCTTCTGGCATGAGAATTGGAACTGGGGATGGAGGTCAAGGAAGCCGTACTATAGATGCTGTCACTTGGATTATCAATGACCCAAAATACAAAATGTTCCTGCTTTTAGAAGATTCACCTCAAGCATCCTAAATTGCAAAACTTATAAGGGTTCTAGGAGCAGTGAAGTTTCCAACCATCTTAAAGGCCACTTAAAAGAGATATAAACAAAAAAGAAAAGAATCTCTTTTTTTTCCCATCATCTAAATTACATTTGTAGATCTATCATGCTGCACATGAACTTAAAGTGTTAGTGTGGAATCAAAAAGTCATACTATTAAAAACAAGAAATTACATGTAAGTGCTTACCAATTTGGAGGCATATATGCAAAGAACCAATGATTCAAGTCTCGATGGGACAGGGACTAAGACGACCGAAACGTTTCATCCTAAAGAGATTCTAAGATAGATGGCAGCCGTCCCATCCTGTTCTGTCTCAGCTATAATACATTATAGTGTCAATTTTAAATAAATCCAATTTATTATTCCCATCCTGGCTTAGCTATAATACATTATAGTATCAATTTTAAATAAATCCAATTTATTATAAAGATATAACTTTTGAAGTTCAAATATATTTAAAAATCAAATAAAACACTAATGCTTCACATTTTTTGTAAAGAAAAATAGCATCCCAAACAAGTATTGGGTCATCTGATTTAGTCGGAGATTGAGACGGGACAGGACATAGGGCATCTTGTTCCGTGAAAAAACCGGGACACCTTTGTTCCACAAGATTTAAAAACTTGCAAAGAATTGCTTTGATTTGTAAGACATATTTGCTTAAGGAGCTGATTAATAAGTTGTTATCTAGTTGAGGTGTTTTGTACATATAATTATGAGTTAGCGGAGATGGTTTAGCTATGGTTTTAGCACCCCACACCCCCCCCCCCCCCCCGAAAACCCCCAACCCCCAAAACCAAAAAAGAAAAAAAAAAAAAAATCTTCTGCATCTTAAATGCATGTGAAGTGCATCTAAAGTAGACGAGTGGATCGATCAATGTCATAAAAATAAGTTTGTAGTAAAATTGAATTTGCAGCATGGTTTAAATGGGGGAAAAAACTGCTTTAATTAATCTGAGTTAACTAATAAAATGAGAATCCTTTCGAAAAATTGAGTTTGCTTGGCAGTTATGATGATCATATATCATACAGCTAGTGGAACAACACAAATCAATTGGCAACTTGATTCTTCACAGCTAGTTAATTCCACAAAGATTTTCATAAAACTATGGGACTGTCTTATTTGTTTAGCATTTTTAAATGTTACTGGTGATATGGTCAATAGAAGCAGAGATACTCAACAATGAACCTTCATAGAGTTTCAGTTGTTCTAATTATTAGCCAATGGATGAGTTAGCTGGATAAGTTTCAGCCACACAATAAAGGTAAGAGTTCACTAGCCAATACATAAGAAGACTTGCTACTTTATCATATTTTGTCTGAATATAATATGGATGATATAAAGGCAAAAAGAAAAGGACATCATTGGATCGGTATGGTATGGTATGCGTCCTAGTACCTAGATAGAGTGTCCATATTTTTCTCACTTTTAACCATAATACCACTTGAAATCGAACAGCACGGGTTGGTACCAAGTAGTATAAGGTGGTTTCTTTTGGTTCAGACCAATTTGGTTCATACCGAATCAAACCTCAGTACCATATCAGTATGGTACGGACAACATAGGTCAGTATGACAAACCTTGTTGCAAAGGTTCATCACAGGGATCTAATTCTCTAAAAGACCTTCTGTGCTCTCTAAGCTATTAAACTTTCTTTTTCCTTGTTTTGCATATATGCAATATATTCATGTTATACACGAATATATTCATGTTAACTTTTATTAAGTTTTCTAAAGCAGTTTGTCCTACTAATCAAACATAACAACTATTTATCATAATTATTCTATTTATAGCTTTTACCTCACGATAGAACCATAGGCCAATATGACCCAAGCCTTCAGCTGAGTCAATGTCCGATCAAGTTTGATAATATTACCTTGAGTCACCTGCACCACAGTAGTATATTGTCTCAGTTTGCTGCTAGTATTAGGAGTGTTGGAAACCCAGATCACCTTGCCAGACATGAGCTTCTTCAACCCCATTTACCCATTTAAACCATTTATTTTGCTTTAAACACATGGTAGCCATTATAAAGATATAGATATCCGGTTTATTTTAATCTATGAAATTTTTTAGATATGAGAAATTTTGAAGAATACCATAAAACATAATATCAGCTTTTACTTTTGAGACCTAACCAACATTTGAACCAATCTACATTCCTGCTAATTCTTCAAACCAACCTTAAACATCCTGACAATCCTCAGGAGAACCAAAAGCCAAAAAGGAATGTTCTTATTTATTGGACAGAAACAAAAAGATATCAAAAAGAGTGAATCTGAATCTGAGTGAATCAAATTAAATTTGAGTGGTTGAGCCTGAGTGAATCTAAGGTTGATATAGTGAATCAGATTAAATCCAAGCGTATCTGAGTGAATCGAAGGTTGACATCAAAAAGATATCAACCTTAGACCCCCTAACAGTTCCCATGAATCTGAGTAATCTCTTAAGACTTCTAGCATGCACAACAAAGAGATTGGTGACAAACGTGAAGTGTGTAACATCACGAGATTTCAGAACTCAAGGTAAGTTGAGTAAGATTATTTTTCAAAAATTTCGAGCTTTCTTGCTGCTCAGACATAACTTTGAACAGACTTCAATATGCAGTAATTTAAACTTAGCCTTTATTGATTTCTGTCAGCAACCACAAAGTCTCCTAGATTCAAAACTCTTCAGAACCTTTTTCATTGTTGTCTACTTCACATTATAAACAAAAAGTTGCAGTTGCAGCCAATAGTCCAGCTTTAATTTGGTAAGGTTAATATTTAGTTTTATAAAACATGACAGTGTGATCAACAGGCATGTGCCTGAAAAGATTCTGCTTGGAGAGAGGGCGTGAAAGTTGGCATATTATATCCCAGAAGGTGGTTAAGAATAAGATTAATAGTTGATATACTAAATAATTTCTTCTCTCTCTCTCTCTCTCTCTACATATCTAAACACACACACACACACACACATATCCACATGTATGGGGTAGAGTTATAATGCTCTCATTGGACCAAATTCATGAGCTGGTCCTAGGAACAAAAGACAAGTTCACCTCCAAGTATTACACCAGACAGTTTTACGCATTCACTGTCATTTGGCCTATTGAATCAATGCCCTGAAAGTTGAAGCAATTTTTTCCAGTCTTTGCAAGAATTGGTGCACAGATGGAATGTGCCAATTGACAAAAATACCACCATGTTTGTAAAGCCATCCAGCGCATGACAAAAATACCACCAGGTTTGCAAAGCTATCTAGCACAATACATGGGCATTAAACTCATCATTTGCCACTAGGATTAACATACAAAGTTGGTCTGATCGAAGAACTATAACTCTTTACATATATATGTATATATATACACATGTGGATGTAGCATATAGTAATTTAGGTTAAAATAAATTGCTAGTTTAATTCTTTGGCATTTTTTGATGCTATTTTTCGTTCAAGTTTCTGTCTAAAAGACAAATACAAAGAAGGCACAAATAATTTTGGACATGTGTTGATGTTTTCTTATTAAAAAAAAAAAAATCAAAGATCAGATGTCTGAAAGAAGGTGAAAATAAATCGCAGCTTTCACCCTTTATCTTTTAAAAAAAGCATGCAACATAAAAGTCTCGGGATTTTGAGCACTGGATCCCAATCCCAATCCCCTTCAATCTCCTTTCCTACACACTAGCCCTCGATCAAATTAGTCCCAAAGTGATAACACTCACCATCTAGCATGGCCTTTACCTCATCAACTTCTTCAATTACACCAAACACATTGCCATCATCAGCCATATCAACGGTTGTGTCCAACACATCCCTCCTCAATGCCCTACCTCTACCATGTCTGCTCCTAGCCAACCGTAATCACTAACCCACCAAAACCTCAACTTCCTCTGCATTCACCTCTACATCTTGAACCTCTATCCTTGCTCCAACTGACCTTCTTCACTAGAGTCAAGCCATCCACAAGTCCCAATAAGGCGATCCAAATATCAAAATTGAAAGTGTACTAGGAAACCGCCACCAACCTTTGCGTCACAAACATCCACGAGTACATAGAGGTGGCCAACCAAAATATGATGCGCTCACCAAATCAGCCAAAACCGCTTAATGATACACCAATAGAAATCTAGCTTGGGCAGCCCAGCCTACTATTGGGCAAGCAGAACAAACACAAACAGTCCAAAGTAAACTTAATTTTCACCTTTCATCTAGGGTTACCTTCCTCTCTTCTATATTTCTTGATCTTAAACTTTGAAGGCAAAGAGAACCAACAACCACATGCGATCAATCAGCTCCTATTTTCATTATCAATATAGTGTCTTATAAGATTTGCAAAATCAGTACCAAGAACCGTCCGTACCAGTACATTATCTGTTCGGTACGGTATGGGTCAATACGATATCATATGCAACTTATACCGAAACAAGATACTAACACTTTTCTTATTCTTAACCATAACACTATTCGGCATTGAGCAGTACAGGTTGGTACCAGACAGTATGGATTGATACCACTCAGCACAGGTCAGTTCGGTTCATACCAAGTCGAACCTCAATACTATATTGGTACCTTACTAGAACGGTATGGTACAATTGGTACAGCTCGATACAACAGACCTTGGTTTCTTGCATGTGATAACAAAACCACCATGGGGCAAGCAACCAATGGTGTCAAATAGAAACACCTTATTCAACTACTTTAACATCTTTTCTTGCCTGTTTCCTTCCCTTCATTTTTCCTACCTTGAAACCAAAGGCTCCTCCATTGACATCTTCCTCACCAACATTAGGCCTTTGAGATCACCTCCAAGCAATGTCCATTATAGCTTGCCCAAGACCCAACCCACAACCCAACCCCCTTCTTTCCTAGGCACCCACTCCTTATCGCAAACATGTTAACCAGAAGAAAAGGGGATTTTTTTCTGGTAAAACCAAGGTAGGGCAAGGTCATAGGGGCCTACATTCAACCGGGCTCAAGCTGCAAATATGAGGCTTGAGGATATGCCCCCATCTTATCCCATAGACAGATTGTAATTTCTTTCCTATTACTTTTATCCTTCATTTGTTTTCTTCCCTACATAGACAAGGCTCAAGGATAGATGCTTAGAACATGAATTTTCTTTCTCTGCAGATTTTCTAGAACTGAAAACATTTCAGATTTAAAATATCAAAGTCAGTTACGAATTTAATTTCAAATCATGCAAAAATCACCAATCCAATCACCCCGATCTTGCTAGCATCATAATACTACCTCTAAAGCTCCAATTGCCAAACAACATTATTGATTTCTTTATACCTAACTTTCCCTAAAGAAGCTTATTAGTAAAAGCATAAACTTTCACTACTCACATGCTTAGAGTTAGCGCCCTTAATTATTTTCATAACTGTAAGTTGCCTCTCTTTCCCTAGCACGTTGAAAACATTAAACATGCGATCTCACAAGATAAACAACACTCCGAAGTCACAAAGGAACATCACAACTTACGATCTACAAAGAACAGATATTACATGGCAAGCAAATTGCACATGGACAGTTGAGCTCATTTAGGGAGCTCAGATAGAGATGACATTACAGAAGCTTGTGACCTCCTATAGTGATATCAGAATAACAAGCAAGGACAAGCACCAATGCAATGTGAACTAGAACAGAATAGCTAGAGTTTTCCTGTAAGAAAATCATTAAACATAACATTTTCATCCCACCAAGGACACATCAGAAAGACAAAGCTGCAACTAAACATATATTTGTAGAATAACAGATATTAGATGGATGACTGCCCCTTGACAGTTCTTTTCAGAAGCTCTACTTAAGGTGACAGTGGGAAAATTTGGGATCCTCTGTATAGAAATTAGAATAACAAGCCAACACAAGAACCAATAAAATGTTCAACAGAAGGATTGGAGAAGACCAAAAGTCTGCCTCATAGAAAATCATCAAACATATTAGTTTCATCACATTGGATGACAATTGTTTGTGCATGTAACCCTTTTGAACAAAAGTAGACATAGATTGCTCTAAGGGTTCCTATTGTTGCGTATGGATAAAAGAAAATCATATTTTGAGAATAATCTTAATCAGAAAATATGTTATTTTACCACCAGACTCTCATTTTTAATTAGAAAAAGAAAAAAGAAACTTGATTCTTGTCATCCTAGCATTTAATCCAGCTTTTAAAAAAATATAAGATAAAAATCACTAGCTCAGAAGCTGAAAAACTCGCTAGGCAAGCTTCCAAGAGTACTGTAAAAACCATGCAGATAACAAATAACAGACCATATTGTAAGAATAATCATAACAGCAAATATTGTATTCACCAGTTCCCTTACATAAATATACTTACTTGATCGCTGTTGTCGTAGCATTTAATGCAGTGCTGTAAAAGCCATGCACCTCCTCAGGAGCTGAAAAACTTGCTAGGCATGCTTCCAAGGGCACTCTTGGTCGTACAGTCTCATCATTAGCTCTGCTAAAACCAAACATTTCATTACAATATTTGAAGAATAAAAGACAAATGTGCAAGGCAATGTAGAGTATGGTATATATATAGCATGCTTTTGTAGCTTACATTTTCTTCCCTTCCAAATTCCTTTCAGCTTTCATCTTGTGAAATGCTTCCAGCTGCTCTGAATTATTTATTTCAATGAAAAAAATTAGGATCCACCATGAGTAAAGGATCCTAAAAAAAGTTTGGCTTCCCAGCAAATACCTTTATTAGTAGCTTCATGTAATGGTATGTTCAAAGAAATAATGTTGTCAGTCCTTTTATTATAAACAACTTTTCCTGATGGACACTGCAGCCGCTCCTCAACAATAAACTTGAAACTCCTTGAGGGGTCAAACTCAGGTTTTGTACCATTGGCCTGTTCAACTTGATCAAGCAAATGTTGAAAAAACTCCAAGGCATCCTAGAGAGCAATTCAATGTAAGGAAATAGTTGTAAATACCGATTCATATATGTAGAACAAAGATGCTAAGACGGATAAGAAAACATTGTTAGTCCAAGAAACTCATCTATACATTGAGCACTGGTCAATGCGCAGAGGATGGTAGAAATGTCACAACTTAATAAACTACTTTTTATTACTATGCTTTCAAAATACAAAAAAAAGGTCGCAAGTGCTTAAAATCAGCTGCATAAGGGTTATCCTTTGACATCATGTACCATAAGGAGAATGATTGAAAATGTATAGCAGGGCACAGATTGAACCAGTAGGGCATGATGAGAGACCAAGAATTTATCACAACTAGCTTAAAAATTGATCTGCATGGTCAGGCTTGTAAGGTAGCTCGACTCCTTATAGCTGTAGATTCTTGTGGATTATCAGGGGATAGCTTCTAATCAAGTCTGATATAGCCTGTCTTTTTTAGCATTCAACTTGGTGGAACACCAGTTAAATGTCAAGGTCTGGAGTCCCAAACAAGGAAAAATTTTATATTCAGTAGTCTGACATAGCCTGCTGCTTTCAGGACTAGCCCAGGTGGGAAGCTTACAGCATGGCCAATGTTTAAAGCCCCTAAGGACTGGTGTTCAGCTTTCTCTTGGTGAGCAATAGCAATCATTAGAAACATTTAGTGAAGTAGAGTATTCTTTTAACTCTGTGACTTATTATTGTTATTTGATCCAAACTTTGCAATCTAGGAATGTTAGATTATTTAATATTTATGTTGCAATTTGTGGGTTGATTTTAATTGCAACCATTCCTTAGCAGCAGTTGTCAAATCCTGTTTAAGTGGAGTATAAGTCTTAAAGACTTATTTAGGACTGCTTTGGGACTGGGATAGTTTTTTTAAGCCACTGAATCTGATTAACCTTAAGAAATAATTTTACATGTGGCCACATAGAGAACAAATTTTGGTTAGTCAGTTCCTTTTCTTCTCTGTCCCATGCATTTAAAAGTCTCCTTAGCAAACAGCTGGTTAACTTTATTATAAGTTCTAATAGAAGCTCTTACTTGCCACATTGAATAAAAAGGTTGTTTCTTTTAAAGTCCAAATTTATAAAGCTATGATGAACCCATCAAAGCCAATATAACAGACAGCCCTATATCATAAATTACAATCAAAATCAATATTAAAGATGTTTCATTCTTGTTTCTTCCATGGTATAATTTCAAATGATAGAGGTGCAAATCCTTCAACCAGAGTTGAAATGCCAACTCATATTTACAGAAGGGAAGTCTTGGAACAGTATTCAGGTCCAAATGAATCTAAAACAAACCTGCTGATAACATTCTTTAAAAAAATGAAAAATAAATAATTTTGATCAAAGCTTGATTCTGCACAAGGTTGGCTGATATCCAGCTATACTTCCACTTTGTAAGGCACTAGAGTGATGGTAGATAGCATAAAGATGATTTTGTGATATTTCTAATACATGAATATCGATGTTAGTTGCACTTTTTTCCATCTACTATATGTTCTGGATGGCTTGCAATAATTGTAAGACTTTAATCAGTTTTCAAGTATCAGGATCCCAGTTAAAGTGCTTTGTCAGTTTGTTTAAATTATTACTAGTTGAAATGGAAGAGGAAATTTAAAGTTGAATGCTTAAAATTTAAAAAATAAAATAAATTTAAACATGCATCAAGTCATTCACATGCCTATTAATTTCTAGTATTACCTGTTGCCTCATACTTGAAAACTCAGGATGATTAGCCGCAATAACAGTTTTAAACATGCGAGGAGAAATCCCTTCCTGCTTCTGAAATGAGAAAGATGGAAAAAGAAGCATTCAAGCATCAGAAGGACAAATAAGATGGCCAGGGTACCTATATACAGTGTGATTGACTGTTCCGCAAACATTTCAAATTTTTAAATAGGTCAAAGTAATTTGTCACTGCCTCCACCAAAGTTTTAAAATTGCAAAGTCAGTTCATTCTCAAATTTGTCTCTCTCGGTGAACAAAAAAAGTGATTATGTCATGAATAAATAAACAAAAATTCAAGAACCATTGCAATCAACATGCCTCATGTACATATGCTATTTACTCAAATGATATTACAATAACTTGAAACCTCTCTGAACTTCAACTATGCACAGTAAAATTTATGAATAACATGACGGAAAAAGGGGAGAGCTTGAATTGTTGTAGCTGTTGAGAAATCCAAGTGCCAAGTGATGATAGAGTTTTAGCACCAAATCTCTACCATATGGAATATGTTTTGCAAACAATAACAATTTGACTTGATAACAAATAGCAATCTGCATCGATAGGTTAAACCTTGTGCTTACATGCATTCTTCATGTTTCTGGTGGCATCTCATGAAATATTCCATTGGTGACAAATTCTAAAGAAAATACATGCTAACTGTCAAAGGCTTAGGATGCTGTGTGGTATCACTAATAATTCTTCATACTGAAAAAGTTTGCAAGTCAAGTATGAGGTATCCAAATCGAGAAATTTATGGTAAAGAATCATAAGCAAATTATGCCCTTAACAAATTTTACAATCATTTAGTTTCTTATTAAGGCTATTCCATTCTTTCCAACATATAAATTTTTAATACCACTAGTACAGTTGAGACTCTTAAGTGCTCGTTTGGTATTTTTCCGGAAAAGTTTTCCAACAAAAAGTTTTCCTGAGAGGAGGGAAAAGAGGATTGAAAAATAAATATTACCTCCCCCATAGTATTTATTTTCAGAGTGGAAGGGAGGGAAATTTCTGTGGGCCTCACATACAATTTTCCTTTTTTTCTCCAACCTAACGTGGGAAAATAAGAGAAGAGAAGAAAAATCACCCCCCCCTCCACCTCTTTTTTTCCCCAACCAATTGAAGGCTAAGGTCAAAAGGCACACTAGGAGAACTTAGCATTTGAGGCTGTGGTTTTACAATTTCCACTTCATCTATCTGGTGGATAAAAAATAAATTATTATACTCTACCAATGAATATTAAAATTGCACAGGAAAATCTTCATGTACCTCTTGAGCTGGAAAAGAGTATATACCAGACAGCAGACCATACGCCAGTTTAGTCCTATGTCAAACAATATCCATTAACTCAAGAAGAAAAGCAACACAACTATGCCAAATGGAAGAACTTCTGAATGATCAGCATACATATATCATACAAAGTTTGCCAAAACTAGGCTAGCATCAAAACAACATAGATGAAATCTAATGACTGTTGCATATTTATTGCTGCTTCTGAAGAGCAATCACTGCAGTGAGTCATGGTAAAAGAACTAAGCCAAAACGGAACATTTTGCCAAAAGCATATTTTCTCTTTTTTTTTTTTTTTGGGTGATGACCAGCATTTTCACTTTGTTACCTATCAGCAAGTATATACTGGTTTCAGTTCCAGTTTTGAATGTTGTTTGATTTCATCTGAAACATAAGGCTTTAGCAAAGAACTTTATATTGTCAAAAATGAAAAATGAAATAACATCATCAAGGTAATTTTAAATTGATATACCTATTAGTATTCACAATGGAAAAAATCTCAAACTATCAGAATTATTTTAAGAATTTAGAAAATACTATGGTTTCAAAACATTAAATCACATTTTGTGAGAACACAAACCACCAAATTAGAGCATACATTAAACTGTAATACAGTCAAAAATTAGTGTAACATTTTTTATAGAATCTTAAACTGATAATATTTTTGTACAGGTTGTTAACATTATTCTTACATTTCTCATCTTGCAACTTTTACATGTACTTTTTCTACTGTTACAGCTTATTTGGGTGTGGAACCAGGTAAATGAAACAACAATCTTTTCACCCCACAACTGGATGGAGACACATTCCAGGGCATAAACATAAAAATTTTACAGAAAACCTGACCAAGCCAAGAAAAGGTATTATCAAGCAATTCCTAATTGCAAGCTCCACCAGCGACAGTTTAAGCATTTAATGTCTTGCTCTATTATCTATTATTTATCAATCAAATATGTTGTTATGCAGTTTTGGCTTTTGCCTCCAGAATCAACTAAGATGAACAGAGAACTATTAAAATCAGTCACAGGAAAACCATGCCTCGGTACTATTTATAAGAAGCATGCAATCCTAAAATTTATCATGATAGACAACAAATAACATGTTCATTTAAGAGTACTTTCTTAGCATAAATGTTAGTTCAACATTCACTTACAACTGTGTATTCAAGTCTAGAGTTGGATCAGCAGGAGCCATCTCAAATGCCACTCTCAAACTTTGTTTCTCATAATAGCTGTGAGAGAACACAATAAAGGATAAAAGGCATCAAAAGCAAAATTGAAATATAAGAATGCTACGAAGTTGACAACTCTTTCAATGAGCAGTACGCAAACTTACCGTGAAATGAAAGAATGGGTTGAGAAAACCACTTGCATTATTGATGCCATATAGCAGCTGATGAAAATGAAAAAAGAAAACAATTACATTAATTCTGAAAAGAAGACTACATAATCAACCCCTCTCATCTGATTACCTATTCCCAAGATTGACAAGGCCGGTATAACCCGGTCCAAACAAAAGTTCCACTTCCTGTCCACTTTCCTGTATCCTGTTCCAGTCAAAATTTGTGTTCTGGTCCAGTTCTCTTTCAGCAGTCGTCATTTCCGTCTGCAGTAATGAGGATTGAACTTTAAATTCATTTGTAGCAAATGGATGCCTGATCAGCACGAAGAACGGCTATGAACCTTTTGATAATATGCCACAAAGCAAGTCTACAGTAATAAAGATCATGCATGCCCAAGTTCCAGCTATAAACATAACTGACTAGTTGTTCAATATTGGCAATCAGCTTTCAATGCATCCTGGTGTTGCCTTTTGTATTACAGATATTACATCAAACAAAAATTCCTAACTAACAAATCTAACAGGAAACGCTTTCTCATGATTAAACAAAACAGATAATTTTTCATAATTTACAATCACACCTTGGTGCTGCAGTTGGTACATACTAGAGATATTATAATTTGTATAGTTGAGCAAGATTGCATGTGCATACCTTTAGGAAGCATTTAGTATGGGGCAATCACCCAAGATCACTAATGATATAGGTGAAGATGATCAGATCATTACGTTTGGTTGCACCCTATTGACCCTATGTAGTAGTGATCTTAGATCACCCCATCTTTAGAATCAATGTTCAACCCAGTGATCCAAAAACCATACTTCAAGACGAGTATCCAAGATCACCCCTAAGCAATGATCTTGGACTGAGATTTTCGGACCAAAATGACCCTTGTCTAGAAAAAAAGATCACCCAATAAAAAAATATGCTTCATCTAATATATTATAATATGTTATAATATTATAATATTATAGCAAAATAATATATTATAATATCTTAATATGTTATTATATTATATTATTAATGATAATATAATAAATATTATAGTACTTTCATATATTATAATGTAGTGTAAATTATTGTTAATCTATAATTTATATTCAAATATTATAATAAATAATATGAAATGACAATAAAGTATCATAGTGGTTGCAAAATGTATCAATGATGGTCTTGGTATTACACAGTGATCTTATATTTCCATGGCATACCAAATTAATTATAAATACCTAAAGTTCTTTAATCACTATGATATAACATACCAAATGCAGCAATCTTAGATCTCAGGGATCAAATCATCCTATGATAAAGCCTGCTAGTGATCTATGATCACCATGGTGATCTCATTTGGATCGCCGAACACCCCTTTAGAGTAGTCTTCTTAAAGGTTAGCAAATCAACAAAAAAAAAAAAGGACACAAGCTAATGTAGATCACACTTAATGAATGGTTGGTGACATGTCGGGCAAAAGTAAAGCACTTCTAATAAGGTCTGAAGAAATTTAAGTTCGTAAAAGATAAAACCCACCAAACTCAAAGATTAGTCCAGCTGATCAGCTATTGTTCATTAACTATTTTTAGCCTCGAGGGAAGTGTGCCTAGTGTATGCTCATATGCATGCATGCTTGTATGCAAACACAAGTCATTTCAGTACTTTTAACAGCTTGCCACTAAGAGGAAAGAAATTAATAATGTCTGCTAACTAGTCCGAGATGCAAATAATTCTGCTAATAGCTGCTGCCCAGTTAAAGTTGTTTTTTCTGAACATAAACGATAAACAACAAACTTATTATATTATTTGAAGCCAACATTATGGATTCTCTTCCTTCTTCCCAAATAGTTCCAATACAATAACCAAAAAAGTATTCTTTTGTTTTCTATTACTTCCATTCATGTGATTTGGTGCCCTTCAATGTTTTAAATGGTGGTGCACACAACTGCATATGTGCCCATTTATGTAGATGCAATCCCTTGATCACATTCAATTGCCTATGTACGAGCAAAATATGCAGTCATATTACATATGGGCTGCTAAGGTGGTCCACTTAGCATAGTGCAGATGCATCTGCGGCCTGCTTAGCATTGTGCAACTGCAAATTTGGCCTGGCCATATATGCAGCATATTCTTATGTGAAGCCATGCAAATGAATCATGTCCGAACTGATGGTTAGGTTTGATGTCAATTGAAGCGGACCTGATACAAGGATTATCAACATTAATATGCTATATCACGTATTAAGTAGTAAAAGTAATGATATAACCACTAAATTAGGGATTGCACATTTATCAGCAGGGAACATTGGTTCAGATTTGTTTCAGATCTGAATCTGTGCACCTAGCAGGTTTCTTCAGCAGTTGGCATAAAACTGTGAGATTTGAACCCACATATGATTACTTAAAAGCAGTAGAAAAGTTATTTTTATTCTCAAAATGGAGTAGAAGTGTAGGAAAAAAGAGAAGTGTCGGGAGAAAGAGAGGCTACTAGCCTGTTTTATTCTCAAAATAATTCTCACATGCAAACTTCTGCCCCCTAAAACAGCAGAATAACTCCCCTTGCTATCTGTTTTAATCAGCCAACCTTCCTTCTTCCAGTCGGAATCCTAAACAAGAAATAAACAAAAGTAGAAACAACAACTGCACCATCTGCCACAAGTTCTGGTTAGATCCCTCTTTCCAAGCCCTAGTAGGACTGCTAAAAGAGAGAGGAATCAGCCAAAACCTGTTAATTTTAGGTGGATTTATCGACTATAACAGTCCCTCCGCAATTTGACTCGACCAGGACTCTTAATAAGAAATAAATGGACACCTATTGGACACCTAATTGCATCCCAAATTGACACATTTAATATATATATATATATATATATATATATAACAATTCCTTAAAAAATCAACAAACCTAATGCTTTTTTTGAGCAACAAGAATTGGCCGGATGAGTATAATTAACCAATCCTTTAGACCTTAGGTTGTGTCAAGCACTAACCATTCAATTTTACTGCCATTAATATTGATATGCATAAATATGCACAAGCGCACACATGCACGTGCATGCATGCGCATCCAATGGCACTAATCATTGATGTAGGACTCCTATGGTCCAATCTTGGATCTAAGTGAAGACCCACGTGGCCAACTCTCTCTCTCTCTCTCTCTCTCTGCGCGTGCCTGTTACTATCATTATTGTTGTCTTTAAATGTATTCAATGTATTCTTATATAGTTTAAACATAGTACTGCATAAGCACTTTAAAAATGGTACTGCATAAGCACCCACATGAGTGGCCTGATATATCCACTATCTGGTCCTTTGACCACTCATATACTGCAGCTGTCTTTTAAAGCACAGGCCCACTTTCCCTCTTTTCTATCCTTAAACAGAGCTCAAGGTCCTGTCTCCCAATGGTATAACAAGAGCAAGTAATTGAAGTCCATGCCAGCATGAATGATTCTCCCTGATTGGTCCCTTTTGGGAACGGTATTCCTACCCAATGTGTAATATCAGTATCTCGTGAAATAGAGGGAAAAATGTGTGAAAAAATACAGTGATAATGAAATAATGAAGAAAATACACAAGACTAGAGAGGATTTTTCAGCTTGCCTTACAAGCATAAAAATAATGGTAAGGTTTCAAGAAAACAAGCATAATGATCAACACGATATTCATGTATAAGGAATTGCAGCACAATAAATAACAGCAGGTGCTAAAATACCCATTTTAGCTTGGATAGGTAAAAAGGTGGGTTTCATTATTCTATGGAATAGCAATTGTTTACATGGTCTTTTTATATAGCAAAAGCCAAAAAAGGCACGAAGCTTTAGGTAAGCTAATATTGCATAGCTGAATTCAGCATAAAATAAATTAATAAATAAATAAATTCTTGCCAATGTGAACACATAACAAACCTTTTGCAGTGAAGAAAAGTCAATGCCAAAAAATGCCAAGTGTTGAGCCAATAAAGGATCCTCAACACTATCATCCTCCGGGTAAGAGTAAACATCTGAGTTGCCACAATAATTTGATATAAGCAACAGATCATACCAAAATAAGTTTGTAAAGGGTTGTTTCATCTGTTTACTAACGAAAGAAGGTAATCAGTTTCACAGTCTCATGTCTCTTGATTGTATGAGTCAATATTAAATTACATCATTTAATATTACATAAACTTAATTCGATGTTGATTTTTGGTGATGCAATGGGGGTCTTTAATTCATGCCTATACACAATCACAATATGTACATTTGCAAGTAGTAGCACATGTGAAGGTAGAGGTAGGGGATTCCCTATCTGTTCAACAAACACTAGTCAAGTAGATACGCCATTCACTTCTTATGATATTATTCAGCAAGTAGAATAATTTTGTGACCTTTTTTGCTGCTAATGATACTGCACCCTCAAAGTTACCTAATCTTGTATTACTCGAAAAATTAAAAGTTCATAGTGTGATGTAGCACCACTAGGGAATAACCTGATATAGGTTGGACGTAAGAAAGTAGAAAAATCACAAGGTTAGCACAATATATCTTTTAGTTATCTTGCAGCATGAAACAGGATAGAGCATACCATCTTTGCAATTTTAAAAATTATAAGGTTCAACAAAAAAATATTTAGGTTGTCAAGAGGTATAGATCCTAAGAATCTAGGGTTGATAAGAGGTGTAATAGCATTTAGAAGTTGGCATGCGAACAAAAATTGAAGTTACAGCAAGTCGTTTCAGCAAAGAGTGATCATGGAATGATTGTAGAAAGCATAATTATTCAATCTAATGCTGAGTCTTGAGTTTAGCAGCCTCTAAGGTCTTTGCAAGACTTGAGAGTTGATATCATGATTCTAATAAATTATTGCAAACCTGTACTCAGATTCAAGTCAGAAAATAAGTACACAGCAACAATTAGATAAGAGGAGGATGCTTGAGAAAGGAGAGAAGAAAGTTTAAGAGAACAAATAGAGAAAATGAGAAATGGAAAGGTATAAGGAAGAAAAGCTAAACCTTGCCGAGCTCTTATCTCTTTTACATGCCTTATAAAACTTAACAATCCATATTCAATTAACCAAACCCCTTGCTCCCCATATCATGTAACTTGAGGCTCCTAACGAGTTTTAACAACTAACTGGTCTCCCACTAAGGGGCCTAGAGCATTTTCTAAATTATAAACTCTAGATTTCAACAGAACCCAAAAGAGAAAGATACCCAAGTCTTTCCAAAAGTGAGATCTAATTACTAAAAGTCTTGCCCAGCACAATATATACCTCAAATAGGACCTCTACAATGCTCATCTTACTCCAAATAGGATGCAAAACCAACAGTACAAATTTCCTTTAAAAAATATCCAGAATACCAATGAAGCTCAAAAAAATTAACTATGGAGTTCAAGAAAATTTTTTCATCTTGTATATGTATGTATGTATGTTTTCATGATCACCATGCAATCATATATTCCATCAAGCCTCAACATGTTGCATTTAAACACCTCCAATTGTATCCTTGTGTTGAGACAGCACTTATCATCCTTTAGGCATGAAGTCACCTTATTCTCTAGGAGGTCAAATCTTGAGGAATGGATTACTAAAATCATCCAACAATAATATAGTTAAATGGCAACATGCAAAGTTTACATCGAGTTGACAGGCTTTTGTTAATAGAAGAAACATAATTATAATGTGAATATTCAAAGATCATGAGAATTATGTAGCTGATAGATTAGATTTTTCTTAATCTCTCAATTTTGTAATATCATATTCTCACTGCTTGATACTATTAGTAATATAAATCTGAATGAGAATCTAGAAAACATTCCTCTTTCAAAATTTAGCACTTTTTGTCAAGTTTTAGCATGATTATTTTAATGTTGCATCCAGTAACATTATGACAAAAGTGTGTTTGTGCACGTGTGGGCAGACGCATGCGAGCATGTGTGTACGTGAGGGAGGCAGTGAGGCAAGATAATAACATGTTTTATCCTAGCAGGTAGCATGTAATGGCCCAAACCTGACCCATTAACTTAGAAACCTGGGTTGGGTTTTGCAAAGTCAAGGTGTCATGGACTAAACCAGAATATTAACACACTTTGATAGGTCCTGTTGGGTCAGGTAGAGTTGCTTCTATCCTATTCTGAATCCCACTCAACTTAAGAAGTTGGGGTAGGATAGCTCTAATGTAATCTCAGTTCTGATCAAAGTTTTGCATGATAAACTTCCATTTTTTTTTTTTTTCAAGCCTCATAATCAAGTTTGATATAATTTTACCAAACCAACAAACAATCCAGTAATAGATATAATTTTACCAAACCAACAAACAATCCAGTAATATATTTAAGACTAAGTTTATGGTGCGAACACAACATAAGCAAGTTTTCTAATTTAAATTGGGCAATGACTGGATCCTTTTCTAACTGCAACACTAGCATCACAACTTATCCTCCTAAATATTAGTGTTAACCATACAGCTATGCATTAGAAACACTGCTTAACTATCTAGGTGTTCAAAGGTGTCCAACACCACCACCTTAAAATCATGGGAAGCTTACCTCCAATGCAATTTTCTTTTTCACAAATACAAATATATTCAAATATATTAAATTGGCTAAAAAACAAAGTAGAAGTAATTGAACAGACTTTTTGCTAACAAGCTTTTATTCATCTCATACTATACTAGGGGAAGAAAAAAAATACAACACTCAACTAGAATAATTAATAATTAATAGGAAAATAAGGTCTAGTACTTGAAATGGATGGTTAAGTGTCATCACTTGCAATAAAGTGCCATCTAATAGGGCAAAAATCCAAAAGTTGTGCAAATAGCCAGCACTTTAGGTTGATGCAAGTAGGACACTCCACAAAAACGTTACAAGGTGTCGTGCTCTTTTGACAGTGACAACACTTCGAAAATTCATAAAAAAGAATATTCCATTTACCCCAGCTAGGCATGCAGGGTCCACATGGAGACCTGCAAATTTTACACCATCTAGTTATCCTAATTTTTGGCATACACGCTACATAAGTTCCTTAAGATAACCCATGAAATTCATATTTCAAAACTTCGCAAAATGTCAAAATGACAATCAACAGATCATAAAAGAATATTGATAAAACTAGCTGAAATAATAGTTTTTCTTTCTTACAAATTAAGCCATCCATTGTCTCTTCATCAGAAAAGCCTAATCTCCAAGAACTATGGGTTTTAACAAATGCAAAAACAGTCCTTCAAAAATCATAATTCCCAAGAACTATGAGATTTAGAAGATTCAGCACCATTCCAATGTAAACGTCAAGATTTACTTTGTGTTTGCCAATAACTAATGAAGAATATTAATGTGGCATGTCGAATTCCATTCCTTTTTTTTTATAACAAAATTCCATTCCTCAAATCACATGTTTATTATACTATAAAACCAAAAACAAAAAAGAAGTGCAATGCCCAAATAAAATTCACTACATTGACTGACAAATTTATACGCATACTAAACGAAAGATATCTAATTTTACTTTATATAACTTGAAACATAAAGGCAGTTTAAAGTAAAACACTAAATGCCAAAACAATATGCAAATTTTCACAAGAGAAAACTTCATGTTGCATGCATGCAGCAACTGACATCACAGTTAATATGCAAGATGTATGCATGATTAAGGGCATAGACCAGCCTACATATAAGAACTTATAGCAGGAAACTTACAGATTAAGCAAATATCATCATGGCAAAATATTTATACATTATGCGAAAACATTGCCTACAACAACAACAACAACAACATTACCTGCTCCTTCCAAATCAGCAGTTATAGTTCCAAGTTTGACAGCAAGAGGATAGTTTGTCTCCATGTAGTGCTCGATAGCATGATTATTGCCGCCACTTCCATCCCAGTTTCTCCTTCCACAGAGGATCATTCCATCAGTTAAGTTCAGCCATAGATTATCAGTCTTGTCACATTTGCTGCATTTCCACCCAGATGGAGGAACAACAACACCATTGTTAATCTGTAGCAGGTTCATGGCATAGGCACTGACTTTCTTTTTCTCAGCAGTCCAAGATGCTAATTGTTCTTTGCGTTCAGCACCTTCAGACATTAGAATGGCATCAACAGCAAGCCTAACCTGAAAATTGACAACAAACTTAAGTCTAGAATGTTTAATGATTTTCACCTAGATGTTTCATTGCAACAGCAAAAAGAGTACCTACCTTTTCTGGCAGCTCAACGGATGGAAATGGGATGGTCACATGGTCAGGTAATATGACAATGTCATGAGTTTCTTCATACTCAGGTTCCTGATTATCAAATCCTCCATCCACACCTATCAAAATGTTATATCAATAAGATCTCTGTTTATGCAACATATCAATGCAACTATTTTTGTTAAGAAAAAACAATTTATAAAATGTATAATAAACATATTAAAATTTAGATACTAGATAACACAGAAAAGCAATCCATAATCTTCAAATTTCTAATGGAGACTAACTCACAATTTGGTTCATGTATACAGAAGTACATATTTAAACCTGAATCTTATTAAAGGTTTATGTTCAGCTTTATGAATCCGCACTCCCCTATCATTCTTGTAATCTCTGGTATTACTTTAAATTTTATAATCTAAAAATCCCTTTCAAACTATTTTAATATAGACGTAGGCATCGGTAGCCATGGCAACCTGCCATTGTCCAATCAAGCCAGACCTTGCAGAGTCCAAATTTAAAGGCCCAATTAAGTCCTGGCCCTCCTAAACTTGACTCAAGCTTACATAAAATAACTTAACCTTACGTCAGCTCTTGGATCACAGAGAATTGATGGCTTGCCAAAAAAGAAGGGGCACAGAGGGATGTGAGATCCCAAGGTGAGAAAGATGGAAAATCGTTCATGATTTAAGCAAAGAAGATGGAAAGATGTAGGAGATTAAGAAGGATTTTGGAACCTACAAAAAAGAAATGGATTAAAATGTGCCCCTAGTGCTTGAAAAAGGAGAAAACAAGAGGACTTAGGGCTTTGAAGGTTTCTCATATTAATCTCAACCATAAGATAGTAGTAACAACAGCTGCAATGTACTAGCAAGTAAAGTTAGCTGAACCATCCCAAACCGAATGGTTCGAGGTGAACCAAACTAAACCGAATTGGCCTGGAACCAAAATGTTTTAGCCTCTCCTTTTGGTATACGGGGCGAACCACCCCAAACCGCCTGTACTAACTCCATAATGATGTACCAAACCAACCCAAACCACATGGTTCTATCTGATTTGGGGTAGGCAGTTCATGAGTTAGGGCCTCTTGGTTTACCTAACCAGTATGCCACCGGTTCGATATGATACGCCCTGTACCAGTGTAATATCGAAACATTACCAATTCCTAATATGGCGAACCTTGCTAGCAAGTAAACATTGTAGCCCTTAGAATAAGATCCAAAGGAAGAGATGCATCATTTAAAGAAATACATATTATTAATTATAAGACAAAAATATATAAATAGCCAAAAAGTAGCATTTTTTTTCCAATTTATTATTTATATTTCAAGCTATATTGACCCAAAAATGAGCAAGCTAGGTCTAACTTGGGTAACCTTATTGGCCTTTTGAGTTTAAACTTAGGCTCATGCTTGATCATTTATTAATCAAAGCATGATAATGTTGAGCTAAATTTCAAACTAAACACAAGCTACTTAAAAGAAGCTTGTTTGTTTAACAACCTGGGCCATGATTGGTCCCATATGCCTCCCATCTATTTAATGCATCTTGTTTGGATGGTTACATCACTAGGGCCAAAAATTGATTTTAGGGGTTGAATAATTTCACATTAACTAGATCAAGCTAGCTCTTTTGAACTTAAAATTATTTTGTCACTCCAAACTCAAGCTACAAAACTTAAGCCCAAGGCCTCATTGAGACAACATGGTGACACTTAAAGTTAAGCTATGACCCAAATGACCAGTGAATATCTATGTCCAATGTTTTAAACCTCAAGGGCATCCCAACCATCCTATCTCTTTCCGGTGAGAAAACAGGATCAGGATAGAGGCAAAACTCCTAAACCATCCACACGGGGAAAAGAGGAAAGAGGAAATAAAGGAATGAAGGAAAGAAGAAATAGATGCAAAAAAAAGAAAAAAAGGGAAGGAAAGAAGAAGAGAAGGACAAAAAAGGAGAAGGAAGAAGAAAAAGAAAGGAATGAAACAAAGAAGATAGGAAAGAAAGATGAAGAAAAGCAAAGAAAGAAAGAAAGAATAAAAGAAAAGGAGAAGAAAACAAAAGAAAGAAAAAAGAAAAAAGAAAAAAAAAGGAAGGAAAGAAGAAAGAAAACAAAGAAGAAAAAGAAAAAAAACTAAAATAGAAAGAAATAAAGAAGAGAAAAAGGGAAGAGAGATAGAGCAGACCTACCAAGATGCTCAACAAGGATGGCCACTGGGACAAGACAGCGAGGCATCCCTTTTCATGGAAAAAATAAGACACCCCCATCCTATGAGATTTGAAACCTTGCCTGTGTCTACTTGTTCACGTTAAGTTAGGTCTAGTCCTCACCAATTCGCACAAACTGATGCACCTCTCTTCAATAGACTTCTTTTTAAAGTGCTCTAGTATACCTGTCTCTAAGCCCGAATAAAAGAAGAGCGTTGCGATAGATTGACGACTAGCGTAAAACTATAGTCACACCCTATGAACATGAATTCAATAAAGAAAATCGATAAAGTTAAGGCACTCCACAGAAGTGATGCACTGCATCGGACCTGAATGTAGTGAAAATGGCAAGGATAGTTAGGGCGATATTCAAGAGCGATGCATCATATCAGCATTCGAGTGCGACAAAAAGTAAGCAAGGGTTCTCACACCTTTATGGCTGGGTATGACTAAAAAAAGTTAGTCAAAAAATGAAAATAAAAAATGAAATAAAATATAAAAAAAATAAAAAAAAAGTTTACGAACTTGAAATATAGGGTCATTAATAGGAAAATTAATGGAACAAATAGATACAATGATTGTAAGGAGAATTAACATAACTTCCTTACAAAAGATCAAGTGGATAAGTGAAAAAGTAAAAGAGGTTGATGGTTTTAAACATTGATATACAAGTAAAGATAGGAATAAAAATGAAGTAAGAATTATTGTAGATAAAAGCCTAAAAGATGAAGTTGTAGATATTAAAAAGATAGGAGATAGAATAATTTTAATTAAATTAGTGTTAGATGAGGAGTCGATAAATATTACTAGTGCTTATGCTTCTCAAATAGGTTTACATAATGTAACAAAGAAAAATTTTTGGAAGAATATGAACGGAATAATTCAAAAGATTTCTACTGCAAAAAAAATATTTATTGAAGAAAATTTAAATAGACATATAGAAAAGTATAATGTAGGTTTCGAAAGAGTACATGAAGGTTATAAATTTGGAGATAAAAATGAAGAAAAAATACTATTTTAGAGTTTTTGATGGCATATGATTTAATATTAACTAACACATATATTAAAAAGTGCATATAATCTTAGTCAAATAGATTTCTTCCTTACTAAAAAGATTAATTGAGTGTTTTATAAAGATTGTAAAGTTCTATTAGATAAGAGTCTAACTACGTAACATAGATTAATGGTTATGAATGTATGCATTAAAAAATGGAGGAGTATAAGAATCCAAGAATTAGATAGTAGAATTTAAAAGGAGAAAAACTAATAACTTTCAAAGATAGCGATGAAGTAAGAAAAATGAAGTATGGATAGAGAGATCAATACCGTATGAGAAAAGATAGCTAATAGTATTAGAAAAGTAGCTATAAAGGTGTTAGGAGAGTCAAAAAAAAAAAAAAAAAACCATATAATAAGAAAACTTAGTAATAGAATGAGAAAGTTTAATTAGCAGTTAAGGCTAAAAGACAGTGTTATAGAAAACTACCTAAATATAAGAATGAAGAAGTATATAAAAACTATAAGATGGTTAAAAAAAAAGTTAAAAAGAAAGTACGGAAGGCTAGATGTAAAGCATATAAGAAATTATATCATAAGCTACAAATTAAAGATAGAGAGAGATATATATAAAATTGTAAGAGTAAGAGATAAAAAAAACAGAAATATATTTCTGGTTAAATACATTAAATATAATGATAAAAAATTTTGGTTAAAAAGAAAGTGATCAAAGAAAAGCTATTTTAATAAATTATTAAATAAAAATAATGTAAATAATTTAAGATTCCCTACTAGCTCTATTAAAAATAAAGTTATAGCGTATACTCGTAGAATTAGAACATCTGAAGTAAATGAGACTATAAAAACGATAAATGTAGAAAAAATTGCAGGACCTGATAAGATTTTTATAAAAGTTTGAGTGTTAGAGTAACTTGGGTGACAGATTTATTTAATAAGATTTTAGAAAATAATAAGATGCCTAATGAATAATGAAAGAGTATTATCATACCAATTTATAAGAATAAAAAAAATTCAAAATTGCTTTAATTATTGTGGTATTAACCTCATGAGTCATACTATGAAATTTTGAAAGAGAGTAATTGAACATAGGTTGAGATGTACTATAAAAATATCATAAAATCAATTTCATTTTATATCAAAAAGGTCGACTATAGAAGTTATTTTTCTCCTTAAGAGGTTAATGGAGAAGTATAGAGATAAGTAACAGGATTTTCAAATGGTTTTTATTGATTTAAAGAAAGTATATAATAGGATCCCTAGAAAAACTTATGGTGGATGCTAAAAAGAAAGGAGTATCCACTAGGTATATTAACATAATAAAAGATATGTATAATGGAGCAATTACTAATATAAGAATTATTGATAGTAATACTAGCGAATTTTCTATTACAGTAAGTTTACATTAGGGATTTACTCTTAATTCCTATCATTTTGCTTTAGTTATATATGGGCGTACTATACATATTCAGGATAATATTCCATAGTGCATATTATTTGTGAATGATACGGTACTAGTAGATGAAACTAAAGCTGGAGTTAATCATAAGTTAGAACCATAACGAAATAAAGATTTTAGATTAAGTAGGACCAAAATAGAATACATGAAATATAATTTTAGTACAATTAGAAATGAAAATGGATATGAAATAAAAATTGGGGACCATAAAGTTACTAAAAATGATCATTTTCAATATTTAGAATCGATTATTCATAAAGAGAGATTGAGGCTGATGTTGTCCATAGGATTAAAGCAAGTTAAATAAAATGAAAAAATGCAATTGGAATATTATGTAATCATAAAGTATCTACCAAGTTGAAATAAAAATTTTATAGGACAGTCATAAACCAGTTATGCTTTATGCTATGAAATGTTATGCAGTTAAAAAAATATACATACATAAGATGAATATGACGGAAATGAGAATGTTAAGATGGATATATGGTAATATAAAAAAAGATAGGATAATAAATAAAACCATTTGCAAAAAGGTAGAAAAAGCTCCAATCAAGGATAAATTAAGGAAAAAACAACTTAAATAATTTGGACATGTGCAATGTAGACCTAAAGCTGCACCTGTACAAAGGAGTGACTTCATATATGTAAAAGCAAAAAGAGGCAAAGGTGGACCGCAAACTATATGAAAGAAAATGATAAAGAAAGACTTGGTATCTTTGCATCTTATAAAAAATATGACTCTTAACAAAGATGAATGAAGAAAAAGGATTCAAGTAGCTGACTCCAGTTAGTTTGGGATTAAAGCTTTATTGTTGTTGTTGTTGTAATACACCTCTATCCATCTCTTTGTCCTTAATCAATGTCATTCTTATAACTACACTAAAGTATTCAATACTCGATTTATCTTTCATTGTATTACCGCGCATTCATCTAACACTCTAAACTATATAGCACTATATAGCACTATTGATCTCTTTAACATCTTACAAAGGCATGTGTCTATTAAATAGTGCCCCATAAGCACCTATACACTTCCTTAACCAGATTTATTCCATATAATATAAGGATATCATATCCACAATCATCAATCCTTGTACCAAATATCTTGTGTTGGCTTCATGAATACTCCTCATTCACCAACCACATGTGTTATGTGTCCATATGGTACATGAATCCAAGTAAATAACATCAAAGAGCTAACACAAAGCAATAACCTCAATAGCTGACACATTACAAACAAACAAATTCAGTATTGCTCTTTGACACATTGCCATCTACCCCAAACAATATGAAGAGACAGATATATTAACATTCACAACTGAGTTTTCTGCTCCATAATTTTAGATTTAATCTCATTCAATAATTTCACTTTTCATGTCACTAATTTATGCTTTCAAGAAAACCTATGATTCAAATTCAAAGAATACAAGCACTACCATTCTCTCAAATTCACGTATAAAAACAATGAGGAACCTCGATTAATGATGTCACCAAAGAATACATGCATAAGGTACTGTCATGTATAGCACTCAAAAAACACGGAAAATCATGGTTTCCAGGTATTAGTATTCCATCATATCATATATCCATGTCACTGCAAGCATTCCATAAAAAAAGCACCAGCAAGTCATTATATTTCCTGCATTTTTTTTAGAATGCTCTCAGCAACACTAGTGACTTGTTTAATCATAGAAAACTAAGAGTATTTTTTAGAAAATTTTTCTATGAAAAATAAAAAGCAAAATTTTATATTCAAATCTAATACTTTTTCAAATAGAAAACTAAAAAATTGCGTTTTTCAATTTTTCAAATATATACTAGATCTGGAAACATCTTTGGTTTGTTCTCATTATTTTTCTTTTAAAATGAAGCATATTTTCCATTCATTTTCCATCTTTATACTTCCACCATCCATCATCACCTCCACCACCAACCACTCATCACCACCATGACCACTACCACCTTACCACACCACCCACCATCCTCCGCTATCACTATACTTTCACCATCGATCATCAATACCACGACAACCACCGTCATATCTCCATTACAACCACCACTCTCCACCATCAGCACCACCACTACAATATCTTCACCATTCACTACCACCTCCACCAACCAACCACCACTACCACAACCATATATGCGCCACCCACCATCATAACTCCAACACCCACCACTACCTTCACCACCTATCTTTTAACACCAACCACCGTCACCACAATACCACCACTACGACTACACCTCAACCATCAGCGCTACGACCACGACTATCACCATATCTTCACCCTCACCCACCTTCACCACCATCACCATATCTCCATCACATCCACCACCTTTCATCACACCATACCTACACCATCCTCCACAACCACCGCCTCTCTCCACCATCACTGCTACTATCAAGGCTACCACTCACCACCACCAACAACAACATCACCATATTTCTACCATTCATTACTGTTGTAACCACTATCTACCACCACTATCATCCCCCTCTACCACCCATTATCATACCTCCACTGTCAACCACACTTTCAAATCTTTTTTTTTTTATTTTTTAATAAAAAAATGATTTCTTATTTTTAATAAATAAACATGTTTTCTAATTTTCTCGTGAAAAAGGAAAAGTGGAGATGGAGAAGGAAACTGGACAAGGAAACTGGAGATAGAAAACAGAAAACATTTTCCACGACTAATTTCTGAGACCAAACAGGCCTTATTTCTCCAAGAAATAATCCATATCTCCGGCATTGAAGACAAATGAAAATAACTTCCCAGAGCAACTTGATGGGGGTAGCACTCATTCTGGATTTGAAAGTTGACGGTAGTATTAAGTATTGGTCATGGATGATTCTACCTTGTCAATTTTCCCTTCTTTTCCTTCAAAAAAAAGGAAAGGAATTTTGTAGAATCACAAATATCCAATTTTCTAGTCACAGCCGATAATATTGCATTCATCCTAGATAGGTTTCAACCCACTGACAGTACAATCAAGACCAATAAAAATAAGCAAAAAGAAAAGAGAGTTCAGAAGGTATTCAATCAGGTACCGATGGCGAGAAGGGTGGGTTTCTTGAGGGGCCGATCCTCGGGAACGGGCTTCTTCCTCTGTTGGATATGAAGGTAGACTGGATTCCCCGTCTTCTCGAAGTTCCAGCCCACGTACTCCTTCCCGAACGCAAGAAACGAGCTCAAATCCACGTACAAGCCCCCCTCCGACCTCTGAACCAGGCCAGATCGCCATCAAACGACTCGAAATCAGAAAAAGAGAGCGATCAGAGTAAACCCTGGAATCGGGGAAAGCAAAAGGATTACCGGGGTGTCGAAGGAGATGCAGCATTCCTGCTTGTAGATGCGGTTGGTGGGCTCGGGAATTCGGACCTTGGCGAGGTGTGAGCGAAGAAGCTCCATTGCTGAAGAGACCATTCGATTAGGGTTTTGGGCGGGGAAGAGGAAGGGGAGAAGGGGAATGGGAGAAGAGAGTAGTGGGGACCAAGCGAGCAAGACTTTTTCTCGAAATCGGCTCGAAAATATAGAGGGTCCGACATCCCCGCTCAAGCTATGGTCCGAACGAATGACTGTTAAGTCCAAATTATAGATATTTTTAATTATTTTAAATAGCGAAGCTTTGAAATATTTAAAAGACAAAATGATTTTTTTAGATATAAAAAGAAAAAAGATTTTTAAATAAAGAATTGGCCGATAAAAAAAAATATCACAGAGACCATTTTTTTTTAAATAAAATAACTCTATTTGCTGAAGATGTCTTCATAATTAAATGGATCACAGAATGTCTCACACCATTCATGATATTCAAATAGTTGAAGTGTCCGAATCTTGATCCATAATTTGATTCAAAAGCAAAGTATGTTTTGTTATTATTTGATAAAATTAATTTAGCTTTTAACTTGGTTTTTGGCCGTGTTAGTTGCTTGCTTATTTTCAAAATCAATCATTCCAATTCAATCCAATTCATACAAGATGAATGCATTTCAGGTCTTCTTATTGATACAATGATTAAATTATCAAACTGTCGGATTAAGATCTAGCATATAAATATCACATCGATAATATATATGTTTTATAAATATTTATATTTTATGTTTACTATACGGGGTATATATAATTTTACAACATATTTAACCCAAGTTCGACATGCTATCTACTTGAGCTTGAAGGTTAGGCTTGTGTTTAGCATTAATTTAATCGGCTGATGTCGAGCTACATATTGAGTTGAATGCGAGTTAGCTTGTGACCAGGTTGTTTATTTGCAATCCCAACTTCAAATTTATAGTTCTTGAAGAAATAAAATATTGTTGGAACACTCCAGCAACAACAAATTAGAAGGCATATATAAAATATTACATTATAAAAATATAAGAATAATCAAGGATTTTGCATATCGAACTAGAAGAATCATCAAGCTCAAAATAGAGCATTTTAGTAACATAGGAAAGACTTTATAGAGTTGAAGAGTAAAATTTACTGCATCAAGAAGTCATGCTCAAACTTTTACAAGCACTAATTTACCTATATGATGTCCAATAAAGATACTCTTTTTTTTTCTTAAAAAATAAAAAATAAAAAATATAACCATTCAGCTCTACAATGTGACACAACCTTAAATGATCAAGGCTTTATTTTTTAGTGTTTGAGCCTTTAAAAAAAAAAAGCCAATCAAACCAATAATTTACTTTTTGGGAAATAATTCAATCAAGCATATCTCTAGGAAATGCTAAGGTGAAGTCATTGAGATAAAATCAATATAGATTTAATAAGATTTTAGCTTTTCATATTTTGAAAAAATATAACCTTTTTTGACTAAGAAAAGGAATGGAACCTAAATTATAATTGGATGGACCTCATTATTATAGAGAGAGGCTTTGTAACTTTATTTTATTATGCATTAATGAGGAAAAGATTGTATATTAGTCATTTTTTTATTTTTCTATATTCTAACTTTTCTTTAAAAATTCAATCTGATCAATCTATTTAAAGGTTTAAATGATAGAATTTTGCCTTAATTGCTTGGTACATCACACCTTTATGAGGTGGTGCTAGATCATAGAGCTTAAAGTTAAGAATTTCAAAAGTTTAGCGCATAACTCACCTTAATTGTTCAATCCTCCCTATAGTGGTAGTAGTTCACATCATGTTAGTGATTCTCTCGAATTTGGGCTCTCCATATTTGAGGGATTTAGCTCCTATTAAATTAAAATAGAAGAGAGGAAAAATGCTTTCTTCCTTATTTCATTCTGAACCACTTGACATTGTTAGTATTTCGACCATACTACTTAGAAAGAACTAAACCCTTTTGTGACCTCCTCAATGATATAGTCCTTGTTAAGTGGTTTTTTTCTACTCTAGTTATAAATCATCTACAAATGGTAACATTAGTTCTTGCCCTTGGTTTTCATCACTCGCAAATCTTGATGACCCACTTGCCCTATTTTCATATTCGAACCTTGTTGTAGGGATGATGCAACCTAAAAAAGCAAGAATAAGAAGATTTTAGTCAAGAAAGACATTTCAATAAATATCTCTTTAAGAGTCTTATTTATTCTCTTTAGGAATCTTATTTTTATCAACGTTGAATAAATTTATAATTCTAGTCTTTTATTTTAGAAATGATTTGATTCTAGTCTTTTATTTTTGGAAGTATTTTGATTCTAATCGGATTTCTTTAGAGCTAGTTTTACTCTATAAATAAACCTCTAGTTTATCCCATTCGATCAATGAATTGAGCTATGAAATTATGAGAGTTTTTTCTTTTCCTAACTTTAAGTAATTTCTTATTTGAATAGTGTGAGGCCATAAATTTTCAATATAGTCGGAGATATTGAATTGAATTCCCTCAAGGAGCAAGGCTGCAAACGGGTTCGGTCGAGTTAGGTCATGCTTGATCCCGATTTAATTTAATTTATATTTGAGCCTTAATTTTGGGCCCAGACCCAACTTATTTAATGAGTGAGTTGGATCGAATCTATGAAAGGAATTTTAAACCCAATAGGTCATTTGAATCTATTTGGATCCAACCTTGGTATGGAAGATCGTATTATTTAGATAGAGTAACTTTACTACTCAAATCAATTGGAACAAGCCAATATCCAAAAGGCAATTCAACCTAGTGTTTGCAAGCATGTTAACCCTATTCCACTACAATGATGCAACAAAATTATAAAAAGTTTTTAACCATTAAGAATTCAACCTAGAAGAGTTTGACTCAAGGTATCTAATTTTTAAGGCAAGCTAAACCCCGGCACCTTCATAAACTAACTTGCATCTATCAATGATTACCTCAACTGGCTTAAGTTACGTAGAGAAAGAAGTGATGAATTTGTTAAAAACAAACTCAAAGGATAAGTTAGGAGCTGGTGAAAAATTGTTAAAAATTGTGTCTATGCCCATGAGACCTATCAATGCTTAGGATACCATGTGTGTAAAGCATAAAGAAAAAATGCTTGCCCTACAACTACCGTAAGTAACTTTATAAAAAACTACTTAAATAAGGCACAATGATAGTAACTGAGTACTTTAATGAGTTACTTGTCAGGTGTGACATCATAAATCAAGATGAGTAATATGTGGTAATATATCAACATGGCTTGTGAGCTCATATCAAGGATGAGTTGGTATTGTACTAGTTGGAAACTCTTGATCAGGGGTCTTCCATTAAGCAGTGCAATTAGAGAAGGCTATTTGCTTTAAGAGGGTGTTTGGTTCGTAGAATTTTTTAAGATTTTTGGTAATCTTTTGGTGGCAATATCATATTACCATGTTTGGTTCGAAATATCCAAAAGAGTTGATGAATATTTAAGATCACTTTATAAATCAGATTGTCACATTTTTTATAATAATTTTAATAAAATCGATCCATTCATAAAATAACATCATCTTTAAATTTGTAATCAATGGCTTAGGATCCAACAGGATGCGACTGTCGTACTCATGCTGAACTTTTGAAGGAAATAAAGCCGTAGAGTAGAGGCTTTCCCAAGATTTGGTTATTTAATAATAAAATTATTTTATTGAATCTAGATTTGTCCCATCCTTTAAGATCTCATAGGTTCCAAACCAGTATCAAATGCATTTTTGCATGTACATTTTGAAAATATAAATTACTAAGTGCCAACTATTAATTAATTTTCTAGATTTTAGTGGACATGTATTAACAATTGAAGCCAATACGTGGTTGACGATGCTTGCAAGGGATTCATAGAAATTTGATCGTGATGCCAACGTTGTTTCAACGTATGTCAATGGCCAATGGCTCAAAAAAGATATTTATAGGAGCAATAATTTTGCAATGACATTAAATTTAGCAATTCTAGTTTCCTGACATGCTAATCAATTCACAATAATGTTATGGGAACAAAATATCAAAATGTGATGTGTTTAATCTCTTGTAATGGTGGGATTTACATGAAAGCTTTTTTAGCTAATCATTCTTTTGTTATGACATTCGTCCATCCAAATCTTTTTATGCATCATATTATAAAATAATAATTGCATTCAAATTTGAATATGTTTTTTTTTTGAAAAATTTGAATTTGGGTAATTAGTTGAGATATTGAAGGGTACTGATTAAAAATTAATGTTTCATACTTACTCCTATAGGTGAAATCAAATCTGTCTAAAATTTGATGAAAAACTTGGATTATTTTCTTATCAATAACAAGAAGATTTGGCTCTTGAAAATTAGTTTAAAACTAGCAATATAATCTGGATTGACCAGCTTTGAAAATAATGCACAAAATAAAAATTTTATAACAATTAAGAAAACTGGGTTTTGTAAAGGTACATAGGGAATCCTAATAAAATTGGATAGTAATCAAGATTATATAACTAGTTACCATGCACATTTGTAAATAACAAAATAATTAATTATTTAGATTTTATTAAGTAAAAATAAATCATAATTAGTCCTTAAAAAATTTGTATTTTTTCTTTATTTAGAAGAGATGCTAAAAAAAATCAATTTTATTAACTAACTAGGATTATAGTTATTTCATGTGTAATTCCATGCTATAATTTAAAATAATTTTACAATTGAACAAATGAATAATTCTGCAGACAACCAAGTGCTCTTGTTTCCATTCTAATACTTGATGTTTCATGTTGTCGTGCTGAATGGATGGTGTGGATGATTAAATTCAACAAGAAATTCATTCATGCAGTAGCATTTTAGGAAGCTTACGGTTATTTTGGGCTTTTAATTCTAAGATTTGAAGCGTAGTTTAGATCTGATGCCAAGAAAAACTTGGTATCATTATTGTTTTTTTTTTGTTTTGATTACTTCATCAATTAGCAAGCTGGCATTTGCAAAACGGACATGCTGTTACTTTGGCAGTTTTAGTGCACTAAACAGTTATAACAAGAAAAAATATGCGGTGAACTACGGTCCTTCTTCACTGATTTTTTTTTTTTTTTTTTTTTCTTTGTTACTATATTTTCTTTCATTAGCCCAATGATTTATAGTCGATTTTTTCCCCGTTTTATTCAGAAAAATAAAAGAAAAAATAGATTAAAAGCTACAGTACAATGGGAAATTCCAATGATCGCAACAAAAACTGAAATTTTTTTCCCTGAGAAAGTAGAAATCCAACTATTATATCTCTTTGCAAGCTGTATAAGATAGGGAGGGTTTTGTGTGCTGCTGCTCAACTTAATTCATGCGACAACTTGCCTGATTTAGTTGTCCCTCGCCTTGATTCACCAGCATGTCCCTTGTGTTTCAGTCCCTTTCATACAAATTCAAAGAAAAGAAAGACCAAAGTACCTCCATGACTTTTTAAGCAAGGTAACCATTCAACTTAATAGCACTAGAAGAAAGACCAAAGTACCTCCATGACTTTATGCTCACAGAACAGCATAATGTTGTCCCTTTCTATGGATCGTGTCTTTGTTTCATTTTCTACATGACCACTCTAACAAAACCAAAAAAAAAAAAAAAAAAAAGCCTACTTAGGACCAAGGATTCGGTATATCGTAAGTTCAGCCCTGGGACTGGTAGGCAAGTGGAGACTGCAGAATATGGGAAATGAAAGTGAGCAGAAGAGCAGATGAACTGGGCGAAAATAAGATCACATTAAATCAAGGTGTATCATACAAACTTGGAAAGACATGGACTAAGACAAGAATCAAAAAAATGATAATAGCAAATAAAGTCAATTATGCAGTAAGTGATCCGCGAATAATTCTCAAAATTCATTGATTACTAAATAACCTCAGAAAAATGTTCAGCCAAAGATAAAAGTACAGACATTCGCAGAAATTTCAGTAACTCGGAGAACAATGGGAGTCATGGGTGGTCATCCAGGATACCATAAGATTACTATAGGAGAGTGTCACATAAGAAAGAAAAAATCAACAAATTATCAATCAAGTGCAGTAGAAATATATCTCACTTCCATTAGAATGTAAAAAGGTTTGGGCGCTCCCAAGAACAGCAGCAAGAATATTGCATGACATAACAAGAAGAAAACAAAACTGCATTGCCTTGTCATGAAAAGACCCATTTCTTTCCAGGTGAATGGTAAACCAAAAAAATCTGGAACAAAAAAGTCAGAAGAAAAAATATATAAAAAGGTAGTCCCTATATTTCCTTCACCCTTCTTTCAGCTGCAATTACTGTTCAGTAACTGTTATACAACATACATGTAATTGAAACTTGGAAGGGACAAAGACAATGATCCTTGAACCCAAAACGTTTTTCAACGAAAAAACCCATGAAGTAGCAAAAGAAACGGCCGGCTTGCTATAAAACTGAGGAAGTGGCATGCGAAGGGATCTTGCAGGATGAAGTACCTTCATGGTTCCCAGGAGACCTGTTTGAGAGCCTGCGCTTATAGCGCTTTAATACAGATGCCAAGTTCTCTTTGCCTTTGGGAAATGCAACATCACCTGCTGCAGTGCCAGTCCGGCCCTTGCGGCCAGAGACTGCAATCTCAACATCCTTGATGATCTCAAGAATCATACTTGCTGTTGTGAAGGATTTGTTGACCAGTTTTTCAACGGAACATATCAGCCCATTCTGCTGTAACTGGTTGAAGCTCTTCATGTCTTTTGCTAGTCTTTCAAGACAAGAGCAGGCACTAATGGGATGCCGGGGCTTCGAGAATGCAGGATCAATAATTCCCTGGATTGATTTAAAAAATAAAAAGAAGAAATCTCAATGTACAGAGACTGCTAAAGTAAAGAGGAGAAAAAGGGAAATTATTGGGTACTATGACAGCTAAAACGGAATGTGAAAGTGTGATAGGAACTGATAGGCATTATGTACAAGCATGCAATAAGACCAAAATAGTGCAAGCAGAATTTAGAAGGTCATAAAAGCAAAAGGCAATGCTTTAACTAACAATCTACACTGCAGTGTTTGCCTGAGCAGACATGCCATCAAGATTCACAAACAAAGAAAGAACACTAATGCTTTCTTGCCATTGGTTAGAAATTAGAATAACCCAAATCAGTACAAGTTCTGAGAGATGTGATCATCCAATTTTCTTTTTCACTCAGCGGTTTGATTTAGCAATGTTAAGCCAGTCAAAGTGGGCTTTGGCTTTATAAATTTTCATTTGCCAAGTATTCCTCTTTAGGGCCACAACTAATGTTATTCCAAGTTTCTCTATATCCTTCCTTACAACCTCTTCCATGTTATCTTAGATCTTCCTTTCCTTTTCTTACCACCTTCAATACAAACCAAAGTATTCTTTCCTAGCAGAGACTCCTTAGATCTACATTTTACATAACCATACCATCTTAATTGATTTTTCATCACAGTATCCTTAATTTGTGCAACTCCTGCAGCTCCTCTAATAATTCACCACCACAAGATATGCTACAAAATTAACAGTTAACAAGCAATGACGTAGGAAATGTAGCTATGAAAGCCCCTCAAAGTACAGCATTAGAAAGCAAAGCAGAACTATATTAAGGAAGAGAAACCAAGCTAACATTAACTTACATCGAAGAAATGTAATAGCCTCATCCAAAGAAGCATAATAAGTAAGCCAAACAGAAGCATAATCAAATTTTACTTGTGTTTGAGAGTGAAAGTGTGATTTCACACTACTGCTCATGTATTTTGCACAGCAAAATCCAATGAGATGACATGTAAAGCAGCCACTTCATTCAGAAGATCAGATTATATTGTAACATCATTGTCAGTATTAAGGAGTTTGAATGAGTCAGGATGCTTAGGCAAACTTCTCATGATTTGTGAAAAAACTCAAAGGCAGAAAAACTGCAACAAGCTTGCGTCAAGGTTCACAATCTTGGTACCAAATACCATACCAGTATCATTTTGGTACAATGGCGGTATGCCTAATAAGGAGGCGGTTCGACATACCAATGCTTGGTACACCATCTATACTGCATACCAGTTCAATACTGATATAGTTCAGTATGCATGTCTTGCACCAGTACGGCGTACCATGTTCATGTTTTGTGTAACCCTATGATTGCACAAAAGCCAAATTAATTCCATTGTTGCTAGAATAAATAAAATGGATATGCTAGTCAAGAATTTACATAAAAGAGAAGTCTTCTTTTACTTCCATCACCTATATATAAGGAAAACTACAAGTAAAACAAATGAAAAAAATATTTATAATCAATAGCTATAAATCCTTCTTCACATGCATTCAAGCTTACATATCAAATCAACCATTACACTGAGTTCAAATTTTGGGATCATAGTTTTGGTCCTTGTCACTGTTCATAAGAAAAAGAAATATTGCAAGTAATGGGTTTCAGGGTTTTACCTGAAGGCGATTGAGAACATAAGTATATTTTCCCCATAGCTCTGGCCGGCTCTCCACAAGCAATAGTTCTAAAATCCGGTGGATGCACCACACACCAAAACTCACAACCAGGGCTGGTCGCCATATGCAACTATTTCCACAATTGGGCATTGACAAAATGTAAGGGGTATCTGCCTCTTCACTCCTCTGGACTGAACTAAACCTTCTATCAGAAGACAAATGATGGTCGCTCGTGTATGCCTGATACATGTCATCAACATCTGCTTCATTTAGATATTTCTCAGCTGCAGCAACTTGATCAATTAGCTCCTCATCAGACCCACCATTCTGTCTAAACAGCCAATCTGATCCCTCCAATTTTAAGAGCTTCCTAATACAATATCGAAGAGACTGAAGTAGCTTGGCTTCTGATTCCCCACAAGAATAAGTGTCTTTGTTGGTAGCTGCGCTGGATCTGTGAGCAACTCCTCCATCCCCTCTACTCTGATCTGTGCTCATCATACCAAACAATTGTTCAAATGGTTGAGACCAAAGAGATTTGGCCTCTGGATTCAAATTTGACTGTAAAGGGAACACATCTCTATGGGGTTTGGGTGGAGAAAGCTCATCAAATGCCAATGGGGGAACTCCAGCTCTGGAGACGGAGTTCAAATATTGTGATTTATCAGATGTCATCCTACCCAGAGATGGACAAGGGCCTATAGGACCACCCGATTTTCCATCATTCAACAAGGAATTCCTGCCAGCAGCAATGAGCGCAGAAATGTCGGGTGAACTATGGTATTTCTTTGTGGAGGCTGGAGAGAGAAAATTTTCACGGGTTTCAACCAGGGAAGGGTCATAATAAGGCCTTTCTCCCTGCAATCTGCTAATTCGAGATGCCGTTGGGCTTTGCAAACCAGATGTTCCCAGTGAACCAAGTCCATTTTGCCCTTGAGCATACATAACTGAATCCCTGAAATTTGGAATAAATGATGCAGCAGGCCTGGGAGCTGGTGTTGGCTCTAGTGAAATGCTTGAGGAATAGGGAGTTCTGCCTGCACCAATCCCTTTGAGACAGGATGCTATCTGATAACCATGTATTGTAGCTGGTTGATAATCCCAATTATCAGAATACTGAGGCGAGTGCATTCTAGGACAGAATTTTTTACCAGGATCAAGTAGGCTGCACGAGTTCTCCAAATTCGTGTTCAACACTTGCATATTTTGAGACCAAGATGAGGATCCCATTTGAAGCCCATAGGATAACTCCATACTTGAATTTTTTTTCTGTTTGGGAGAACCGTAGTCCCTTGAGGTGGCTGAGAAAACAGCACCTTTATCTGCATCTGTAAAGAAATTCTTGGACAATTCTGCTCCTGAGCTATTCATTTTGACAGAACCAACTATTTTCAAATCCAATCCCAGCAAAACATCCAGTTTTTTTGTACTGGCTTCTTGCGTTAGCATCCCGTGAAAATCAAACAGATGACCCCAAAACTCATTCAAAATGGCTGCTAATTGACGTCGTGCTGCACGACCCAATCCAGACAATTTTGATAGGCTTCCACTGCCATTACCTCCATCATAACCTTTTCCCTTGACACTACTACAGGATCCAGGACCATCAGAGGTTGAAGTTGGCAAAGTTCCTCTGAGAGACTCTTCAGTCTCCAATGAACCTCCTTCATTATCTTTATCAGTGTGAACATCTGTGTCCACTCCCACATCCTTTTCTACTGGGTCCTTGAACTCAATCCTCTGTACAATATCTGCATCTGGCAAACCACAAACAGAAACTTTATCTATGATTTTCAGCAAGTCAGGTTCAACTGCAGACTTTGATTCTTCAGGATGATGTGATGGGGAAGTACAAGTAGAACTAATATTTGGCCCACAAGAAGACTGATGAGTATCCTGGTCAGAATCAATAGCTGTCTCAGACATATGAAGATTGAATTCTAGAACCGATTTATCAGGAACACTCCCCAGGGAACTCTCCAAGACAGGTTCAACTGCAGACCCCTGATCTTCATCAAATGCAATGTTATCAAGATCATTTTCTTCTCTGCCCTCGTCAAGCTCTAACTTACCTTTCTGAGAATGCAAGGTCCATATCTGTGCCTCTGGCCCATCACTTGCAGATTTTAAAGGTGTTACTGCCAGATATAGCGTAAAAATAATGGAGGTACAACAAATGAGTAAAAGAGCAGTACATGGGGCTATCACACTGCTTCCTGTACTTCCCCTCATGTTATTGATCCAGCTGCTATTTCCAAATAACATTTCTACGACAAAGATAACATTCGAGGCAAGCATCCCAAAAAATGTAACCAAAGCCAGGAATTCAAGATACCAAGAGATTTTGAAAGTTCCCATTATTAGTCTTGATGATGCAACCCGAAAAAGAGGAATCACGGATGATGGAAGAAGCATAGCCTGTATAACTTGACAGAAAATAAGCAACTGATACATTCCTTCAGCACCTGCACTCTTCGCACAATAGAGAGCCGGGATGATGGTGAGACCCTTAACCAATGCATGATGAACTGGCAGAGGCAGGTCTATGCCAAAAAAATGTTGCAATACCACTTGCCCACCAATATTCCATGTCAAAGCTGTGACCTGACTAGAGAAGAGAAGGACCAGAAAAAATGCTAGTGGTGCTATAGGAGTCCTAAATATCTGCAAGAGAGAAACAAAATATAATGATGTAATGAGTCAGTGAACACATAATTGTGCTAGAATAAATTTTTATGAATACCAATTTTAAAAGTCCAACCATATCAAATGTTCCAACTTACAACAATCTTAAAAAGGATGTTCTGTGAACAGGATTTGTTGTGATAATCTTGTGAAAACATATATCACAGTAACACTCCTAACATGATTGGCAAGTCAATTAGCCCAAATAGACTACAATAACAAAAAAGCAACTCAATACACATTAAACCCTGCTTTTGCTTCCATATCCATTTCTTTTGGGTCAATTGGAACTACCTTGCATCTGCTTTTGGTCTACCATCAACTTTTTACATCTTGTTACAATGAATTCTTTGAGATTTTATGGCTCATCAATGCACTGATTTAGAGATCTTAGGTGATGTAGGATAGTTGAGGAAAGGGGATCTTGAAAAGATTAACATGGGATTAAAACCTAAAAGTTCTGAAATTTCAATTGGAGATCTGAGTTCTAAACAAATCTGAAGAATAAAAATTACAATTTATGATTAGACACACTCAAATTTTGTGTCCTGATGGATGTGGCAACAAACCTAGAGATCATGAAAGAGAGGTTTAAATAACGGGCAGATATCTAAATAAGGAAACAGAAGGACTGCAAGGGCTATTGAAAGATTGATCTGCGCAGCAAGGTTTATGGATGGACCATAGGATGTTTAGATATCAAAAGAAACAATTTGAAATCAATACAGGAAAACAAGGGGGGAAATGGATGTGAAAGAAATAGAGAAAAGGTGAAGCAAAATACAAATTATTACTAAAAAAAGGAAACATAGAAGATAATATTGGACTTGCTCCAAGACCAAAGAATCACACCTAGGGTTTGACGGCCCCACACATCAATTGAGGAATCACTTGAAAAAAATTAAAGAAAGCCAAATACTCCATTATTTCATTCATAATCTGCATAAAGTTTGATTACACCAAACCCTAAGAGACTTTTTTATGACAAAACAGAAATATTAATTCAACACTATTTAAAAATCCCAAAACATTCCCTAATAAGCCATGATTACTATTCATGGTTACTATAGCATTAACAGTGCCATGAACACTAGCGCACAACAGTGATTAGGTTCCTAGATAAGCATTGAGATCTTTCAATCTCAGCCCTAGAATCCAAAAAAACCTACTAAAATTGAAAATGACTAGAAAATAAAAAGTCACAGAAATATGATAATTAAATCTAATAAAATCTCTAAGCCACAGCCCTATGGTACAACAAGGCACAAACTTGGATCTCCATCATTTGCATCTGCTGCATAGATAAGTCAAATCTGAAGCTACTCTTATTGATTCCTCATTGCAATGATAACTAGTGACGGATGCCTATTAGAGGACATCTGAAATAATTTTTAGCGGGTGGGCTCCAGACATCTTGTGACCTTGAAGATGGATGCAGTTGAATGTATGTCTCACCTCTGAAAGAAACCAAAAGTGACAAATCATCAGGTAATTGTACGTTGGAAAATCTTGCATTCCTTGTAATTTTAAAAACTATGCTTGTAAACATTCTTTAGATCCAACATGAGCAACCTTACAATTATAACTTTTACAAATATCTTCTTCTCTGTCAGTTCCCTTTATCTTCTACAAGTTTGTGATGTTCATCCACGGCTGCTAGATCTATCATGACGACGCCCTACCGTGGTTGTCTTGATTGCAGATGCAACATGAATTTCTTTGTGAAGTAGAAGAATCTCCTCTGATTCTTCTTTCACTTTCTGAACCACAATGCTCTCTTTGTTGTCCTATTGTGATTCTCACACTCAGAAAATCTGTTGTGCACTGAAATTGGTGTTGTCTTCTCCTTCTTGATGTCGTCTGCATGTACTTCATGAAGCCCTCAAGCTGTTGATGTCCTGGGACTATCATGCTCTGAAACTTTGCCTTTGACACAGTCCTAACAATCTCCCAACTTGAAAATTTTGTAATCCAGTCCACTCACAATTTTATCATGCACAAAGGTAATTAAAAGCTTGTAGAAATTCCACTATTACACCAAGTTTATCACTTATGCTAATCAACAAGTCATCACATTGTTCTGGGATCAAAAGACCCCCCTCACCTTGATACCAGAACTGTCATTGATAAGTGTACATGTTAGGAAACCTAGGCTCTGATACCAAACAGATGTAAGTCAGTCAAGGAAGGGGATCTAGAAGGTTTAAAATAGGATTGAAACTTAAAAGTTGCTGGTATTTCAGTTGTAGAACTAGAGTTTTAAATAAATTTGAACTATAAAAGTTGGAATTTTAACATAAAACTGATGATGGATGTGGCAACTAATCTAGAGATTATGAAACTAAGATCTAACTAGTGGGCAGAAATCTAAAAAAGAAAACAAAAGGATTTAAAGGGCTATTGAATTGATCTGAGGAGTGACGTTTATAGTTGGACGATAGGATATTTAGATATCAAAAGAAACAACTTGGAATCAATACGAGGAAGAAAACAAGGGGGAAATATATGTGAAAGAAATATAAAGAAAAAGTAAATCAAAAGACAGATTATTACTAAATGATATAAAGAAAATACAGAAAATAATACCAAACTCGCTTCGCAACCTAGAAATCACACCTAGGGTTTGAAGGTCTCACACCTCCATAGCAGAGTCACACCACAAGAGTTCTAAAAAACAAAAACACTGCATTATTTCATTCATAATCTGCAGAAAGTCTGATAACATCAATCATAAGAGTCCCTTTTTTTAACAAAAAATCTTCATTCAACTTATTTTAAATTCCCAAACCTAGCCCTGATAATTGTAAAAACAATCTTGAATTTACTTAGTTCAGTTTCATGTTTTCAGTTTAAAAATATCACAAGACATTTAGTGGCAAATTAATTGTTGCAACAAGTATAACTGGAAATTATGATTCATATTTAGCTCTAAGAAGCTAAAAGCAAGGAAGAAATATGAACCTGGTCCATCAGCAACGAAACATCTTGAAAGTTCAAGACAACGTCTGCATTGCTAAATACCACAGCTGCTGAGTTCATCAGCACATAGTTCACTAGAAAAATGCCAGTAAAAATGAACAGGATGGCAAAAAAATGGTCATGAAATAAAGCATCCATAGCTACATTTGGGAGTCTTCTCTGCCGCTGCAAAAAGATGAGTTGCAATTAAATGCTTAACAATTTTTGAAGCATAATATTTGAGCATAAAAAGAGAAGATGTCGACATGAAAAGATAGTTAAAGACTAAATCAACCTGTGTATGGAATCATTTTCCAAAAAACAAAAACCAGACCTAAAAGAAGGTGAATAACCTCAGGATAGAGAGTAAGATTCAACGTATAAGTTCTGGGATTGCTGTAACATGTATGATTATTGTCATATAATAAATATGAAAGCTAAACATTACTGAACAGCCACATTCAAAATTGACAAAAGTCAACTATCAAAATTGATAAAAGTCAGCTATTACTTGCATTTCTCATGCATGCTGAAAGCTTAGAGTGCAATCAACAGTTTGTGGGGAGTAAAGATTGTCCGGATGCTATCAAATAATGACTTGCATAGAATAATAACTTGCAAAAACCAGAAAGAGAAACTGGAGAAAAGCCACACCCACCCTTTTCCTTTTCGAAAAAATGAGCATGACAATGGAATCTGAGATGCAGATATGGTGATAGCATGAGCATTACTACCTTTGGGGTTTTGAGTTCATTGGAACAAGTTTGTTTTCCTTTTAATCTCTGATTTTTAGTCTAAGAACTCACGGTCCAAAATAAATGACATTTTGGTGTTTATCTCCTTGTATGTGGCATTTTCACCAAAACAATTCATAACAAAATAACACCCCAATATGTTTAGGCCTAGGCTATGCTGAAAAGTTTCCAGGATGAAAATCCTGAGAAATCGACCTTTTATACTTCCATGGGAGGAAAAAAAATTAAATAGAACTCTTATTATTGCAGATAACATATCTGGTAACTAATCTCACATATGAAGTGGATCAAAATCTATTTTAGAAAATTGCTGTGACAGCGATGGGTGGTGTAAAATTGAGCGCATGTGTTGTGGTAAATTAGAACCAAAGAATAGTTACCAATTACCAAGAAATTTTGTTGATATTCAAAAGAGAACAGAGTTTAATAGGTTCCATTTGCAAGTTCATGGAAGTTTTTAAGAAAAGACAGTAAGGAAATTCTTAAAATTTACCTGTACAATTGAAGAGTGTATGTAAAAATTGTGTGCCATTATATTTGCACCAAGAAGAGCCATGAGTGAGTATGCACTCTCGCCACTCAACTTAGGAAAAAAAACATTCATGACAAGAGGGATTTCTGGTTGACTAATTAATACACCAAGCACATAGAGTAGCAAAGCAAGGCCTGCTATGATTACATATAATGCTTCTGCTATTCGGTTGTCCTGCATCTCAAAGAACATTGCAGGTATTAAACATTTTGCAATTTGATGCTGTTAAAATATTAATGTAGAAGGAATGCAAGAAGAAATCATACCAAAACAGTGACAAAAAAGGGAAGTAAAACAGCAACAATTGTAGCAAAACAGACACACGTGAACAGGTCGACCCCAAGCAGAAGATTGAGTCCACATGCAATACCCAAAATCTGGAATGTTAAACAAAAGGCATCTCAAAACCTCATCATCTATGAAAATAAATTGTAAAACTTAGTTGGCCTTGCAGTTCCACTATCATTGAAAAACAAAAGGCAAAGAAAAAGGTTTTAAGAGACACTAAAAAAAGCAAGTACATGACCATTTAATGAAACTTATCAAATACCGTAGTCAGGTCTGAAGTAATCATTGATAACTCTGCTTGGAGTCCGAGTGTTATGCATGCTGGCCTGCAATACTCCTCGCTGCAAATCTTTTGCACAAAAAGCATGGAAATGGAATGGATTTTAGCACATTCAAGTACTAAGAAAAGTTAGAAAAATAAAGCAGCCACATGACAGGAATGTTAAGCTCCTGAAGTCAAAGTGTTAAGAAACGATGAGTAAAATCACATATCTATACCCCCACATACTAGCCACAATATGGTGAAGTAGGGCCAGTGCATAGCAGTGTTGGGTGCATCAACACATATCATGCCATATCAGACCATAACAAGGCACATCACTTTTTCTTCATTTTTTTTTTTTTTTTTTTTTTTTTTTTTTGGTATCAAGGTGTGCTGTCACTGAATCAAGGACTGCACCATACCGAGCAACCATCAATACAGTATCAATTCTCAAGATCCGACTTTTTTCTATGAAAATATAATTGTAAAAATAGGACTTCACTTGTCACCAAGGATGCATATCTTAGCCATTAACAATACTTTCCAAGTGCTAGAAAAGGAAGCCTGGCAAAGTCAATGTACTCTTTTATGGGATTACTTGGGTTGACATTTGTTTAGGCTACTAATTCATAATCCCACTGTAACACCACAATAGGAGGAATTCATTTTCTTTAGCACAAAGCGTAACCATCATTTAGAGAGCAGCACATTCAGTTTGTGGCTGTAATGGGCTTCAGCAAACAAGACATCACTATATATATTGAAACACAAAAATAAAAAAAAATGGAGGACGGGGTGGGAGGGAGGGAGAGAGAGTTTATTACCTCTGCAAGATTCTTTCCAGTGACCATACCAATACAAGTTGCAAGGTACTGGCACAAAATGGCAGTTAAATTGAAAAAGAGTACGAGTAACATGAGATCGTATCCAAAGCGAGCCCCACCCTCCACAGCGGCCACCCATTTTCCAAGGTCTATGTATCCCATCGAAATCATAAGTGCAGGTCCAAGAGAAGGGAAAAGATGAGGCACAGCTCCCCTTAATGCCATAGTTTCCACGGCTTGGCAATCACTGTCAGAACAAAACTACCATCCACAACTCTGAGCAAACAAAGATACTTTCACTGAAGTATCAATTTGAAAAAAGTGGCACAACTTTGAACTAAGATACTAAGACAAATTATATCTGTTCTTCAGATTAAGGCAAATCTAAACCACAGTTCCTCTAATGGACAATTTACCAAAATAGAACTTCCAAAGTCAGCCATCCACTATGTTCTGAGAAGAGTGGAGACAGTAAACATGACTATGGCTAACCAATGCCAAATCTCATAAACTCCTTTAGTCAAGTTATGAAATTAGAAAATAGCAGCTTGTCTTGCTCAAAATTATGTTCAGATGCTCGTTAGCTAAATAAGCCTTCCACAGAAAGTTAAGTTATATCTTCAAAGCCTCTCTGCAATCAACAGCCACCTTGAAAGCTGAATTTATGAGGCACGTACGCAAACCTAACTGCTGTTTCCTCACAACACCTTAATCAGGCAAATTCCACCAATTGCTCTGCTGGGGGTTGGGTAAGGAACATCCCAAGCTTCTTCTATTACTAAATTTGCGACTCGATGCAAATAAGTCCTCGAATCATCCAGAAAACTTTTGCCAGAATGAATCACCGAATTCTGTGGTTTTCTCCCTAAAGTTAGCTTGTGTCCCCTGAGCAGACCATCTCCAAAATCAAGGATGCTCCAAGTAACTCCGCCTAATTTAATCTCACCTGCAGTAACATCAACGGCCGTGGACCGAAAAATAATAAATCATAATAAGCGGCAGAATGAGCAAAAATTCCACGACAAATAATTTCAGCTACTCGATTTAAAGAATATGTTCGATTGCTCCAAGCTTGTAGTTTTGGCTACTTCAAAATTGCGTTTCTTATCAATTAAAAAGACACCGAAAACAGAGTATCTCCAGGGTACTGCATCCACTGATCTGAACAAGGTGAAGAACGGGCAAAACAGAAGACAAAGCCTATCTCACACATACTTAAAAATCTCATTTTGACTCGCAAATCACATCCATCAACGTCCAAAAAAAGGAGCTAGAAACAGGGACCAACCAATCTAAGTCAATCCACTTCCAGCCCTTCAAGTTCACAAAGAAAAACCCAACCAAACAAGTATTAATCAGTCATTTAAAAGAAAAACAAAGAAAAAAGAGCAGATTGGAAGGAGAGCGAAAAAGATCTGGACAAACAAACCCTCCTACGACCTCGGTCAAACCATACTCCCCTCTCCAATTGGCCGCCAAACTTCCCCACAAACCCGTAAACAAGATTTTCACAGTTCCAAACCTCACAGATCAAATCGAAACACTATCTAGAAAGAAAATAAAAAATATACGTGATTGCGAAGCCTACCTTGAGTCAGTCCCCCACCAGAATTATCAACCACCGGAGAAAGAGAGAGACAGAGAGAGAGAGAGAGATCGCCGGAAATCTCCACTACCACCGCCGGCGGCGTCCACCGCCACTCTCGAAGGAAAGCTTTTCCGGGAATGGGAGAAGAAAAGGGATGCAAGGGAGGCTTCAAAAGGAGAGGAGCAGCAACTCAAAGCCTTCTCTCCCATCTTTTTTTTTAATATATTTTTTTATGTTTATTTTTTCGGGAAGATTCTTGGCTCACTAGTCGAGAAGCGGCGCGCCCCTCTATAGCACGAGATGGCCACTCGTTGGCCAACGGACGGCTCGTGATCTGAGTTCTCCATCGGGGGACCATCGTCACGTCGATACAAGCTTGGTTTCTGTGGCAGACTGACACCGAATTCCTCACCGTAACCCCGCCCTCATCATTTGCTCACCACCGATCCCTCGCGGCGCAAGCCGACCGCCGAGAACCTCCATCCGACGTGGTGCAAGAGAAGCTGGACCGTCCACATGGATCCACGTAGGCTGGGAGCGTTTTTGGTAAACGGTTTGGGCCGGGTGGGGTTTCGCGAATGGTTTAACCTATTGGGCAGTAAAATAATCATTTGTTTGTGGCCCGAAGTTAAGAAGTGGAAAGCTGGGGATCGAGAGGCTCGACGTCTGATGCATCCCGTGACGGCGTCTGTGGACCGGACGTTGCCATTCCATCAACCATCTAAATAGGTGTTAGATAACTAATAATATTAAAAAAAAAATTTAAATGAAATTAAATTATATATTATATATTCGTCTTTTATAATTTATGATGCGAAAGCGAGAGGGATGGGGATGGACTTCTCCTCGTTGTTGATAGGAAGGAAGGGGATTACCGGCAATTGGAATACCGTGGATGGTTTGGCACGGTCAAGGAGGAATTTGACTAAAGGTAGATATTATTTCAGAAAAACGCTTCAACGATCCATTCTAGTATTAAAAAAATGGCTCTCCCGCCGCATGTATCATGTTAGGATTCGTGTATTCCACTATAATCTCGCTATCTAACCACGGCACCAATCTCTTCGAGCCACGTGCATGCTAGAATTTTGTTTTCTTGCCAGCAGGTAAATATCATCGGTCATTTGAAAATGACATGGATGCATCGTGGTTGCAAGCATTATTGTTCAGTACTCTTGTCAATTGCATGGGACATGCGTGCATGGAGACATGGTTTATGGATCATATCATGCATGCTCATGACTAGTAGCACTCATATGATGATATTTTTGGGGATGGAATTTTATTGCTAGGGAGAAAAGATCATGGGCTGGTTGAATCTTGGCTGGGGTCTAAGCCCTAGCTTAGGGTTTGTGCCATCGAGGATTTTCACTTTTAGAGGTCGACAGGGTTCTGATATTTGGCGAGAGTAATTTAGGTTTATCTTTTAATCTTGAGAAGATTGAGGAAGGTTCATTTGCATCCCCTATAGATTTTTTTTTTTTTTTTTTTGCCTTTAAGGCCATGTCAATATGTAGGTTAATTGCGTGCTTATATGAAAACTAATGCAAAGTGTTCCATATCACTGATTTGTATTAGTGAAACCAAGAACAAGTAATACTTTCAAATAGGAGAAAAAGAAACAAATGATTGATAATGCAAGATTTAAACATTTGGAGTTCGAATTGGTAGATATTTTCTCTCTTTTTTTTAAAGAAATACGATTGAGAATCTAGCAACTTTTATAATGATTTATGAAAGTATATCATAAGGAGTTTGAGCCACTGATCATTTATTAAATTATTATAATGTGTGACAAAGATAGTGATTTGAAGTTCTTTCTTTTTCACACTAGTTAAATATCTAATGAAATCATGAAATAGTTTCTATAATGGCATTTTGCCATATTGAACTTTATGTTTGTTTTAATTTATGCAAGCAAGATGATATGCAACCTCTTAAAATTGTAGTAGTAATATGAGAAGGCATTAGAGAGGTTGATGACTAATTTCCTATTATGTTTCTCATGGAAACTTCTGTATTAGATGCACATTTTCAACATTCCCATTTGAGCATCTTTTCTTTTCTTTTTTTTTTTGTTTTATGTTTCATGCAAGACTTTTTTTCCTTATTTTAATTAACCAATAAAGTATTTTTTCTATTTTTATACATGCATTTCTTTGTATATACTTTACAAAGTGGCAATTATAAAGCCGAGTTTTGCCCTTCTTTTAGTTTGTCATTATTATATTGTCAACCCTTAAGTATGAATCCTTCATGACTTTGTTGTAGAAAATTTTTACCGTGTAGACACGTAAGAAATTTGATTGATTTTCTAATCTAAATAATATCAATTCTACCAAAAACATCGGCTTTAAATAGAGAGAGAATCTCATCTAGATTTTTTTATATATAAAAATCTATCATATATATATAGAGAGAGAGAGAGAGAGAGCACTTGGTCTAGCTACACTTTAAAGGATCTCTATTTAAATCTAATTAGATTTAGATTTGGATGATGAAAGCCATATATCAATGATCCGAACCATTAGATATAATTTATTATCTCTAAAATACTTGTATATAAAAAATTATATGATTTGAATACCTCTAGCCTATACATCAAAAGGTTAAAAAATATATGTAATACTTTATTTTTAAATTATTTAATTTTTTGACTATTTAATATATGAGCACTAAAGATTTCCAAATTATATAATTTCTACTGTATAGCATGGTACTATATCATATTTAATGACTCAGAACATTAATATGAGGCTTTTTTCATTTAAATCTAAATATGATTAGATCAAGTCAGATTAAGTATTCCTTTTTCATTGATTTAAATTAGGCCTGAATGATATATTGATTGAGCCGGATCGGATTAAAAAATATAAGACTTCACCTATCTAAAATTTAGAGCAGCTATAGTTTTTGAATTTGACCTAACCCATAGAGCTTTAAATATAGATTGGATCAAGCTTATCAGCCACTAAAAAGTTTTGGAGGCTTGTTATTTTGTTACTACATGCATGCATGTGACTAGTCCATGGCAACATTTATTACATGATGTTGCCACCATCCATGCAGTTAGATAAAATAATTTGTGAAATTCAAATCTTCACTGTCAACTGAAAACAATATTTATAAACAGTGCCACAATTGAATAACTACACTATTTTATTATTTATATCCATTAGTTTCCACTATAACACCTAACTTAGTTGTTGCAACAGTTATGTTTCTTTATCAAGCATGAGCTTAATTATGGGACTCTAAAAAAGCTCCATGCTGCATGGAATGAGAGGATTTACATGACTTGCTGGCCTATAAAATATATGGTATGATTTTTCTAACCAGTTTGAACTGCAAACCATTCTTCTTTATTTATTATTCAAAATATATATTTTATTTTTTTTATTTTATTAATTTTAGTTGATCCTATATAACGAATTATCATAGTATATTATTTTTGAATTAATTTATAATAATTAAAAGTTGGAAGATGAAAATGTTTTATTTATTAAACTGATAAATAATAGCATGTCAAAGGGGCTCCTGCACTATAAAGGACAACTACATTGTTGAAACGACTCCCATTAAAAAAAGAAAAAGAATACATTGTTGAAGGCTTAAGGAATCACAGGATCAGCATGTGCTAGTCGGCAATGCATTGAACTCTAACGCTTGGCCATGAACAGCATTCTAGCCACAAACTACTTTCAAAAAGATGGCAGTCAATGGATACGTCTTGAAGAAGCGTCAGCCATCCTTCTTTCTTAAGATAAGTAATTGTCTTGATGCTCGATTCTTGAGGCAAGCCGACATGCCACCCCTTATCGAGAAGGCATGCATGCAACGTGGCAGGACGCAAATTACGCCCTTGGCTTTTATGTAGGCTTCTCACGTGAACAGATTCTAGGGGGATTTTCGTCACCTTGGTGACTCTGGGTATGTTCAATGTTCACCCGGTCTCTTAGCTAGGATGGCCCCTCCCCTCACTGTCGTTTCTTTTCCAAGAAAAAGAAAGGGCACTCATGCTAAGCCATGCATTTGGACGTGAAGGTAGGCCATCGTAACTCCAAATTTCAGTCCAACTTGTAGGTAAATCACGTCCATTTCTCTTTTGTCCATTGGCCATGTCATTGTTTTATTCATGTGGACGTCCATGAACGATGGGGCTCTCAAATTGCACCGTTGATGTAGTGAGCTTTAACTGTCACATTTGTTGTGAGTACCTACAACAGCTAGAAAGAAGATCATGACTACCATTTTTTTTAGTGTGGATGTCAATGGATTTGTGCCCCATAAGGTAAGAGGTGAAAATGAGACAAGTCAAAGTGATTGGAATTGGCAAGTTGATATTGCCATCATCTCAACTCTGGATGCAACTGCAAACCCAAATAACCAGGCCTATTACATCACCCCTTTTTTTTTCTTTTATTTTTCTTTGTAAAAAGAACAAAAGAAGGAAGGAAGCTAGCTAAATTGTTTTTAGAATTTTGGGCATGGAATGACTAAGCCAAGCTATAATGGTTGATGGTCTCCAACTAGTCTATTTGTTAGGTAAGCAGCGGCTCAATTTTTGCTAAACTTCAAGGTACTCCTCACCTAATCTCCTCTCATTTTACATTTAATATAATATTTATATTACTATATGATATATTATCGATAATAAATGCAACGTGTTATTAATATCACGCAATACAATGTTACTCTTATCATATAATATTATAATTATTAATTTTTTGGGATCTAGCTATGATTAGAGAAATCTTGGCTAATATCTAAGTAAAAACTATCCTTAATACCAATCTTGATAGGCTTTAGTAATATAGTGGTAGGCATGTTCCGCATAATATCAATATTAGTACGATCAATAATAGATATTATTGACATCCAAACCGACCAGTAAAAATGATAATGGAGCAAAGTAGGTATGGAAGAAAGAATTTTCATATCCATACATATCAGAAAAATTTATACTCGGAACTGCCTTATATTTATTACGAATATAAAATTTTATGTCTGTACCAAAATTATATAATATCTATACTCACTTATTAACCATACTTGATTCATATCCGCTTTATACCCACCACCTATTCTGAACTTTATTTTATTCATTTTATAATTATTTATCTAATTGGAAACATCATCCTATCTACTCGTTTGGTCAGACAAAGCTAAGATTGTTAATTAGGCCCTATATCAACCTAAATAACCATCATGTATAATAGCATTTGGTCACACTTAAATTTCATTTCATTTTGCTTTATTCATGAAAAGCAATATCAAAAATCCCTATCTTCTTTCCACCGCAAGCCTAAAGCTCTTGAATTTTTTTTTACTGAAAAGAACTCATGTTACTTGTTTCTCCATCAGTACCATATCACCCCTTGCCACTTGGGCATTCCAATTAAATATAGACCTTAAGTGGTAGAGTAGAAATAGGGATAGAAAAGGCAGGGATTCTTCTTTCATAATCTCACAAAAAAGAAGAAGAAGAACGAGGAGAGTTGATGCAAAAATATATAAATTTAGTGATAGGTTCGTCAATTCTCCCATCTTTGCCTTTAGTCCAGTTTTATTATGCCATCATTCAAGGCATCTCACTGATTTGTCCAGCAGGACGCCTATAGGGCCTTGCCATCATCAATGCCGATCTGTTCAAGAAGAACGGGGTACATTGACATGGAACAATTTGAGAATCAAATTAAACTAGTTTTATTAGATTGGTTTGCTTAGAGTCCAAAATAGGATTATATTGGCTCTGATTTTAATTTTTAAACATCCTGCCAAATAGTTTTGCCATTTGAGTTTGAACTAAGAGATAGAGTAACCTGAAACCAAGTTAGTTTAATTTGTATATTGTTAATTTTCATAGACTGAATAATTATATATCTGCAAAGTAAATGGTAAGGACCTTGTTTAGACCGTTGTAGTTGACTAAAATACCATAAAGTGTACTCTATTTAAATTTAGTTCTTATAAAATCATTTATTTTGTGTTATAATATAGTAGAGGTACAATTTAAATGGCTACAAATACAATAAATGGAGACTGGTATTATTTTTGAAACACAGCTTAAGTGCAGTGTTCTGATAGCATTAGTTGCTCAAAAAATATACTTAGTTATTAATTGATGGATTGAATATTAAAGGTTTTTCTATCTTAATTTTTTGTTCAGATAAATCAATCATTACGCAGTCATGTGTGTTAATCTAGTGCACTCCATGGCTATGCCAATTGAGGATGAAATGCCAGCAACCAGTTCTTTTATTGCAAATGCACATAACAAACATTGAGGCATCTGAGCAGGGGTAGTACCAAAACCTTTGATTAAGGAATAGTCATTTATATTTTTTTTAAAAATAATTTTTTTGATCAGTAAGTTATTCAAAATAGATAATGAAATTATAAGAGGAAAAAAAGTATTTTTCTTAGTGCGTTGCTCAGTGTGAAGCCCACTATACTAATATGAAAGGACTTGATATGTTACCGGTCATTAATGGCTTGTTTTTTATGATATAGGGCAATGGACGACTACTGATTAGACTGTAAAAAAAAAAGAGGTGAAAAGGTCCTGCTTGATTCAAATCATTGTCTTTCTTATCATTTATTTAAAATAGTAACTGCATATATGCATTTTCTCGGCTTATTACGTTTCATAATCTTATCAACCCTTTCTATCTTCTAAAATATATTTTGTTAGGAAGCAAATTTCGTTGAAACTCTCCGTGAAGATAATTCTCATAAGAAATTTAAAAGCCAATCGGTAACAGAACACTTAATTTTTTTTTTTTTTTTTAAAAATCTATGGAGGGGGCAATTGCCTACCCTTGGACGCACGTAGACCCACCATCAATGCTAAAAACCTGATCCACCAATCTATTTTTGGGCAACCATTTAGCATTCTCAGTTTATTTTCTGCCTTCTCCTTTTCCTTCTCGTCCCAACCCTTAGTAACCATTGCTTCCCTCACTGGCCTTAAGAGCCCTCCATTGCAGTGACATCGGGGTAACTGAGCCTAATTATAGTGTAATCAGCATGGTTAGGGTAATAGGCTGCTTGTGTTAGCGAGCAAGTTTGGGGCAACACAGGCCAAACCAGTGTGGTCAAAGGATCTCAAGGACTGGATGATGGCGGCTGTAGCTAGATGGTGAGGACATGAGATTGGAAAAGACCTGCCGAAATGGAGGCAATGAATTGCTGATTGGTGTGGCATTAGACTTTCTCCTCTACAACTACTGGCACTGTAGGTGTTGAGTTCATTATTTAATAGAATTTTATTTACTTCATTTTAGTGATGGTGGGAAGGCCATGGAGGCAAGAGATCTTAGATGTTGCCAGCCACAGAAGTTAGGAGTGGGAATAGGTCGGATAAGGTTGGACTCGACTTAAATCAAGCTAAGAACAAAGAGAACAATCCAAGGCAATAGTTCGGACTGGACCCACAATTAGGTTAATTATGGCTAACCCAAATTTAACCTATTAATAATCTTTAAAGGTCTAGACTCAACTCGGTCTGTACACTTATATACCATAATTCTATAATATATAGAATATATGTATATATATTATTAAAATAAAAAAGATGTTGATCGATTAGACCATCCACCCTTTACTTTCAAGCTTTGAGGCCAATATATATAGCATTCATATATATATATAAACAAATATAATTTTGGCCTGGGTCAAGTCTAATTTATTTTTTATAAGCTCAGGTCTAATTTAAAATTTAAATTGACCTACAGATCCTAGCTAGGCTTGTAGGTTAAAAATCATGGTTGGAGTCTTTGAAATTTTCTATGCCCACCTTTCTTGGAGGTTGCCACTTTTCTTCAAGGAGGGTTTTAAAATTTAAACGCAGCTTGTCCTTCATGAGCGTGAAGTGCGCACAGGCTCACTTTTGGGAGGCTATGTAGGTTTCAAATCGTGGAAGGGAAAGATGACCAGATGCTTTTGTTTTTTTCCTTCTATTTTCTTCCATTCCCCTGGTTTTCGTAACCAGTAACTATAATTTTTTCTAACTAATATTTGGCGAAACAAAGTCCATCAGAAGTTACGAGCTTCTAGGCTACAAATTCTTTTGTTTAATGTCAAAATCTAGTGTCCATTTGATCTGTCCTCTTCCTCATTTTTCTTTTCACTCATGTACAATTATAACCCGTTTCAATTTATTTTGCTATAATTCCAAAACAGCGTTCAACAAACAATAAGGTAGGGAAAGGACTTTAGCCATGCTGGTTGGTGTGGATGTGCCACTCGCACCATATTTTTCTAAGGAAAAAAAAAGGGCAGGTTGCGGGATTTTAGATTCTCTCATCCGACTTGAAGTGCATTGCTGCATTCTTCTTTTATATAGCAAAGGAAAACAAATATTTGCAATTAATAAAAGAAAAAATATATGAAACTACAAAACAAAACCCTCACCTCTCTAATAAAAGACACATTATATAATAAAATCTAAAACATAACATAACCCAAATAAAGATAGCCCAAACATATATATTGCAGCATATAGCACTGCTACGCTGATGAGGTTTAAATTGGGTGCCTTTTGGTTCAAGTGGTGCGGTCGAACGATAATTATGCAACCAACCTCTTAGAATTTATGGAATTTTTTTTGATAAAAACCATCACCCAAAATAACAGGATCATTCATGTTGGATCACCAAGATAAAATTAAACATATAAGCGGAAGCGTACTTGAGTCCATATCGATTGATTACCCTTTAAAGTTGAGCGGTTGGTCTTCTAGATCAACACATCCATTTTAGAGAGAGTCCTTTAGTTTCTCTCAATGTTTTCTCTCTAATGATGGGATGTCAAAAAGAATGTCTCTGTTCGTGCGATATGGAGACCATGACCACTATATATAGAGAAAACTTAATTTTATTTCTATTTTAGCCCGTCATAAAAATAGAAATAATTTCTTGAGTCTCTACACATTAAAGGCTCACACCCTATCAGATACATTAAAGCCCAAATTACTGAATACTTAATCGATCACTTTTAATTGGGATTAAATTTATTTAACAGCCCACAATACATAATTATTCACATATAAGCTCAACGTTGGATTAATGATTCAACAATTTCCCACTTGGGCTATATGTGTAACCTTATAATTATGCCTTGTCAGATATAACTGAATGAGCTCAAATTTGTTGTCATTACCGAAATATATCTGCAACCAATCCGGTCTATCAATCACACCAACATAGGATTAAAGTAGTCTTCATTACATCTATCGTAACTCAACCCATTAATGGTCACATATGCTGATACAATTGAGTGACATGGATCATGGTGTGGATGTGTAGCATGAAAATTTCATGTAATGTGATCTTAACATGCCTATTTCCAATTGGTCCTCCCTTAAACCTTAGTTACACTCATATTATACTAAAATCAGAGTGTAAACAAACCAAAAAAAACTTTACTTCTGCAAAAATAACCTCAAAATATCCATAAACTGAAATAACTGGAAAAAAAATGTCTATGCAAGCATCTAAAATTACAAACTCCCACTAAAACTAAATATCTTCAAGTGACATGATACCCAAACGAGCAGTATGCTTATGAAATGTTTTGGGTGGCAATCCCTTAGTAAGCGGATCCGCAATCATGGAGTTTGTTCCGATGTGCTCTATAGATAATTATCCACTCTGAACTCTTTCTTTAACAACTAGGAACTTGATGTCGATATGCTTTGACTTCTTGAGCTCCTGTTGTTGTTGGAATATAGAACTGCTGACTTATTGTCACAAAATAATTTAAGTGGTCTTTTAACATCATCCACTATGCGCAGCACTGTGACAAGATTTTGTAGCCATATTCCATGATTGGACGCCTCATAACATGCTATAAATTCTGCTGCCATGGTGGAAGATGCTATAAGTGACTGTTTAGCACTCTTTCAGAAGACTGCACCTCCAGCCAACAGATAGATATAGCCCGATGTAGATTTCATACTATCTTGGCATCCAGCAAAATCGGAGTCAGTATACCCAATGATCTCAAGCTTATCCGACCTCTGATACATGAGCATGTAACCTTTTGTTCTCTGTAAGTACCGCAAGACCCGTTTAGCTACTTTCCAATGGTCTATTCCTGGATTGCTTAAATATCTGCCTAACATCCCAGTAACGTACGCAATATCTGGATGCGTACAAACCTGAGCATACATCAGACTCCCTACTGCTGAGGCATAGGGAATCTTCTGCATTTCCTTCTTTTCAAAATCATTCTTAGGACATTGATTGAGACTAAACTTGTCTCCCTTAGCCACAGGGGTATCACCTGGTTTGCAATCCTACATGTCATATCTTTTGAGAACCTTTTCGATATAGCTCTTTTGTGATAATCCGAGAATACCTTGAGACAAATCCCGATATATTTGTATGCCTAACACAAAAGATGCGTCACCAAGATCTTTCATCTCAAAATTCTTAGATAGAAATCTCTTGGTTTCGTGCAATAAGCCTATATCGTTGCTGGCAAGCAAGATGTCATCGACATATAAAATCAAAAAAATATGTTTGCTCACATAGAAATTATGGTATATACAGTCATCGACCAAATTCATCTCAAAACCGAATGAGATAATCACTCGATGAAACTTGAAATACCATTGTCGAGATGCTTGTTTGAGTCTATAGATGGATTTCTTTGTAGTACCTTGTGTGGTACTCCAAAGCTTCGATTGGGTAAGGGAAAGCCCAAGGTTTATGATCCATGAGATGTTCATGGGGTTCTAGGGTTGATGTGAGCCATAGGGTGAAGGATTTCAGCCTTCACTTAGGTCCATAGGATTAGGACCTAATGTTCTTGAGTCCAAGTAATTGGGTCTTGAGGGGGCTAACCTATCATTGGGCTAGAGTTGGGCCTAAGGTGAGTGAGTCTAATCACATATGGGTTAGTCCAAGGGAGTTTTTTGTTAGGGTTTGGTTTCTATTTGACCATGTATAAATACTTTATGTATTGGCATCTTGTATGAAGCGGTATGAATGAAAAACCCTTTTCTCCCTAAATTCTTTCTTTTTCTCTCTCTCTCATGTGGTTGCCTAGGGTTTCCTAGGGTTTGCTACCGCCCTTTACCAAGAAAGGAAAGAAATCAAGGCATCCAAAGAGGAGAAGAAACCCTAGTGGCCTTCTCTTGAAGAATCCTTGTGGGACTAGGATTTCTGCAGCCTATTTCCACTTGGAGTCATTCTCTTTTAGATTTCTGAAATAAATCTAGATTTTTCATGCCCAAAAGGAGAGGATTCACGTTCTCCTATTGCTGCTAGTGAAAAGAAAAAAAGGAAAACTAGTGCTTACATCGACGGAGGTGATTACCAAGAGCGAGATCCGAATCCTGCTGCTGTAGAAAATTTCTGCAGCAAGTTCATCTTGTTTCCGCTTCTCCACATGCCTTGGCACTGGTCCATTGTGTGCCACGCTCCAAGGGAAGATCGAGGATGCGACCCCCAACATCTGGTATCAGAGCTTGGTTGATTCGGTGGAGAAAAGATTGAACTTTGGCCGGGATCTTGGTAAGGTATTGAAACAGATTTTTTTTTTCTGTTTCTTTGTTTTGTGTTGTTTCTTGTTTGGGTATGGCATTAGTACTCTAAAGATGGATTTTGAGAAGTATGACGGCAAGGGGAACTTCACCCTATGGCAGCAAAGGGTGAAGGATTTGTTGGTACAACAAAGAATCTATAAGGTCTTGGTGAAGAAAAGATCGGACAGCATAAGTGCTGAAGATTGGAAGGAGTTAGAGGAGATTGCCTTTAGCACGATTCGGATGTGCTTGGCTGATCAAGTCTTGCCAGAGATCTGTATGGAGACCACGGTGAAGGGGCTTTGGAAGAGATTAGAGAATACATACATGGAAAAAAGCATGACAAACAAGCTGTGGTTGAAGAAACAGTTGTACAGCTTACGAATGCCGGAAGGAGGAGATCTTGTCGCTCACATTCAGAAATTCAATCAGGTATGCTCGGAGGTTATGAGTCTTGATATGAAGATTGATGACGAGGATAAGACTCTTAGACTGTTGTGTTCACTTCCAAGTTCCTATGATGGTCTGATCACAACCTTGGTGTATGGGAAGGAAACCCTGAATTTTGAAGAGGTTGTGGGTGTTCTTCGGTCAAATCAACAAAGAGAGAAGATCCGCATGGGGAGTTCTAACACAGAGGTTCTTGCTGTAAATAAGAGGCAAGGAAGACCTTGGGAAAATGTTAGAGACAAGTCCAAAGGCAGATCGAAATCTCGAGGCAAGCAGAAGGCATGGAAGTGTTACAAATGTCATCAAGTTGGTCATCTGAAGAGGAATTGTCCACTTCTGAAAAATGAGAAGGGAAAGGGCATTTCTAAGGGTAGTTTGGCCAGCAATGGCGGTGTAAATTCATCTGAAGATAGTGGGGATGATCTACTAGTAGTTTCAGATGGGACCATGAAGTATGACAGATATTGGACACTAGATTCAGCGTGTTCTCACCACTACACTTCGCATCAGGAGTGGTTTGCAACTTATGAAGAATCTGATGGAGGGAGTGTAAGCCTTGGTGATGATCACCCTTGTAAGGTTGCTGGTGTTGGTACCGTAAGGGTGAGAATGTATAATGGGGTCATAAGGACTTTGATCAATGTCAAACACGTGCCGGAGTTGAAGAAAAATCTGATTTCTTTGGGCTACTTAGAGAAGCATGGTTATGCATTTGGAAGCCAACCGGGCAGCGGGTGTTTGAGGATTACCAAGGGTGCATTAGTGGTGATGAAAGGGAGAAGGTTAGAAAATAATCTCTATCAGATGGAGGGCTCAGTTGTGACAGATGATGCAAAGGTGCTTGCTGCAGCAGAGGAGGAACAGTTGGCATATAAACTATGGCATTATTGGATGGGACACATGAGCGACAAAGGGCTCACGAAACTTAGCAAAAGAGGTCTAATTCCAGTACTTAAGAAGGAGGGTGATGGCCTTTGTGAGCCTTGTATCTATGGCAAACAACATAGGATAAAGTTTGCTAGCAGTACCAAGCAAAGTGAAGGCATTCTTGAGCTAGTTCACTCGGATGTATGGGGACCGGCCCCTGTTTCAGCCAGAGGTGGGGCTAGGTATTTTTTGACATTCATTGATGACTTCTCCAGGAAGGTATGGGTGTATCTGATAAGGAAAAAGTCAGAAGTGTTTGCTCGGTTTAAAGCTTAGAGAGTTGAAGTTGAAAAGGAGATAGAGAAACCGGTGAAGTGCCTAAGGTCTGACAATGGAGGGGAGTATACTAGCAGCGAATTCAGAAGCTACTGTGAGGAGAATGGGATCAAACACCATTACACAGTGAGGATGACTCCCCAACAAAATGGTGTAGCCGAAAGGATGAACCGAACATTGACAGAGAAGGCTAGAAACTTGAGGCTGCAGGCATCACTTCCCAAGTTCTTTTGGGGTGATGCAATAATTTTTTCTTGTTTTCTTGTTAACAAGTCCCCTAATCGCAAACTTGATGGAGGCATTCCAGAGGAGATTTGGAGTGGGAAGAAGGTGGAGATTGGACACCTAAAGATTTTTGGTTGTCCAGCCTATGCATTTGTGGAGGCAATCGAAAGGAGCAAGCTGGACCCAAAATTACAGAAGCTGATTTTCATCGGATATCCACATGGAATCAAAGGCTACTTGCTGTGGAATTCTGATTCTCAGAAGTGTATCATCAGTAGAAACATCATTTTTGATGAGAAGAGCATTTTGAAGAAGTTCGAGATTACAGATGGGGCTGAGAAGGCTAGGCAGGACAGTAGTGGACAACATTCACTGACATGTGATGTACCTTCTACTTTTACTTCAAAACGTACTTCTTTTGAGGTGGAGTTTGGTAGACATGTTCCCACACATATGAAGGATCAGCTAGGAGAGCCATCAGTCCAGGAGGAGGTGCAGGTAGAGCCACATACTTTAGATTTGGAGGATCGTCAAAGGGGAGTGGCACTGCACAAGCCGAAGCGCAATATCTACAAACCTGTTCGATATGGCATTGATGAGACCATCTCCTATGCTCTCATCACTGCTAATGGAGATCTGGAGACCTTTAAAGAAGCCATGGAGAGTTCTAAACAGGAATCATGGATGCAGGCCATGATGGAGGAGATGGAGTCACTGGAAAAGAACAAGACATGGCAGCTAATGGATCTACCTAGAGATGCTCGGGCCATTGGTTCAAAATGGGTGTTCACGAAGAAGGAGGCACCTTCAGAGCAAGGTAGAGTCAAATACAAAGTAAGGCTTGTTGCCAAGGGGTTCTCGCAGAGAGAGGGAGTGGATTACACAGAGATATTCTCTCCGATTGTGCGTCATGCTTCGATTCGGTTGTTGTTGTCTCTTGTAGCTCAGCATGATATGGAGTTGCAGCAGATGAACATGAAGACGGCTTTCTTACATGGGAGTCTAGAGGAGAAAATCTATGTGAAGCAACCAGAAGGATTCAAGCAGTCTGGATTGGAGGAAAAGGTTTGTCTACTGAAGAAATCTCTCTATGGTTTGAAGCAGTCACCCCGTCAATGGTACAAAAGGTTTGATACTTTTGTTTTAAGCCTTGGGTTTTCTAGATGTGAACATGATAATTGTGTGTATGTGAAAGATGTGGATAAGGATGATGCACTATATCTACTTTTGTATGTGGATGATATGCTCATTGCCGGCGGGAGTGTCGGCGTTGAATTGGCTAAAAATTGCATTGTCATCAGAGTTTGAGATGAAGGATTTAGGTCCAGCGAGGAAGATACTTGGGATGAAAATTTGGAGAGATAGGACTAAGGGTATTCTCCACTTGTCATTGGGAGGATACATTCAGAAGGTATTGGAGAGGTTTGGGATGGATAATGCCAAACTGGTTGGAACACCTTTGGCGAACCATATATCTCTTTCAAAGCTACAAAACCTCCAAACAGATGAAGAGAAAGAATACATGGAGAGAGTTCCATATGCCAGTGCTATGGGCAGCATTATGTATGCTATGGTGTGTTGTAGGCCAGACATAGCATATGCAGTGAGCCAGGTGAGCAGGTATATGGCAAACCCAGGAAAGGAGCACTGGAAGGCACTGAAGTGGATCTTGCGGTATCTTCAGGGAACTCAAAGGCTTGGTCTATTTTTTGGGCAGCATGAAGGACCTAAGAAGAACTCCAATATCTCAAGTAAGTTATTAGGTCCATTGGAAGGGTTTGTTGATGCAAATTTTGCAGGTGATCTGGATACAAGGAGGTCTACTACAGGTTATGTGTTTAACATGTATGATGGATCAGTTTCTTAAAGATCAACCCTTCAACCTATCACGGCCTTATCTACAACAGAGGCTGAGTATATAGGGATTACAGAGGCTGCCAAGGAGGCTCTTTGGTTGAAGAGACTCATTGAGGAAATGGGAGTGAAGCAGGGTACAGTGGTGCTGCACAGTGATAGTCAGAGTGCTCTGCAGTTGGTTCAGAACCCAGTCTATCATGCACGCACAAAGCATATAGATGTGAGGTATCATAGGATTAGAGAGCTGGTGGAAGAAGGTGAGGTGGAGCTGGTGAAAGTTCATACAAAGAAGAACCAGTCAGATGCACTTACAAAAATTCTTCCGCGGGACAGTTTTCTCTCATGTGTGATACTGATGGGTCTGAAGGACTATGCAGATTTTGCAACGGCTTTAGAGCACCAAGGTGGAGATTATAGGACCTTGTGTGGTACTCCAAAGCTTCGATTGGGTAAGGGAAAGCCCAAGGTTTATGATTGATGAGATGTTCATCGGGTTCTAGGATTGATATAAGCCCTAGGGTGAACGATTTCAGTTTTCACGATTTTTTAGGTCCATAGGATTAGGACCTAATGTTCTTGAGTCCAAGTAATTGGTCTTGAGGGGGCTAACCTATCATTGGGCTAGAGTTAGGCCCAAGGTGAGTGAGTCTAATCACATATGTGTTAGTCTAAGGGAGTTTTTTGTTAGGGTTTGGTTTCTATTTGACCATGTATAAATACTTTATGTATTGGCATCTTGTATGAGGCGGTATGAATGAAAAACCCTTTTCTCCCTAAATTCTTTCTTCTCCTCTCTCTCTCTCTCACGTGATTGCCTAGGGTTTCCTAGGATTTGCTGCCGCCCCTTGCCAAGAAAGGAAAGAAATCAAGGCATCCAAAGAGGAGAAGAAACCCTAGTGGCCTTCTCTTGAAGAATCCTTGTGGGACTAGGATTTCTGCAGCCTATTCCCACTTGGAGTCATTCTCTTTTAGATTTATGAAATAAATCTAGACTTTCCACGCTCAAAAGGAGAGGATTCATGTTCTCCTATTGCTGCTGGTGAAGAGAAAGAAAGAAAAACTAGTGCCTACAACAACGGAGGTGATTACCAAGAGCGAGATCCGAATCCTGCTGCTGCAGAAAATTTCTGCAACAAGTTCATCTTGTTTCCGCTTCTCCACATGCCTTGGCACTGATCCGTTGTGTACCACGCTCCAAGGGAAGATTGAGGATGCGACCCCCAACATTCTTAAGTTTGCAAACCATATTCTTTGGGTCTCCCGATACAAAGTTTTTTGGCTGCACCATATAGATCGTCTCATCAATGTTACCATTGAGAAACGCCGTCTTCACATCCATCTGATGTAACTCAAGATTGAAATGTGCCACTAATGCCATTATAATCTTGAAAGAGTCTTTCAAAGAAACTGGAGAGAAAGTCTCTGTATAGTCAATGCCTTCTCTTTGAGTAAAGCCCTTTGCGACAAGACGAGCCTTGTACCTTTCTACATCACCTTTCGAATCCCTCTTGGTCTTAAATATCCATTTGCAACCAATGGGTTTCGCGCCTTTAGGTAATGGGATAAGATCTCAGACGTTATTATCCTTCATGGACTTAATCTCCTCATTCATGGCATTAATGCACTTGTGAGAGTTAGAACTTTCCATGGCTTGACGGAAGTTGATTGGATCATCTTCCATTATTCCAATGTCTACCTCATGCTCTTGGAGAAATACAATGTAGACATCTGGTATTGAATTTCTCCTCTCTCTAGTAGATCTCCTTAATGGCATAGGTTCTTGAGATGTTGGAGCTTGTTCTTTCGAAATAATTTATTGAATAGGAGGTTCTCCGATAGTGTCTTGATCTATTATGTCTTGAACAAGGTCAGGAATGGGATCCTGATCAATGCCAATGACATCTGTGGGAATATCAACATATTCCTCCTCAAAGACAAAGTCCCTAACTGTATCTCCCCTTGTAAGCTCAACATCCTCAAAGAACCATGCATTTCCTGACTCAAAAATCGACTTACTTGTCGGATCATAAAACTTGTACCCCCTGGATCTTTCAGAGTATCCAATAAAATAGCAGCTCATTGTCCTTGAGTCCAGTTTCTTTTCATTAGGCCTATAAGGCCTAGCCTCAGTTGGACAACCCCAAATATGCAAGTGTTTTAGACCAGGCTTCTTGCCCATCCAGAGTTCATAAGGGGTTTTGGTAGTTGCTTTAGTTGGAACTTTGTTAATGATATATGCTGCAGTCTTAAGTGCTTCTCCCCAGAGTGATTCTGGTAAGTTAGAATGACTAATCATAGTTCTTACCATATCCTTAAGCGTTCTGTTTCATCTTTCAACAACACTATTCATAGTGGGCGAACCTGGCATGGTGTACTGTGGGACGATACTGCATTCCTCTAGGAACTTAGCAAATGGTTATGGACGTTGTTCACCTGAACCATCATATCTGTCATAGTACTCTCCACCACGATCAAATCTGATGCTTTTGATCCTTTTACTGAGTTGGTTTTCAATTTCAGCTTTATAATTTTTGAGCACGTCCAGCGACTATGAATTTTCATGAATGAGATATATGTAGCCATATCTGGAAAAATTGTCTATGAACGTTATAAAGTATTGTTGACCATTCCAAGCGATTGTAGGAAATGGGCCACAAATATCCATATGTATAAGTTCTAAGACGTCCAGAGTCCTATTAGCTTCAAATCTTCTTTTATTGGTTTGTTTTCCCTTTATACAAATAACACAAAATCAAAGTCTGTGAAATCTAAGGAATTGGGAATTTTATCTGACACAAGTCTCTCTATTCTTCGTCTGAAAATATGACCTAATCTCTTGTGCCATAATACAACCGAATTCTCACTGGTTAATTTTCTCTTAGTACCTCGTATACTTAAATGCAAGGATTCATTAAATGAAGCAATTATATCAATTGAACAAAGATTATCGTAACCTGACAAAGAACTGGAACCAACCAAATTTGAATCATGAAACAAACTAAATTTTTCATTTCCAAATGAACAAAAATAACCAGATTTGTCCAAAATAAAAATATAAATCAAATTTTGTCTAAAAGATTGTACAATAAAAGTTTCATTAAAATCCAAATAAAATTCAGTCTTTAACAATAATCTAAATTTTCCTATTGCCTCAACTGGAACCGTTTTGTCATCACCCACATAGATGTATCTTTCAGCATCATTTGGCTTTCGGCAACTCAGGCAACCCTGCATAGACACACTGATGTGAGTTGTTGCACCAAAATCTATCCACCATGTATGTCTAGGTACCAAAGTTAAATTAACCTCAGAACAAACCAAATTAAGAAGCATACCCTTCTTAGCACGCCATGCATGATAATTAGTGCACTGCTTCTTCTTATGTCCTTCAGCTCCATAGAAGAAACAACTAGTGCCTTCCGATTCATTCGGTTTCTTTTGTTGTTTCTTTTGAGGTGTCGTATCTGCAGCCTTATCCTTCTTTCTTTTCTTTTCTTTGTCCTTAGAGGTTGAGGCCAGGTAAGCACTCTCTGTCTTATCTTGCTTAAGCCTTTCCTCTTCCTGAACATAGTGTGAGATGAGCTCATTCAGAGACCAAGTCTCTTTCTGACAATTATAGCTCACTTTAAACTGGTTAAATTGTGCTGGAAGGGATATCAAAACCAGATGCACTAGCAAGTCTTCAGAGAGGTTAAACTTAAGTGCTTTCAGCTTGGAAGCAAGAAGAGACATCTCCAAGATGTACTCCCTGATATTGCCTTTCCCCTTATACCTTATTGAAATTAGACTTGTCAAGAGCGTACCAATTTCAGCCTTTTCGTTCTTGACAAATCTTTTTTCAATATCCTCAAGGAAAGCCTTAGCAGTAGTTATTGTTTTAGACATTGTGCCCTTGAATGCTTCTGGAATGACCTTTTTCATGATCATCATACACATGCGATTTGATTTCTCCCACCTTTCAATGTCTCTCTTATCATCCGAGGTACTTTTATCCATAAGAGGTGAAGGAGAGTCAGTCCTTAACGCAAGGTCGAGATCTATGACTCCAAGAACTATCAAGAGATTTTCTTTCCAGGACTTGAAGTTTGAGCCATTCAGCATAGGAATTGAATTGATGTTAGCAGTAATGTTAGCAGGACTGTAAGCTGGACAGAGAGCAACAAAACAAACTCATATTAGTCTTAAAGCAAAAATAAATTCAAATAAAGGTAAATCGCATCCCAAAATATCAGACACTCATTAATATTTTATCTTTGGACAAAATAGTAACTTGTGAGTGATATTGGTAGTAATCAAACACTGATGATAAGGACATATCGAATAATGAATCTACCTTTGGGCCGATTTATTATTCATATGTAAAACTGAATAATCATCACGCATTTATTACCATAAGTGCATATGCAATTATGTTAAATATTGATCTTCCTTTGGACCGATGGATATTTACATAAACTATATGCACATAACCTTTTATATTTTGAAATAAGATTAATTTCTACAAGAGAGATCACTTTAGTGACATGTTGTTTTAATTAATCTATCTCAATATATATATATAAACATACCAATATTTGAAGTTAAAGTTGCACCAAAAAATTATCCTTAAACCCGTTGATGCATCGATCAACCTGCAACTAGGTCAAGGCTGGTCAGATGAGGCAACCTTGGTCCTACACCAGCCTCTGACCTGGTCCCTTAAAAAAAAAAACTCTCCTTTTTTTTTGGAAAAGATCCAAAAAAAAAGAAAGAAACTGTGACGAATCACTTATCAAAAAAAAAATAATAAAAATAAAAATAAAAATAAAAGAAAGAAAGGAAAGAAACTATTACGGGTTACTTGCCAAAAAAAAAAAAATTATTTGGCCGCAACGTCCCTTCATCGGTGCGGGTAGAGACCCGCGCCGGTCTCCATTATGGTCGGTAGTGAAGAAACCGCCTGTCCCTTTTTTTTTTTTTAATGACCTGTACTTAATGTGCGGCCACAGATGCCATGGCCTGATGGCCGTGGCTCCTTCACCAGCGTGGCCTGATGGCCGTGGCTCCTTCACCAGCGTGGCCTGATCGCCACACCTGAAAAAAAAACTTGATGCTGGTGATGGCGAAAACCGCCGGCAAGAGTCTAAAACCCAAATGGAAAGAAGAAGGAATATTTTGAATTCCTTCTTTCCGTTTAATCTAAAATAATAATAATAATTTATTCTATAATTCAATGTCGATGATTCAACATGAAGGGGCTCTGACACCACTTGTTAGAATTTATGGAATTTCATTTGATAAAAACCATCACCCAAAATAACAGGATCATTCATGTTGGATCACCAAGATAAAATTAAATATATAAGCGGAAGCGTACCTGAGTCCATATCGATTGATTACCCTTTAGAGTTGAGCGGTTGGTCTTCCAGATCAACGTGTCCACTTTAGAGAAAGTCCTTTAGTTTCTCTCAATGTTTTCTCTCTGATGATGGGATGTCAAAAAGAATGTCTCTGTTCGTGCGATATGGGGACCATGACCACTATATATAGAGAAAACCTAATTTTATTTCTATTTTAGCCCATCATAAAAATAGAAATAATTTCTTGAGTCTCTACACATTAAAGGACCACACCCTATCAGATACATTAAAGTCCAAATTACTGAATACTTAATCGATCACTTTTAATTGGGCTTAAATTTATTTGACAGCCCACAATACATAATTATTCACATATAAGCTCAACGTTGGATTAATAATCCAACAATCTTGGGCTATATATGTAACCTTATAATTATGCCTTGCCGGATATAACTGAATAAGCTCAAATTTGCTGTCATTACCGAAATGTATCTGCAACCAATCCGGTCCATCAATCACACCAACATAGGATTAAAGTGGTCTTCATTACATCTATCATAACTCAACCCATCAATGGTCACATATGCTGATACAATTGAATGACATGGATCATGGTGCGGATGTGTAGCATGAAAATTTTATGCAATGTGATCTTAACATGTCTATTTCCAATTGGTCCTCCCTTAAACCTTAGTGAGATCAAATTATACTAAAATCAGAGTGTAAACAAACCAAAAAAAACTTTATTTCTGCAAAAATAACTAAAAAAAAATGTCTATGCAAGCATCTAAAATTACAAACTCCCACTAAAATTAAATATCTTCAAGTGATATGACACCCATACGAGCAGTATGCTCATGAAATGTTTTGGGTGGCAATCCCTTAATAAGTGGATCCGCAATCATGGAGTTTGTTCCGATGTGCTCTATAGATAATTATCCACTCTGAACTCTTTCTTTAACAACTAGGAACTTGATGTCGATATGCTTTGACTTCTTGAGCTCCTGTTGTTGTTGGAATATAGAACTGCTGACTTATTGTCACAAAATAATTTAAGTGGTCTTTTAACATCATCCACTATGCGCAGCACTGTGACAAGATTTTGTAGCCATATTCCATGATTGGACGCCTCATAACATGCTATAAATTCTGCTGCCATGGTGGAAGATGCTATAAGTAGTATTTATTTAGCACTCTTTCGAAGATCGCGCATCTAGCCAACGGAATAGATATAGCTCGATGTAGATTTCATACTATCTTGGCATCCAAAGCAAAATCGGAGTCAGTATACCCAATGATCTCAAGCTTATCCGACCTCCGATACATGAGCATGTAACCTTTTGTTCTCTGTAAGTACCGCAAGACCCGTTTAGCTGCTTTCCAATGGTCTATTCCTGGATTGCTTAAATATCTGCCTAACATCCCAGTAACGTACGCAATATCTGGATGCGTACAAACCTGAGCATACATCAGACTCCCTACTGCTGAGGCATAAGGAATCTTCTGCATTTCCTTGTTTTCAAAATCATTCTTAGGGCATTGATTGAGACTAAACTTGTCTCCCTTAGCCACAGGGGTATCACCTAATTTGCAATTCTGCATGCCATATCTTTTGAGAACCTTTTCGATATAGCTCTTTTGTGATAATCCGAGAATACCTCGAGAGCAATCCCGATGTATTTGTATGCCTAACACAAAAGATGCGTCACCAAGATCTTTCATCTCAAAATTCTTAGATAGAAATCTCTTGGTTTCGTGCAATAAGCCTATATCGTTGCTGGCAAGCAAGATGTCATCGACATATAAAACTAGAAAAATATGTTTGCTCACATAGAACTTATGGTATATACAGTCATCGACCAAATTCATTTCAAAACCGAATGAGATAATGATTTGATAAAACTTGAAATACCATTGTCGAGATGCTTGTTTGAGTCCATAGATTGATTTCTTAAGTTTGCAAACCATATTCTTTGGATCTCCCGACGCAAAATTTTCTGGCTGCACCATATAGATTGTCTCATCAATGTTACCATTGAGAAACATCGTCTTCACATCAATCTGATGTAACTCAAGATTAAAATGCACCACTAATGTCATTATAATCCTGAAAGAGTCTTTCGAAGAAACTGGAGAGAAAGTCTCTTTATAGTCAATGCCTTCTCTTTGAGTAAAGCCCTTTGCGACAAGACGAGACTTGTACCTTTCCACATCACCTTTCGAATCCCTCTTGGTCTTAAATATCCATTTGCAACCAATGGGTTTTGCACCTTTAGGTAATGGGACAAGATCTCAGACGTTATTATCCTTCATGGACTTAATCTCCTCATTCATGGCATTAATGCACTTGTGAGAGTTAGAACTTTCCATGGCTTGACGAAAGTTGATTGGATCATCTTCCATTATTCCAATGTCTACCTCATGCTCTTGGAGAAATACAATGTAGTCATCTGGTATTGCATTTCTCCTCTTTCTAGTGGATCTCCTTAATGGCATAGGTTCTTGAGATGTTGGAGCTTGTTCTTCTGAAACAATTTATTGAATAGGAGGTTCTCCGACAGTGTCTTGATCTATTATATCTTGAACAAGGTCAGGAATGGGATCCTGATTAATGCCAATGACATCTGTGGGAATATCAACATATTCCTCCTCAAAGATAAAGTCTCTAACTGTATCTCCCCTTGTAAGCTCAACATCCTCAAAGAACCATGCATTTCCTGACTCAAAAATCGACTTACTTATGGGATCATAAAACTTGTACCTCCTGGATCTTTCAGAGTATCCAATAAAATAACAGCTCACCGTCCTTGAGTCTAGTTTCTTTTCATTAGGCCTATAAGGCCTAGCCTCAGCTGGACTTCCCCAAACATGCAAGTGCTTTAGACTAGGCTTCTTGCCTGTCCAGAGTTCATAAGGGGTTTTGGTAGTTGCTTTAATTGGAACTCTGTTCAGGATATATGCTGCAGTCTTAAGTGCTTCTCCCTAGAGTGATTCTGGTAAGTTAGAATGACTAATCATAGTTCTTACCATATCCTTAAGCGTTCTGTTTCGTCTTTCAGCAACACCATTCATAGTGGGCGAACCTGGCATGGTGTACTGTGGGACGATACCGCATTCTTCTAGGAACTTAGCAAATGGTCATGGACATTGTTCACCTAAACCATCATATCTGTCATAGTACTCTCCACCACGATCAGATCTGATTCTTTTGATCCTTTTACTGAGTTGGTTTTCAACTTCAGCCTTATAATTTTTGAGCATGTCCAGCGACTATGAATTTTCATGAATGAGATATATGTAGCCATATCTGAAAAAATCATCTATGAACGTTATAAAGTATTGTTGACCATTCCAAGCGATTGTAGGAAATGGACCACAAATATCCGTATGTATAAGTTCTAAGACGTCCAGAGTCCTGTTGGCTTCAAATCTCCTTTTATTGGTTTGTTTTCCCTTTATACAAATAACACAAACATCAAAGTCTGTGAAATCTAAGGAATTGAGAATTTTATCTGACACAAGTCTCTCTATTCTCTGTCTGAAAATATGACATAATCTCTTGTACCATAATACAGCCGAATTCTCACTGGTTAATTTTCTCTTAATACCTCATGTACTTAAATGCAGGGATTCATTAAATGAAGCAATTATATCAATTGAATAAAGATTATCGTAACCTGACAAAGAACCGGAAGCAACAAAATTTGAATTATGAAACAAACTAAATTTTTCATTTCCAAATGAACAAAAATAACCAGATTTGTCCAAAATAGAAATATAAATCAAATTCCGTCTAAAAGATGGTACAATAAAAGTTTTATCAAGATCCAAATAAAATTCAGTCTTTAACAATAATCTAAATTTTTCTATTGCCTCAACTGGAATCGTTTTGTCATCGCCCACATAGATGTATCTTTCAGCATCATTTGGCTTTCGGCAACTTAGGCAACCCTGCATAGACACACTGATGTGAGTTGTTGCACCAAAATCTATCCACAATGTATGTCTAGGTACCAAAGTTAAATTAACCTCAGAACAAATCAAATTAAGAAGTATACCCTTCTTAGCACACCATGCGTGATAATTAGTGCATTGCTTCTTCTTATGTCCTTCAGCTCCACAGAAGAAACAACTAGTGCCTTCCGAATCATTCGATTTCTTTTGTTGTTTCTTTTGAGGTGTCGTACCTGCAGCCTTATCCTTTTTTCTTTTCTTTCCTTTGTTCTTAGAGGTTAAGGCCAGGTGAGCACTCTCTGTCTTATCTTGCTTAAGCCTTTCCTCTTTCTGAACATAGTGTGAGATGAGCTCATTCAGAGACCAAGTCTCTTTCTGACAATTATAGCTCACTTTAAACTGGTTAAATTATGGCGGAAGGGATATCAAAATCAGATGCACTAGCAAGTCTTCAGAGAGGTCAAACTTAAATGCTTTCAGCATGGAAGCAAAATGAGACATCTCCAAGATGTACTCCCTGATATTGCCTTTCCCCTTATACCTCATTGAAATTAGACTTGTCAAGAGCGTACCAATTTCAGCCTTTTCGTTCTTAACAAATCTTTTTTCAATATCCTCAAGGAAAGCCTTAGCAGTAGTTATTGTTTCAGACATTGTGCCCCTGAATGCTTCTGGAATGGCCTTTTTCATGATCTTTATACACATGCGATTTGATTTCTCCCACCTTTCTATGTTCCTCTTATCATTCGAGGTACTTTTATCCATAAGAGGTGAAGGAGAGTCAGTCCTTAACGCAAGGTCGAGATTCATGACTCCAAGAACTATCAAGAGATTTTCTTTCCAGGACTTGAAGTTTGAGCCATTCAGCATAGGAATTGAATTGATGTTAGCAGTAATGTTAGCAGGACTGTAAACTGGACAGAGAACAACAAAACAAACTCATATTAGTCTTAAAGCAAAAATAAATTCAAATAAAGGTAAATCGCATCCCAAAATATCAGACACTCATTAATATTTTATCTTTGGACAAAATAGTAACTTGTGAGTGATATTGGTAGTAATCAAACACTGATGATAAGGACATATCGAATAATGAATCTACCTTTGGGTCGATTTATTATTCATATGTAAAACTGAATAATTATCACGCATTTATTACCATAAGTGCACATGCAATTATGTTAAATATTGATCTTCCTTTAGGCCGATGGATATTTACATAAACTATATGCACATAACCTTTTATATTTTGAAATAAGATTAATTTCTACAAGAGAGGTCACTTTGGTGACATGTTTTAATTAATCTATCTCAATATATATATATATAAACATACCAATATTTAAAGTTAAAGTTGCACCAAAAAATTATCCTTAAACCTGTTGATGCATCGATCAACCTGCAACCAGATCAAGGCTGGTCGAATGAGGCAACCCTGGTCCTACACCAGCCTTTGACCTGGTCCCTTAAAAAAAAAAAAGCTTTCCTTTTTTTTTTTGAAAAAGATCCAAAAAAAAAAGAAAGAAACTGTGATGAATCACTTATCAAAAAAAAATAAAAATAAAAATAAAAGAGAGAAAGGAAAGAAGCTATTACGGGTTACTTGCCAAAAAAAAAAAACGAAAATTGCTTGGCCGCAACGTCCCTTCATCAGTGCGGGTAGAGACCCGCGCCGGTCTCCATTATGGCTAGCGATGAAGAAACCGCCTGTCCTTTTTTTTTTTAATGACCTGTACTTAATGTGCGGCCACAGATGTCATGGCCTAATGGCCGTGGCTCCTTCATCAGTGTGGCCTGATCGCCACGCTTGAAAAAAAAAATTTGATGCCGGTGATGGCGAAAACCGCCGGCAAGAGTCTGAAATCCAAATGGAAAGGAGAAGGAATATTTTGAATTCCTTTTTTCCGTTTATTTTAAAATAATAATAATAATTTATTTTGTAATTCAATCTCGATGATTCAACATGAAGGGGCTTTGATACCACTTGTTAGAATTTATGAAATTTCCTTTGATAAAAACCATCACCCAAAATAACAGGATCATTCATGTTGGTTCACCAAAATAAAATTAAATATATAAGCGAAGCATACCTGAGTCCATATCGATTGATTACCCTTTAGAGTTAAGCGGTTGGTCTTTCAGATCAACACGTCCACTTTAAAGAGAGTCCTTTAGTTTCTCTCAATGTTTTCTCTCTAATGATGGGATGGTCCTTTAGTTTCTCTCAATGTTTTCTCTCTAATGATGGGATGTCAAAAAGAATGTCTCTGTTCGTGTGATATGGGGACCATGACCACTATATATAGAGAAAACCTAATTTTATTTCTATTTTAGCCCATCATAAAGATAGAAATAATTTCTTGAGTCTCTACACATTAAAGGCCCACACCCTATCAGATACATTAAAGCCCAAATTACTGAATACTTAATCGATTACTTTTAATTAAGCTTAAATTTATTTGACAGCCCGCAATACATAATTATTCACATATAAGCTCAATTTTGAATTAATGATCCAACACAATCATCTTATTTTATATGACATCCAAAGCAACATCCAACTCCGTTTGGATAATATGAGCTAAGTTGTAAATGGGGGGATGCTTTGCTCGTTCCAGAAGTAGTTATCCGGATCAACTTCAGCCTTCACACGAGCCAGTCTTTCAAAGTTGTTCAAGAAATACTTCTCTCCCCATTCACAGGCTTCAGAATAGCTAGTCTTACCCTCAACATTTCTTCCAAGATCTATATCTTTGTAGTTAAGGTAAGTTGCTCTTGGATTCTTGGAAACATATGGAGCCAAGAAGTCATAGAACCTCCTCATCCAATCCAAATGTCTCTTGTTCACTGCCTTACCTTTCTCAGACCAACTCATGAAGTGCTGGATGTTGTACAAGTTCCCTTTCCTATGAGGAAAAGGAATGGTAGTCTCAGCTATCTCATCCATCCTCGCTCCCCAAGGATCTAAAATCATCACCACAGGCTCATCAACTCCTGCTAATAAGAACTCCCAGATCTTCTCCAATCCCTCCTCCGAGATAGGCTCCTTCACGAAGTCGGACTTGGACTTGAAAGAACTGCTGGAATTTGGGTTCCTATCTAACAATAAGGCTGGGTCCAACTTTGGGGCTCCTGCAAAGAAGAGAGTAGAGTTCACCCAGCTCATTTCAGTGCAGTCTTTGGCCCTCACTCCTAGCTCGGGGAAGCTCTTGTCGAGCATGGCGAGGAGATCCTGGGCTCCGCCGAGGAATAGACACTCGAACGTAGCCCGGATCGTGCGGTTCCCCTTCCCCTTCTCCTCCTCCTCGTCGATGGCGCTCACAAGAATCCTGATGAAAAGGTTCTCATCAAATAATGGCGCTACGTGCTGCCACCTCTCCACCAACTTAGTCGCACCTTGTTTCAGAGTTCTATCGATCCGGAAGACGGTGACCGTGGGAGGGACGTAGACTATATTGATCTTGAACGAGAGGACCACACCGAAGCTGGTTGCACCTCCTCCTCTTATGGCCCAGAAGAGGTGCTCACCCATGGACTCTCGGTCCAAGAGCTTGCCATTGGCGTCTACGATGAGGGCGTCGACGATGTTGTCGGCCGAGGTCCCGTGCTTCCTCATCATGGTCCCGATCCCACCTCCGCTCAACAGCCCGCCGACGCCTACTGTGACGCAGATGCTCGCCGGAAAACCAGCTGTTCGGTTCTTGGCCCCGACGTTGATGTGGTAGTACACCTCGCCGACCGTCGCACCGGCTCCAACCCATGCAGTGCCACCGGTTGCGTTAACCGTGACCGACGCAAAGTTGACGAGGTCGAGGAGGACGAAGGGATCACCAGCCGAGACGTAGGATACTCCCTCGTAGTCGTGGCCGCCGCTCCGGGCCCTCAGGCGGAGGCCGTGGGCCTTGCCGCACCGGACCGCCGCTTGAACGTGGGAGGCCTTCGTGGGTGTCAGGATGATGGCCGGCTTCGTGGCGTTGAGCGTGATGAACCTTGCGTTTCTGACGGAGGAGTTGAAGACGGCGACGTAGGAGGTGGTGCCCGGGAAGTGGAGGAGCTTGGAGGTGAAGTCACCAGAGCTAGTCCTGTGGAGGAAGCATTGGACGAAGGCTTCATGTGGATTGGTACTGGTGTTGGTGGGGGTTGCGTCTACGTGCGAAGAGACTGAGAGGAAGATGGAAAAGAGGATGGTGATGGTGGCTAGTGTTGTGGATGCCATTCGGTTTTTATTCCCCCCTCTCTTTCTGGCCTCTTTGGCTTTGGTTTCAGCTGGTGCTTACAGGGGGAAGGATAGATATTGGAAGGGATGAATCTGAATTTATTGTTGCTTCTTCTCTATCGTTTTTTCTCTCTTGAACATTATCTCTGGTCTATTCTTCTCTCTTGACTTTCTGGAAGATAACAGGTGTAGTTTACCTAATCTTGTCGCAGATTTTCTACGAGAAAATCTGTACTCCGTATTGGTCGCAAGCAATGTTAGAAGAATTATTTCTGCCATAGAGAAAAAGTTCGTTGATTTTGTGTATGAACTGGGGCCGTATGCGTTTTCTTTCCTACCCTTTCTGCCCTCTTTGGCTTTAAGATGGGACTTATAGGGGGGAGGACTGACCATTGGAAGGAATGAATCTGAATGCATTATTGGTTTTTCTCTCTCGATTTTCCTCTCTTGACTATTATCTACAGACTCTTCTTCTTTCTGGAGGAGTCGTGAAGATGGTAAGTCTAATTTAGCTAATTATATCGCAGATTTTTCTACAAGGAAATCTGTACTCTATATTGGCCTGAATGCTTGCACCGAGGGTAACAGCGGGATTAGTTACAAGAAAATGTTGAAGAATTATTTCTCGTATGATGAAATAGCTTATGATTTAATTACAAGTTGGTGGAATTGTGTATGGGCTGTATATGATGCATGTCATCGGTTGATACGGTTGGAAAGGATTTTTTTTTTTTTTCTCTCTCTTTTTTGAAGATGCCATCGCGGTAGAGGTACCGTGTTTTGCAAACATTTGACATCCTTGGTTCCCAGATTAATTCTGGCATGAATTCGCATCTGGATGGAAATATTGAACGCGGAAGATATGATATGAGTGTCCTCAATAAAAATTAAAACAATGGCATTCAAACATTTCTCTCTGAGAAAATATCGTATCCAATATTAAATATTATCTATGTAAGTACATTTGCGGTTGATGTTATTGCAAGTAAAAAAAGATATGATTGGGGCTTAGGATTTAAGTTTTTTTAAAGGCTATAAATGGGTTGGATCTTACGATCTAAGTTAATTAGATAATTAAAAAAATATAGAAAGAAATATTTTGACTTACATCAAGGAAAACTTTTAGCAACTTATGATTTCTCAAATTATGGGACATAGAATGTTAAGAAGGACTTAACCTGATTAGCATTCTTGAAAATCTATCTTAATAATCTGGTACTTGATTTAAGATTTCCTTATCATAATTTCTAATATGATTCCTTAAATCATCTTCGATTGATTTACAGCTGTCGACCTCCATACTATCCTCCACCTCGATGAGACCGCCTTGATGTGGATGATATGGGGTGCAAGAGTGTTTTTCTTTGAGGTTTTATACTTTCTTAATAACGACTTTTTTTTAGATGATATGGGGTCTGGATTTTCAGTGGACGTAAGTCCTTACTATTAATTACTCTTGCCTTAAAGGCTAAAAAACTTTCAATTAAGATATCTCAATTCTTGTTAGCCTTGCATACATAGAATTTTATTATTTTTATTTATTTTGGGTTTCAAAGTATGAAGTAATATTATTATGATTTAACATCATAAGCTTGTCATTCTTCGTACCCTCCTTTTTGCCTCCATATTAGTCCTCCTATTCTGAGTTTTAGCCTTAGCTAGGTAAAAGAGTAAGGCTCTAAGTTCTTAGTGGTGTAGGGTTCCAGATTTTTGATGAAACAAGGCTCTTAGTCTTTGATGGAGTGAGACTCTAATTTTCAATAGAGTAGGACTTCAGGACTTTGATAGAGCAAAACTCCAATCTTCAACGGGACAGTGCTTCAAGAGTTTTGATGGAGTAAGGCTCTAGGTTTCAATGGAGAAAGATTTCAACTTTTGATGGAACAAGGCTCTAGGGTTTTCAATGGAGCAAGGTTTCAATTTTTTAATGGAGCAAGGCTCCAGAACTTTGATGGAACCAAGCACTAAAGTTTGGATGGAGTGAGACTTCAAGTCTTTGATGAAGTGAGGCTCCTATTTTGACGGAATAGGGCTCCAAGACTTTAATGGAATACAGCTTCGGGCTCCAAAATTTTAATTGAATTAAGAACAAGATTCTTCTTTGGCTTGAACTAAGAGCATGGTTACTTTTTGACTTTGATCAGGCGCAGTGCCTCTCTTTGTGTCGAGTTAGTCTTGATTTAGGAGCAGGACTCTTCTTTGGGTTGAATCGAGCTTGATTTAGAAGTAGGGCTCCTTTTTGAGTCGAGCAGAACTTGAATAGGAGCAGGGCTCCTATTTCAATTGAGTCGAGCTCAATTTAGGAGTAGACCTCCTCTTTAGATCGAGCAAGGCTCCTTTTTATTTCGAATTGGGCTCAAATTAGGAGCAGGGCTTCTTTTTGAGTTGAACAGGGTTCCATTTTGGTTCGAGTCAGGCTTGAATTAGAAACAAAGCTATTCTTTGAGTTAAGTAGGACTCAAATTAGGAGCAAAGCTTCTTTTTAGTTTGAGTCGAACTTGAATTAGGAGTAAAGCTTCTCTTTGAGTCGAGCAGAGCTTAAATTAGGAGCAGAGTTCCATTTTGGTTCGAGTCGGAAATTAGGAATAGGGATGCATTTTGGTTTGAGTCGTCTCGAATTAGAAGCTCAACTCTCTTTTAAGCTGGCTCAACTTGGGAGTAAGATTCCTCTTTTGACTTGATTTAAGAATAGGGATGCCCTTTGAGGCTTCACCTAGGAATAGGACTCTTTTTTGAGGTTATATTTGGGAGAAGGACTCTTCTTGAGGCTTATCTAAGAGTACGACTCTTTTTTGAGGCTTTACTTGAGAGTAGGATTCTCCTTAAAGCAAATTTGGGAGTAAGACTCTATTTGAGTTTAGCATGCAAGTAGGACTCCTCTTTGAGGCTCCACCTGAGAGTAGGATCCCTTTGAGGCTAATCTGAGAGTAAGACTTCTTTCTAAAGCTTTACTTGAAAGTAGGACTCCTTTAAGATTGGCCTAAAAATAGAACTCTCCTTTGAGGCTCCATTAGGACTAGGACCCCCTTTGAGGCTGATTTGGGTGTAGAACTCCCTTCTGAGACTTTACCTAAGAGTATGACTCTCCTTAAGAATGAATTGGGAGTAGGATTCTTTTTGATGCTGGCCTAAGATTAGGACTCCTTTTTAAGACTAACTTAAGAGTAAGACTCTCCTTAAGTTTGATCTGAGATATAACTCCCTTTTGAGGCTTGATCTAAAAGGAGAACTCTCTTTGAGGCTAATCTAGAAGTAGAACTTACTTTTGAGGCCTGACTTGAGAGTAGAACTCTCTTTTAAAGACGACCTAGGAGTAGGATTCCCCTTTGAGGCTCTTCCTAGGAGAAGAATTTTCTTTGAGGTTGGCCTAAGAGTAGGACTCTCTTTTGAAGTTGAGAGTAAGACTTTCTTTTAAGGTTGGGAGTAGGACTCTCTCTAAGATTGACATACCAGTAGGACTTCCTTTTCAAGTTGTCTTGAGAGTTGGACTCTCTTTGAAGTTCCACCTAAGAGTAGGACTCCATTCTGAGGCTGACCTGAGAGCATGACTCCCTTTGAGGCTGATATATCAGTAGGATTTTCTTTGAGGCTAATTTGGGAGTAGAACTCTCTTTTGAAGCTTGATCTGAGAATAGGACTCCCTTTTGAGGTTGAGAGTAGGACTCTCTCTGAAACTGACCTCATATTAGGACTTCCTTTTGAGGCTGACCTAAGAGTAAGACTCCCTTTAATGCTGATATGTGAGCAAGACTCTCTTCTAAAGCCTGATTTGAAAATAGGACTCCCTTTTAAGGCCTATCTAAGAGTAGAACTCTCTTTTGAGGCTCAAATCAAGCTCAATCCAAACTCAAGCTTAGGTTGCTTTTGGAGCAGTACTCGAGCCACTTTTGTGCTTAGGTCACTTTCTAAACTTGGGCTTAAGCTGTTGTGGGACTTCAGAGTAATGCTCCATTTGACTGAAACCAGAGATTTGCTTTGAAGGCCTTAGTATTTGGGTTGGAGAAATGCTAAGTCGTCATCTGCTTTGGAGATGGGCTTAGGAGCCCATTTTTTTTGGAAGTCTTCTTTAATGACTTGAGTGTCGATCTTGTGGGAGGTGTTAGGTCACCATAGGTTTTTTCGGATATAGAGGCTGGATCTAATAACCCATTTTGAGGACTGGAACTACTTCATGGCTACTTAGACTGCATTGTTGCTGAAGTTGATGGTTGCTAGGTATGCAGCAGGCTTGCTCGAACTTCTTATTGCTTAGATTGTAGGGGGAACTCATTTGAGTGTAAAAAGTGTCCATGTAGAGGTTTTTAGGCATGGTTATTAGGAAGACCGATATTGTCATGTAAAGACAACTAAGATGTGAGGGTAACATTAATTCTATGGAGGCTCAAAATAGAGGAATAATGGACTTAGAATTTAGGATTCGAAGAAAATGTGCTTACTGAAATGCTTCAAGGTTAGGCAAGGGTAGAAGGTGAGATCGAACAGTGTTTCTCTAAAGATGATGTTTTTGATGAGAACGGTGGAATGTCATATTTGGGGAAATGAGGAGAAAAAAGGTGTTTCTTGAGTTTTAATGTAGGCTGGGTTTCGAGGTAGGATAGGTGATTGTTTATGTGTTCTCACTTAGGTCTTCTTCAAAGGTATATATAGACCCTTGGGGCAGTGATCAAGGCATTTGATAGCCTTGATTTCAGCACAAGTTATTGTTCAAATTAAGAGGAGGGATCTAGATTAAGTTTGGGGTGCATAGGTGTGCTTGATCAAAGTTTAATCGGGTCCAGTGTGTGGCTTGAGGTTCTGAGGTTTATTTACTGTAATACTTGGACCCAATCCTCCTTTATAGGTTGGACCTCATCCCAATTAGGTGTGGAGCATGTCCAGCCCCTTGAAAAAACCAGCCTCAAATGGGTGCAAGGATGTGGGGGCCGTGGACTCAAAGAAAGAACATATGGAGGTTTCTTCCTTTGCTTAAACATACAATAGAATTGTGCGCATTGGATGTCCTTTTCTTATTTTGTTCAGGCATTATTTGAGAGGCTGGTGTAATCCTTGTTGGTTGGAGTTATGAGGAGAGCTGTTAAGATTCCAATCCTAAATAAATAAGACACCTAAGGAGCTGTTTCTTATTTGGATGCTCGCTAAATTCCTATGCGCATGAGATGGGCATTTCTTGCTTATGTGGTTGATTTTCTTGGTCAATTAAGGAGTTTTCAATTGATCAAAATGGTCATAGGGCAAACTAGTATGTGCATGGAATTCCAAGTGCACTAAGATTCAAACTCTTTAGCATTTCTAATCCGGCGTTTAAGAGCATCTTCATCCCTCTAGAGACGTTGGAGTTTCCAAAAATAATAAAGTTATGTTTGGATGAAGTATTTTAAAAAAAATTAAAATTTTGAAATACATCATTTTAAAATACAGTATTTCTGAATTTCAAAATTTCATAAATTTTTTATTTGGATAGCTGCATTTGAAAATAAAATTTTGTGTAAGGATTGTAAAGTTTTTTATAAATATTATTTTGTAATATTAATATAAATTCATTTAATTTTACATAAATATTTTAATATTTTTATGTAAATATTGAATATTCAATAATACTCATTAATATTTATTATTTAAATGTTAATATTTTATTTTAATATTAAAATATTTATTGTTTATATTATAGTATTAAATATTTATATTTATTAATTTTTATTTAAAATTATTTATTTAATAATAAAATATAATATTTAAATAATATTAGAAATTTTTCTAATTAAATTTATATTTTCATTATAAATATTTTAGAAATTAAAAATAAATTTATGTTATAAAAATATATAATTAATCATAAATATTTATTATTATAAAATATAAAAATAAAATTTAATTACATAAATATTTTAATTTAATTATATTTATATTAATAGTATATATTATTAATATTATATTTAATAAATATATTATTAATAATATTATGGTTTTAATAAATGTTATTTTATTTATGTAATATCTATTTATTAATAAATAAATGACATTTATGTAAATATTAGTAATAAAATATTAATATTTTAAATAAAATAACTATTAAAATAAATATCTACGTTAATAAAATTTTTATAATATTTATGTAAATATTTTGGTATGCAAATAAAATTAAATATTTTGAGTACTTCCAAGTAGATTTTTAGGTGCCATTTGCAAATAACACATTTAGAGATGAAATTTGTAAATGACTACTTCAAGGGATTTATACTTTTTATGAAATTTTAGAAATCTCCTACTATGAGTAGCCAAATAAAAAATTTTAATTTTAAAATTCTAAAATTCTCATTTCAAAGGAAATTCCTTCTCATCCTAAGCTTTCTCATCAAATTAGGCGAGCAAAGCGATCCATTTTAGTTTAGACATGTGGAGCATCTTATGTTTGATGGGCGATTGGATGATGCCACATGGCTGGTTTCCTAGCTAAGTTGGGTGCTCTTAAGAGTGTTTTTTTTTTCTTTTCTTTTTTTTTTCTTTTTGGCTGAAGAGTCCTCATGGGTTTCTAAAATGGGGAAAAATTCTAGCCAAACTATATTGTGCCTTATGCATGAAACAAATTGCATATGACGCACTATTTTAGAACTCTATCCATTTTTCTAGCATCTTTGCTAGTTGGAGATTTCAAGAGGATCCCTTCAAGATCCAATTAAATAAGAAAATTCATTTAAATGGGAGAAATAAAGGCTTATTTTCAATATAGATGCGTGAATGGTCAATGGATGTGTGTTTAGTTTCTTGCCACATTGGAAGGGTTATCCTAAAAATTTAAGTTCTATATGCCATCTAATAACCTCGGAAGATAGAGGATAATAAATTATAATAGATTCTATAGGATTCAACCTACTTTTAGGGGCAAAAATTTCTTCAGAAGAATAAGCTAGCAATAATCCTGTGCAAGATTGAAGTTGGGGAAGAATTCTCTTTATAGAAAATTCTTGCATTTTTGTCATTCTGCAAGTGCCACATAGTTGACATAAGCAGATAATCCAAACTTTTGTTTCCATTTATTGGAACTTTCTTCCTCCTCCACTCAGAACCAAATCTTAGAGATGTTGTTGGGCAACATAATCAGTTCAAGACATCTAGCTAGGGCTTCCAAGATCGATCTTGAGAAGGGATATCTAGTAAACAAATAATCCACAAATTCTTAATTAATCCCACAAAGCACACATTCAGAGCTCACCGCTTACCCTTTCTTTGCTAATAAGTCCCTAGTGTACAACTTTTTTAGCAATGTTAACCTAAGAAAAATCTTTACTTTTTTAGGGACAAACCTTTCAGATTGAATTGTATAAAGGGTCCTTCACTCCACGATAGTTGATGAATCTGTAAAAGGAGTTGACATTATATATACCTTTCCTGCAAGGCTTTTAGATTAGCACATCGACTAATAGAGAAGAATGAATAGAGGATGGAAGATAGAAGACTTTAAGTTGTAGGCGATTTGTGGATGAGAGAGGGCCATAAAGATGGATTTTTCACTATTATTCTCTATAGCTCCATGCCGAGGCCACTACAATATTCTTCTTAAGAGAATGACCATACAAATCCTCGAATAGATGGGCTAGGGGAATAAGCACTATTCGTCATCTTAAAATCGAATGCTCTTTCTATCTCCAAACCTAAATAGCAAACAATTTTTAAAGGTATCAAAGTTCTTATATGTATCTTTTCAAATTAAAGAATCTTTCCCTGGCTACACCTCTCTTGTAGTGCAAAATGAAATCCCATTATGCCTCATGTTATTAGATTGCCCAATAATCATGTGCCACATGGCATTTTTATGGCTTTGAAGTTGTGCTGCTGACCATGGAGGGGCGCTTATTTTGGAAAGAAAACCAGAACCTTAATTTAAAGTAGAGAAGGCAACTAGAAAACCATTTAGAAAAAGAATTAGAGCCACAACATCCTTGTAACTTATCTATTCAGACATTTGTGAACTACTGGATGTGAGGGTGAGGTATGATGCCTCATATTTCATTAATTTTATAGATGATTTCATACACTATGGATATGTCTATTTGATCTCTCATGAGTCAGAAGCATTAGATTGTTTCATATATTACTTAAGATTGGTTGAGAATTAATTAAAGAGGAGCACTAAGGCTCTTAGAACTGATCGTGCCTATAAATATCTATCTAAATAGTTTAAAAAGCTATGTAATGAAAAGGGATGGCTAGATAATTAATCATTCATGTGACTTTGTAATAAAATAGTATTGCAAAAGGAAGAATAGGACCCTTTTAGATATGGTTGGATTGATGATGGCACAAACTAATATCTCTATTTTCTATTAGAGAGATGTATTGTTGATTGTTGCCTATGTCCTCAATTATGTATCCTCTAAGTTTGTATCTTCTACCTCGTATGAGCTTTGACTTGGCAAAAAGCTCAATATGGGTTAATCTGTGACCATGAGGATCTATAGCTTATATTCATATATCTTTTCATAAACATGGAAAGTTAAGCTCTAGAGGGAAAAAATGTATCTTTATTAGATACATAGAGCATTTCAAGGGCTATATGTTTATTGGAGAAGAAATTGATGGAAATATAATAAAGATTGAGTCAAGAGCCGCCACCTTTTTAGAGAAAGATTTTCCTACCAAAAGTGGGGTTACAAGTGACTTTCAATTTTATAAAATAGAAGATCTAGATTTTGATGCACTTAATGAACTGGTAGAGAAACAAGAGATAACTCTTCAACCTTTTAGCGAGAATGGGAATGATGTGCTTAATGGATCAACCCGAAGGGAGCATAAGAGCAACCTTAACCATATAAAAGTGTTTGTGATAAAATTCCCCATCATTGATTTGAATTTGAGGGAGAGCCATTTATAGTAACTCTAGTAGAGCATAACGAGCTAAAGACTATACAGGAAGCTCTCTCAGGTTCTGAGGTTAGGGAATGGATAAAGGTTGTGCAAAAGAAAATAGAGACTAAAAAGGCAAATCATGTCTAAAACTTGGTTGACCTTCTGTCCGATCATCAAATAATAGGGAGCAAACACATTCTCAAGGTTAAATGCAAGGCTGATGCATCCATTGAAAAGTATAAAGCTTGCCTCATGGTCAAGAGTTATACCCAAAAGAAGGAAATCGATTACAAGAAAACTTTTTCTTCAATTATGAGATTTGCATTAATTCACCTCATTCTAACCATTGTTATGCATATGGATCTAGAACTTTATTAGATTGATGTTAAGATTATATTTCTTAATAGAAAATTGGATGAGTCGATTGATATGGATTAACTTATTAGTTTTATAGTTAAAGGCCTGAAGTGCAAAGTATGCAAGCTCTATTGATTTATCTATAGCCTTAAGCAAGCATCCAAATAATGGAATCTTAGATTTCATTGACCCATCTTAGTAGATGAATGTATGATGATGGAAGAGGACCATTATGTATATATCAAATAATCCAAAGATAGTTTTGTGATCCTTTCTTTATATGTAGATGGCATTCTATTGTTTGAAAATGACAAAGAGTTGATAAATATCATAAAAAGATGGCTTTCTTCGAATTTTAAAATGAAAAATATGAGTGAAGCCAGTTATGTGTTGGTGTCAAGGTCTTAAGGGATCGATCCAAGAGACTTCTTGATTTGTTTCAATAGACTTATATCAAGAAGATGCTTGAGCAATATGAGATGCATAATTGTAAATCCATAGATACTCTTGTTGAGAAAATATAAGTTTGTTTCGATACGGATCTTAAAACTCCAGAAGAACTGCAAAGATGTCCAAAGTTCCCACTTCAATACAGCCAAAAACTTTATGTATGCAATTATATGTACACAGCCTGGCATATGCTATGCGATGATAAATACAATGATACTAGAAAAGTAGCTTTGACATTATACCTTTTCTTTCATGGGTAGACAAGATACAGATGTGTGATTGAAAATATAGTTTTGCATTGCTTACAATGTGCTTGACACTCATTTCCTAAGCTTTCCAAAAAAAAAAAACTCCTTTTTGAGAGGAAAATAAGTTTCCCAATATTTTTTCAACAAATCAAGTCTTTAGAATTAAAGGCTAGTTCATTTAGAGGGAAATGGCCATAGAACATAAAGGTCAAAAGTGAAAGGTTTTTTATTTTTTTTAAAGTCTCCTGCTTAGAGTTTCCATATATGAGAGTCAAATATATAGTACTTTCTATAGGAAACTACTTCCTATATCTATATAGAATGTGGCCATCTATGAGAGACATAGGAAAACTACTTCCCACTAAAAGTTTGATTAATAATTTTTTTATTCCAAAACTTTTTTTTAACAAGTTGTAAAAATGAAAAAAATTACAATTCAGAGACATATACGATATTTTTTACTCACTTCCCAACAAAATGGATGGCTAACTAAATATAAGCTATTTGAAGAAGTGTACTTCTTAAGATTTTTTTTTTCCCCTTCTCCATGACCAACCAAATATATTAAAACTATTTTTTTAGAAACCTATTTTTTAAAAAACCACTTGCTTTCTCATAAACTCATATTATCCTTTTGTTGTCACACAAGGCTTAATCGGCAAAAGGATTTGTCTAGAATCATACTTACATGCGTTCTTTACCGCTCTCTCATCAAGGAGAATCGATATCTATCCCTTAATTGATTATCATTCGCATAGAGTCTCTGCTTAAAGTTAAAATTTTATTTACATCCTTGATTTTAAATGACTATTTTACCTAAATATTTAAAGAAGATAAGCATGACAAAGGTTAGAAACATAATATGTCCATCAAACTAAGGACTAAACGATAAATTGCTTTGTTTTTCCCAATCTTACTGCAATCCGATACGAAACCGCAGAAAGATCGCCGTAGGGAGCAACGGCAGCACCAAATAAGACAAAGGAGCGCACCGTCTCCCCGTTACATCGGCGACATCATCTCTCTCCCAAATAAAAAATAACATCGATTTATCGGTGCCGGTGTGTTTACCCCTCTCCCCGACGCGGCCCTTTTTCGTTGCCGCCCCAAAATCCACCATGAATCCGATCGAATCGGGCTGAATCCCGCTCCGGCGCGCAGGCAGATCTGCTGAGATCTTTCTCAAGATACGCTTCCCCATCGATTTGATGGCGGTATGATACCCGACCCGATCCTCTCCGCGGCCCGATTCGGCAGATCAGTCGCAGAAATATCGCCCGTTGTCGGAAGGCCAGTCACAGGACAACGGAGGAGGGGAACGACGCGGCGACGAGACATAGATCCTGAGGTGCGTTCGATTCGCGTCTCCGGTGAGCTATTGACACGATTTCTCCATCCGCTTCGTTATGTTTCTGCGCCTAAGGTGAAGTAGATCGACCGGAATCCATTGAAATTCTTGTTGAATCGTAACAACGTCGTTCTGTATCTTTTGGATTGCGTTCTAGTTGTTAGATTGAAGATTATATGGTCAATTCTTTTCGCTTATTTATGATATTTGACGGAATAAACCTAGAGCTGGAAGCAAATTATGTTGGTGGTTGGTGGTGCAAATTTATTTGTTTGTGTGTGCATGCCTAAGAGATGGAATGGTGATGTCTAAAGGGCATTTATACAATCACACTTTCTTGCTTGTTTATTATCTTGAGGGAAGAAACGGAGAAGTGGGCTAGATAGAATAGAATAGAATGCTTTTCTTCTTTGTTATCGCTAATCTTGATGACATCTCCGTTCCCAGAGAGCTTTCATCTTGGAAAATATGGAGGAGCCTTTCCTATAAGGTTTAAAAACTAAAGGAAAGAAGGATTAGATGAATTCTTCATGATTGCTTGCAAATAAAGAACATAAATTTTGATTTCATTAGCCTTTATTATGATTTTTTTTAATAACATGTGAGGTAAAATCTGACACAAATTGAAACTGTGAAAGTGGAACCCTTTTTGTCTTCTAAAGCAACTTAATATGGATGCTCCAAATCTGTAAACAATCTATAAGTGGAAACAATGGCATAGAACATGATAAATTGTACTTGCTTTTTTTTGTTGCTCTCAGTTATTTTAATTCCATAACCTTGCAGAATTCTTCATGACACTTGTATGAATCCGCTGTACCTATATGCTGCTTGACACTTTGCATTGTTATCCTCAAATTTAAATTCACACTGCTTATATGCTGTTGTCAATTTGCATGCCATATTGCAGGTTTCTAGCATTTCTCTTGGAACGACAAGTTTGAGATTCTGAAATCAACTATAGCAGAATGCCTCGACCTCCAGATATAGGGTGGCAACATGGTACCATGATCGGGGGCCACAGACACCATGTACAATGTAACTATTGCCACAGGACTATGATTGGGGGCATTACACGCTTCAAGAAACACTTAGCAAGCAAAAGAGGGGAAATTAAGGGCTGCGAAGCTGTCCCCAAGGAAGTAAGAGACACTATAAGGAAACACCTAGCCTCATTAAAACCCAGGAGGCCATCCAAAAAGAAACTAAGAGGGATTGAAGAGGGGGCTATTTTAGTGCCAGTTTCCACCAATGGTAACATGGAATCAGATGCATCAGATCCAGATGAGAGAAATACTAGACAGGAACTTCTGACCTTACAGGAAGCAGAAGTTCACTGTATGGTCCTTAATATCTCCTTCCTTTTAATTGAATTTATATTTACATGATCTCTTAGCTTTGATTGATTATCTTACATGCAAATTCAAATCAGTACTTCTGTGTTTATTTGCATGCTGCAGAAATTTTTAAGTCTTATCTGCCTGCTATTTGTTGAGCTCAAAATCATTTAGTTTTATTGTTTTACTAATACCAAGAATCACTGCTTATTTTTGTCAACCATCTGTCTTGTACTTAGTTTTAACATTTGCTTTGGTGACAATCTAGATGGGCAAGTTAGTGGGTGACTATTTCTCTAATAATATGCAGGCCTTTTGTTGACTGACTTTTTTTGGAGTATTCCTGCATGATTTAATTAGCTATTACCAGCCTTGATAAGATTACATAAACGCACAACATACTCATTTTCAGATGATGTGGGCAGATGGAGTTCTGTGGGATATTTTTGACTTATTTCCAATGTGGAATTGTATTGGGCATTTAGAGTTATTTGTTGAGTGATTTTTTAGATATTTTTCCTGTTTGAGTTGGCTTGGCATACTTTGGAGCATTTAGCTTCAATCAGTGCACTAATAGATCTGGAAAATCGCCTGTCCTGCCTGGAAGTATTTCTGAAGAAAAAAAAAGGTTATGGCTATAAGTTGATTGTTGTTCACCTACATTTGCCTCGAAGTCTCAAATACAAGATTGCAAAAGAGATGATGGAAACACAAATCATCATGAATGATATAAAATGGAGAAAAGAACATTCCTTTTTGCAGAAGCTAAGATTCGATTATTTTAACCACAAAGTTGAGGCCATCAAACACAATCTGCAAAACTGTATAAGGAAAAATGTATCCAGTAGATCTGTCAGTCCTAGATAGCTAAATGTTCTGTACAAGGCTGCCATCTAGAATAGTTGTGACTCCTTGTATCTTTTCAATATATTTATCTTCCTGTTCTATGTCATTCTAAAATTTAAACACTCATCTTGGCTGTCTTTGGCCTATGCATGTGGTTAGAAAAATATTTAAACCCTCCATGACTTACATTCATGATGGCATTTGGTTTTCTGCATTTAAATATATCTCCTTTAATCTTACCACATATCCATCTAAATATCCTGTTCCCTAGCAAACCAAAATTTATGCTTAGATGTCCTCTTCACTTGATAACACTCCAATCCATAGCACGAGACATGTGCTGAAACAATCTGTTTCTATTTTTAACTCCTTATACTCTTGAGGACATTCTTTATGTCTTGCCCTCTTCATAAAGCTATGTTTGTGCATATTCTTTATGCAATTTATACACTGCATTTCAAGGTGTGAACCCCTTGTATGGCCTAGGTGGCTGCCTAGGTGCTTAGGCAGATGCCTAGGGAGCAAAGCTCTCCAAACTTTCATCATGTATACTTTAATCATTTGCATAAATAAACATGCATATATTCTATATACACTCTTTTTTCTTGGTGGGATCGTATTTTTCACATTTTAAAAATCCAAAGATAAAAATCCACAAAAAATGACAAATAAAATTAGTGCATTGGTGGCTAGTGAGCGATCTTAGTGCTTATTGATGGAGAAATGGGTGGAGGGAAGTCAATGTGATCTTGAGAGCCATTCTTAATTGAACACAAAATTGATTTATGTTAGGGAGTCTAGTGTTAATTTTCAGTTTTCGGTTCATCGCTTCCATGGACTTTGGTTTCAAGTGGGTTTCTCTGTTTGTTTTTGGCCTAGTATGTCCAGGTTGAGAGACAGCTTTTGGAGGAGCGGGCAAGTTTTAGTGCCAGGAAGCTTCTATGTCTTGTATCATACCTGATTTGAACCAGCACCTGGTTCAAGTGTTCTGAACCCTGGAGCAACCCATTTTGGAAGATGGGTCATGAGTCAACTGTTCAACAACAGGTTAACTCACTAACCCATGATGCCATAAACAAAAAATTAAATAATTAATTAGAAATAATATATCATTAAAAGCCTTTGGAGACAATAAAAAATTTATGCCTCTCATATATTTCTATATTACAACAGATTTTGATTCTCAATGTTTGGACATATACACTAAAATGCAAAGCTATTGCAGTGGTTTTAACTCTTAATTCACCCAAAAAAGAATCTTAATAGTACGCTGAATAATGTGAACATGAATATGAATCATCAATAAAAACTCTAGAAATTAGTAAATCATTGTATAAAATTATTGAAATGAAAAATAAAGATAGCAAGGTCACAAATTGGAGAAACAACTGAATCCAGGAATCTGATTAAAATATGTTAAAATGTCTATTCCTATGTATAAAATTCGCTCACATCTTAAGAGAAAAACAGAGAAATCAAAGTTTAGAATAGAACTTGGAAATGCCAATCTTCATCATAATTTTTGCCAAAGTATGTCAACAACAATCAAAAGCGAGCCAAATAATAATCTTTCAATATTTAATAGCTATTCATAAGAGAAAAACAGCTTTCATGTAAGATAAAATTATAAGTAGCTGATCAGGGAAAAGAATTCTTTAGCATTGCCGATCTTTGATTTCAGTGGCCGATGGCTGATGGCTGGATATCTCTTTGGCACGTCCAACCGACTTGGAGCCAAAAGGAGAGGAAGGAGGAGGAGACCAGCCACCTCTTTTTGGTGATTTTGATTATTTCTTCCTGGCAACCTCCTCCCATTATCCCCTCAGCTTCCTTCTTTCAATGTTTATTGACAACACTTGAACATGAAGAGAGCTGAGCAATGGAGAGCTTTCCACTTGGGAAAAGCCAATGGACCCTGTGACCTTTGTCCAAGTGGTTCAGATGGTTCAATTGCTTGGTGACAGGTTGAATGAATTTTTATGAGAATGGATTTAGTTTGACCCAACCTGATATAGGTGATCGGTGGTGGGTTGAAAAGGTTGACCTGTTTGACTTGGATGGGTCTTGAAACATTTTTGGCTTTGTAAATGCTTTGTCTTTTGTTTTTTTTGAATATCCCCTTTCTTGCATCTGCACAGGTACTTGAACCTGCACCTGCTCCTGATTCTAGCAACTAGCGGGTATATTGGAAGTATTGAGGATATTGAAGATTGAATCATGTTTAATTATGCCTGCAATGCATTAACTATTAAGTACTATTTGTCTGTGTGTTCTAGCTTAGAATTGGCATGATCAGTGTCATAATGTACTGCATGGCGCTAGTGTTGGCACACTTGATTATTGCGACGAACCAAGCACTGGTAGGCATTTGTGCCATGTGCTGGTTTGCCACCAGCATGCTATGTGCCAAGCAGCATGGAGTAGCATGTCCAATACCTTAATATGCAATGCCTATACAGTGCATGACTGTGTTACAGTCTAATTGGATTATCATCTGCTCTGAATGAGTTTTATTAGTTCAGTTAGTTATTCAGCTTTGGACCTTATCTAAAAAATGTAACAATCTTGTAATGCTCTTCGAAACTATAAGTTATTTCCTATTTCCTTGTCTTTTAGTAACATAGTAGAACCCTGTAGTTCTCTACATGAGCATATGAATCAGCATTCTGGAATATTCTTTCTTCAAGATTCCTTGCATCAACTTATATCCTCTCTAGGCACTCATTTGGTAATTGTAGGCTTATTCATTGTTCTCTCTCTATATATATCTATAGAGAGAGATTGACTTGGCTACACTCAAGTGGATCTTCATATAGATTCAATCAGGTTTAAATTGGATGATAGGAGTCCCACATTAATGATTCGAGCCATTGATTGTGATCTACTACCTCTAAAATGCTCAAATATTAACAATCATATGATTTGGATACCCTTAATCCATGCATTAAGCAGTAAAAAAAAAAGGATAATTTAAATAAAATAAAACAATACATATTTTTTTGACCACTTGATGCATGTGTTGGGGCTCTCTAAATCAAATAATTTTGATGTTTGAATATTTTGGAGGTAGGAAATCGCATCAAATGGCTTAGATCATCAATGTAGGACCCTTATCATCCAGTCTAGATATGACCAGATTTTAGCGGAGATCCACCCATGTGGCATATTGGCTTTAGTCCTTTAACTTTTGTAAAGTGCTGACAGCTCAGCAATTACAAATCCAATAGCATATATTTCAAGATGATTTTATTTAAAAGAAAAAACGAAGTAACCTGGTTGCTTGTTTTTCCATCACATGCATCGTTTGATTTGTAGATTGCTAGGATGTTAGCAATCTATAAAGGTAAAGGGCCAAAGCGGAACTCCTCATATAGCCAAGTCAGATTCTGTCTCTCTTTATATGTATGTATGTATGTATGTACATTATCTTCACTCTTCAATAAGTTCTTCTTTTAATCCCTTCTCATTGATATAAGCTTTTAGCTCTCTCATATTCTTTTGCATTTGGTTTAGGCAAATCGGCCTGCATCATTAACTTATTAACTTCTTTGAGCATCATCACAAAGCTCAAGATTACTGCCAATAGAGGGCAAAGTGAGGGATCTTTTGAAATTGTTTGGTCATGTGCAGCAGTCCCAAAGACAAACTTGATGAAGGTTCCTGAATAAAGTTAAGGTCAAGAAGGGGAGGGAGAGACTAAGAAAGCTTGGATGAAAATAGATATAAGAGATCTTATGACACTTTTAACTTTCAGAAGCCTTGGCCTTTGTTTGACATAAAGTGACCAAGTTTCATAAATTTTCAGACTCAAAAGTACATTGGAATATAGGATAAAGATTGTGAGGTTTGTTTTTCTTTTTAACTAGATAGGCAAGATTACTAAGTGTGTGTGATGACCAAAAAAGATTTGGGTGTAAGGAAATGAAAAGGAATATTGTGGCATTTTTTCTTTTTGGATTTCAATAATTTAGACATGATCAGCACCAACGACAAAGTAGAATCTGTAAAGTTAATGCAGTATAGTGTTGCATTTACATTTTGGTTCCCTTGTAACTGGACCAGTATATGAGGTATTGTTTACCTAGTTTTGTGTCATAGTCTTGGAAAGAACGGCAAGGACATGTTATTTCTTCTAAAAGTCCACATATAGGCTTACCAATAGAAACAGTATATAACTTATCTATGCCTGTTATTGAAGTAGCTGTCATGATTGTGGGAATTGTTTACTCTACAAGTTGAATTTTCACTGGATGAAGGTGAAGACTAAATTATATTTCTGTTTGCTTAATTGTCTCATAGAAAATGTTGTTGAATATAATTAAATTAAAATGTTGGAACATTGTCTAAGTTTCTGTTTTATCCCTCAGATTTAGTTGGCTAAATTATAGATTATAGTAACTTATATTTTTCTCTGGAGTATGACTTCAATGCTACTTTCCTGATGTAGCTCCCAAGTCAGCAGATCAACAGTTCCTGGTTGGCACAAGGGAGTTCTTTGATGCCTTCTCTACTATCTCATGCAAGGATGAGCAAGTATGCAATCTATATTGCTTCATCTATATAGAAATGGCTTGCTCTAACTTCTCTGTTCTTCTTTTCTAAATCTTTGAAGGGTTTGGCACCTCCTAGAGCCACTGACCTTGGATGGGCTCATGGAATGATGGTAAATGGGGACAGACAAAAAATACAGTGCAAATATTGCCTTAAGGTAATATTAGGAGGTGGGATTTCTCGTCTTAAACAGCATTTAGCAGGAGAAAGAGGCAATATAGCTCCATGTGAGAAAGTACCTGATGATATTAAAACACAAATGCAACAACATCTGGGGTTCAAGACTTTGGAAAGACTTAAAAAGCAGAAAGATTCAGAGGTTGTTACAAGCTCCATTCAACAGAGCAGAGATGGATATGATTCTGAGATCCTCAATGCAATTTCCATACGAGAGGCTTCTGGTAAAAGCAGGGGAAAGGAGTTGGACGAAGGGAGCCCTGATAAAAGAAAGAGAATCAAAAAGTCGCATGTTCCACAGGCTTCACCAATACCTCAAGGCACAGTACAACATACTTTTGCTTCACAAGAAAGCATAGACCAAGCTGATATTGCAGTTGCAAAATTTATGTATGATACTGGCATACCATTCAATGCAGCGAATTCAATTTATTTTCAAAGAATGGCTGATGCAATTGCTACAGCAGGACCTGGATACAAGATGCCCTCTTATCATTCTTTGCGAGGTAAGTTATTAAACAGATGTGTCCATGAAGTAGGCGAAATCTGTAAAGAGCTTCGAAGGTCTTGGGAAGTAACAGGTTGTACTGTCATGGCTGATAGGTGGGTGGATAAAACTGGTCGGGCTATTATTAACTTCTTCATCTATTGTCCAAAGGGGACCATGTTTCTCAAGTCAGTAGATGCTTCTGACATTGAAAATACCTCAGAAGGTTTGCTTAGTGTATTTGATGGCATTGTTCAAGATGTTGGTCCTGGAAACATTGTTAATTTTATAACAGATAGTGCACCTTGCTACAAAGCTGCAGGAAGGGCGTTAATGAACAAGTATAAGACCTTTTTTTGGAGTGTGTGTGCAAATCACTGCATTGAGCTAATGCTTAAGTGCCTGGCTGAGATGGATGAAGTGAATGAGTTATTGACAAAGGCAAAGAAAATATGCCAGTTAGTATATAACAATGCTTGGGTTCTAAATTTGTTGAGGGAGAAAACTGAAGGAAGGGATATTATTCAGCATGCCCTGACAGAGTGTGTAATGAATTTTCAGACTTTACAGAACATTGTATCTTTCAAAGCCTGTCTTCAGCAGATTTTTGCTGGTACGACTTGGGAGCAGTCATCTTTGTCTAAACAAAGAGTGGGAATGGATGTAATGGAAATTGTGTTAGATCTGCAATTTTGGGAATCATGTGCAAAAATCGGGAAAGTCTCCAAGCCGCTTATCACAGTTCTTAACCTGCTGGATAGCAGAGAAAGACCTTCCTTGGGATATCTATATGATTCAATGGAGAAGGCAAAGAAAGAAATTAGTTCAGCTTTTGATAACAAGGAATCTGATTACTTGCCATATTTGCAAGTCATTGGTCATGCACAAGATGAGCTCCATAGCCCCCTGCATGCTGCTGCTTATTATCTTAATCCTTCCACATATTTTAACCCCAGCTTTTCCATGAATAATGTGATTCAGAAAGGTTTACTTGATTGCATTGAGACTTTAGAGCCTAATTTGGCAGCACAAGATAACATTACAAAACATAAAGCTTCCTATGAGGATGCTGTGGGAGATTTCAGTCGACCTGTGGCATTAAGAGGAAGAGAGTCGTTGTCTCCAGGTGATTTCAAATTCAATTTCATTTAATTGTTAAGTGCAGTAAGATCTCTATTGCTTGCTTAACATTTCCTGGACTGATCCAAGTTATGTAATGTACTGTATTCAGCTACATGGTGGTCTCTTTATGCATCAGACTATCCAGATCTCCAGCGCTTTGCTGTTAGGATTCTGAGCCAAACATGCAGCATAACTAAATCTGAGAGGACTGGGACCATGAATGAAAGTGTGCATTTGAGAAAGAATAGATTGGAGCATGAGAGGTTGAATGATCTCACATTTGTTCACCATAACTTGCATCTTCAAGAGAGGTAATTTGTCATAGTCAAATTCCAGTTCTGATTTTATTTTAAGGATGGGATAAACAAAATTATTTACCTCTTGCTTATAATTTGGCTCCTGGATCTTGCTAGGCAACCAGTGACTTTTGTGAGTAAAGCCCTTCCAAGAGGTGAAGATGATCCAGTATGCTTGGAAGGAAGGATTGATCATGCTGGGGACTGGATCGCAGATCCAGGAGTGCTCGAAGGAGGCAGCATCAATTGGATTGATGTTGCTTTACCTAGCGATCCTGCTGTTGCCAAGGAGAAGATCAGCAATTCAGGTAATGGTAATCTTGGTGATGATGATGGAGGCTCCAATGAAGGTAATAAGAGTGATGGCAGTGTTGTTTCTTGAAACTGATCTGCAGACAAATCAGAAGGCCATGGGCAAATTATGGTTCATGATTTCCGAGGGATATTATGTTGGCCATTAGTTATTTACTTATAATGGTAGATGCCACCATTTGTAACATAAGGTACTTGGACTCTAAATAGTTGAATCAGTGTAATGTTCATTTATCCTTGTAAATAAATGTAGGAAACATGTGGCTAATATTTATTTTGGATAAATCACAGAATGATTGGTGGATTGTTTCCTGTCAATGAAAATGATGCTGTCATGCTAGTTCTATTGACGTTTGAAACTTTCTCGAGACTACATTCTTTGTAATTATAAGGGCTTCTGCTGCTGTTTTGACGTTAATTGCTCACTGGTGTTCATGGGATTGAGCACTGGCTGAGAAGCATCGCTTAATCCTCTACTTTGGGTGGGGTTGACAGACTGTTTCTGGTCTTCAATTAATTGCATTGATGTACTTAGTTCCATTATATAACCTTGTTGTTGTTGTTGCTGCTGCTGTGAAGAGGATTAAGAATCTCCATTCACTTTGTATTTATGAGCCTTTGCATGGTACAGTTTTACATTGCATTCAAATTTTTTACAAGTCAACTGGTGATATTATCCTTGGAAGATTTAAAAGGGCTGTTGGATTGACTAGTTTTACCAAAATAGTTTATATGCAATTCAAAATGAATGAATTTTAAAAGAAAAGATTTCTTGGTTATTTTCCGTGAAACCTGTTTTGGCAAAACTGGTGCATCATAAAGCTTAAAAATTGAGTCTTGTGGAAAACAGGTCCCCCTACTACTGCAAAACATGTTTTACAGAAATCTTGTTTTATAATTATATGCTTTAGAAAAACTCAGATAACTAAACAACCCCTAAGTAAACGAATATTGCTGAAATGATGCATCAATCTCCCAGATTCATCATGTGACGTGGCCGCATTTCTTTTAGCTTTAATTTAACCAAAACTTCCAAGTTTATTAAGACCCAGTGCTGTGACCTTGCTGGTTGTTTTGTTACATTCCACCATTTCAGAATGAAAGACCAAACAGTGTGCGGTAAGTGGATGCTACAGAAGACTTACAAATTGGAGCATGCGTGACAATCAGGAAGATCAAATGCATCAAGTTGTCTAGCAACTCCCTCCACTTGAAAACACAGGTATTCTATCAGCTTGTGAATTGCCTTTGCTTCATTTGTTGCGCATCATCTACTTTACACTGTTCCAAGCACTTTCTATCGGATAAAAACATATAGGTTGCAGACTATCTTCTGAAGAAAAAATATCTGCTTGGTTGGATAGCTTTGTATAGACTAGAAGAATTTTGCCAGGATGACTTGCTCTACGAGTGACTCTCTAAACGTGCAGCAAAGTTTCATGCAGTTGAGATGCACTGTATATGAATGTATCCAGCTGATAGCTAGGATCTTGCACATGGTCTTCTCCTTTCCAGCAAGTACTCATCAAATTTTCTGGGACAAATATGAAGCAGATCCTCTTTGTTCTCAGGTAACTAAATGTCTTGAGGGTCCCTACTAGAAACTTTTCCTGGTATTGCTTCAAGAGGTCTGCTGTTAACTTGCTGCAGGAAGAATTGTATTGTTTCTTTCAACTATATTGTAAGTACTGGACTACTTCACTGCTGCATACCATGCCACCACTGGCTTCTGAACATATGTTCAGTGACATAGCTGTGTATGTTGTCACGTAAGTTCTGAGACCAGCTGAAAGAGCATGCACATAACAAAGAACTTTGCCACCATGCAATTTCTTTATTAAGTTTTACACATCCACTGTATCTGAGGGAAGCATGATTCAATAGGTTTGATCTGAATTCATTTGATAGGATATTAAAAATAGCAGAATTAACTAAAATTTAGATTACGCATAATTAAATCTCATTAGACCTATATGACATCATTGGTCTAGAAGGCCAGTAAGAATGAGAGTTAATTAAAAGAAAATTGGAATTGGATTAGTGAACGAGTCAAACAAAATAATGGGCTATCCAATTCAATGAATTAGAAAAAATTGATGGGGGTTTTTACTCAAATGAACTTAAGTGATCAACTGAAGTAAGATTTATGTTAAGAAAAGAGTGGATTGATTTTTAGATGAAGGCAAATGGGATGATTGGCAAGAAAATGGGAATTTGAAACAAATTTTATGGGAAAGTTAATCAATTGATGCAATTGGACTTAAGTGGATGTAATTAGCATCATAACTAATTAATCAATAACAAAGTGGGTTAGAATCTTTAACTAATGAAGTTGAATGAAGCAAGAGAGTTGATTAATTAAAAAGGTAGATCAGTTAAAACCATGAAATACTTTCCAATAGTTGATCAAATATTAGCTTGGCCCAAGGAGGGGATGCTCAAGGGTGTCTATGGTTTAGATTTGCCTACGTTGAAGTTTAAAATTTGAAAATCATACTAAGACCTTGTTTCTTCTTCACATATTACATATTTATGGATGCCATAGTTTGTATGAATAGGTGGTTTAATTTTTTAGTTAGTTTATTTGATTTTCTGAGTCAGCTTGCAAATTTAACTTCTACCATATAGTTTTAATTCCTTTACTATGAATTCTTGGAACATATATATATATATATAGAGAGAGAGAGAGAGAGAGAGAGAGAGAGGGGGGGGGGGGGGGTGAGTAGACTTGGTTATATTCGAATATAGCCAAGTCCATGATCTGGTCATTTTTCTCATCCTTGGATCTTCCTGGATCCCAGAGCCACCTCACTCTTTTTAGTTTTTTTATCTTTGGGATCCATAAATTGTGTAGAACCAAGGATGAGGAAAAGGTGAAAAAACCTAATAATAATAATTTTTTTAAAATATGCTTATCCTTTGTCTTTAGATATAATAATTGTAAATCAATAAGTGAGGTTTTTTTTTGGAGGTGATAAAACATAATTCGAACTAGTCAACCTGCACAAATCTATCCAAAATTATTAGATTTGGATGATATTTTTAAATTTAGATTAGAAATGGGTTAACCCAAGACCAACCCATTTACAAATTGACAGGTTTGGCTTAAGTTTCCAAACTAGATGGGTCACTCAAGCCAAACCAGTTAGAAATTAACCAAATCCCTAACCCATATGTCATGTTGATCTCTATATTATTATTATTATTATTATTATTATTATTATTATTATTATTATTGTATTTTGGTTCATCCATTGTTAATTTGTTTTGATTGTTATATATTCTAAATTTCTTTTTCTTTTTCTTTTTGCGATGATATCTTGCAGGTGAAATATGAACTTTTTTGTTAGTGATATTTGCATGCTATGTTTTGCTTTAATTTTCAGTTATATAAAATTGAAAAGCAAAAACTTAAATAGATTATTTATATAAAATAAATGGGCCGGGTATGGGTTGGGCCACTCCAAATATGCTTTGACTCATCCTAATTCAACTCAAACCAACCCAATCTATTGCCAACCTAACTTTGTACATGATAATGTATTATTCTAAGCAACTATTTTATAGCCCACAATGAATACACGTATTTGGGTTCACAAATATTTATGATAAAAATGATGGGATAAATACTAGATTTGTGATGTAACATGCTTCTGTATGGATTCACGTATTTAATCTTATCATTCCTTTTTGCGCCCGTTTAATCTTATCATTCCTTTTTGCGTCCGATTAGACCATTTGTATGATAATATCCTAATCCTAGTAAGTACACTTGTTTCTCTTACCATATGCTTGCATTTAAGACATTGACTTACTGGTTATCAGCTACCAAAATTGTTTGACTCGTTTAATCACTGCATCTAAATAACAAGCGCATGCATACAAGCCCATCCAACTAGTATTAATAACAACAATAAAATATTATGAATTACTATGCAGTAGTAGATTATGAATAATTTAAAACTTTGATTATAGAAATAGCGTTAAGTTAAAACTATAATTAAGGGTCGCAAATGATTTGATCAACTTGAGCTTAACTTGGGCTTAGCCAAGAAAAGGTCTTGTTTAAGCTTGATTTGAAGCTAAACATACTATATTTGAACTAGCATGCTTAGTATGAAATTATTTTTGAACCGAAAACACACACAATTTCTTATCTTGCATGAGATCAAAGTAATATAGTAAAAGAGATGACAATTGGCCGAATACTAATTCTTTGAGAGTCTTTGGCCTCACACCTATGATCATTCAACAAAACGCACAAAGCTTCTATTCATGTACCAGCCACTTCTTATGCAATTATTATTTTACACCATGTTAAGCAATGAATCTCTCCTAACCAAGATTTGAAAAAGAATTTTAAGAACTTTTCTGATGAATATTTTATATCAAAAAAGGTACAACTAGAAGCAATTTATAAGAGAAATCTCCTATATTCATTAGACTTTTCTAGTTTCCAAAGGATACAAATTTTCTAAAGAACATTAATTAGATAAATATTAAATAAATAATTAAAATAAATTTCTAACTTCTAATTGACTTCTAACTCATCTCATATAAGTTTCTAAAAGAAATAGATATAGAAATTCAGATAAAAATAGAAGAAAATTGTTCTTTAATTTATGAACTACAAATGATATTTTAATAATTTTCTAAAAATTCATTAGCATTGACATATTTTTAATAAGTCACTTATAACTTCTTCATGCAACCTCCATTTTGATGGTTCAAGATGCATTAGAATGATAAATTGATGCAAGATCTACTTAAAAACTTAGCCATGTTAGTGCCAATAAAATTGTGATAGCCATGGTCTTAGTTAGTTCATTATCATGCATATGTTGCATTTTGAATCATTATTTGAAATGTTCTTTTCTTAGCTAATTTTAGATTTTTAAACCAATATATATCTATATGTTCCCTGCTATATCAACCTTATTCATTATTTTTTTGGTAACAGCTTTATTCATTTTTTAAATCTAATCTTTGGATGAGGTTGAATAGCAAAAATGATTTGCTTACAATCTTAATGCATAATATTAAGAATAAGATTGAATAACATAAAGATATATTTATAATTTTGATGTGATCTTAATCAGCCCTAATGGAACCTTAATCAAGTTGTTAAACCTTTATATGACCCTAGTTAATTCTTGGCCAAGTTTGACCTAATTAAGTATGGGTTTGATGTGGAAAAAAAAGAAAAAGAAAGGGCAAAATGGTAATATAATATGTTGAGACACTAATCCATCTAAAAGGACCATGTAACCAATTATGGGGCTCACAAAGGAGACCCACATGAGGGTGATAGGATAACCATCCTCCCACCAAATTTCAACTGAGGTTTTGTGAGGGAAAGGAGAAGAGAAAGGAACAAGAAGAAGGGAAAGAAAGGAGGACGGTTGGGGTTAGCTTGCTAATGTCAAGACTTTAGTTTTTTTACTAGAAATCATAGAAAATTTTATTCTTAAACTTGTAGCAGCTTAGTGGTAGGTTTTTTTTTAACTCATGTATTTTATTAAGTGTAAATTTTTATTAATTATACATATTCTGATTTATATTTGAAGCACTCTTGGTTTGCCCATATAATTGATTTGTTCTTAGCATCCTCCATGTTCTACAGCTTTAACAAAAAATTGTTCTTAGAGTCATCTACATGTTTTTGAAAGAAAAATTTGTTCTTGGAGTCATCTCATATGTTGTAAGTTTTGAAAAATTTTGTTGAATATGTGTGTTTGATTGATAACTAGGTACACTTAGATTGCTTCCAAATTTGAGATGTTTCTCACATCCTTTGAAATTTTATATTCTTACAAATTCTTGCTCTTAGATTCATCTATATTTTATGAAATAAGATTTATTTGAAATCTCTCTATTATTTGTTTTTATTTTGGAGGACATGTCTTGAGAGAATGATGAGTTTTAAATTTGCAAAAAAGTATAATATTATTTTTTCTTACTAAACTTATTGCTAAGATTATTGTTGAGATTTTTCTTTCCCTGCATGCAACTTAAAAATTTGTGGTGGTAAAAATGTTTAGGAGTGGGAATAGATGTCAACCGGGAATGAAAAGCAAGGAAGGATTAGAGTCTTTAGGTGAATGATCCTAAACCTTTGAGGGTTTTATTACTTTTTATATGGGTGAGAGAGGGTAGTAGCCTAGTTGGTGCAAAAATATGCCAAGATTGGTAGTTTGCCTCAATAGACTTCATCGATGGTTGACTGAAAACTCCCTTGGTTTTACATTTGATAAAGAGTGTTGCATTTTAAAGAATATTTTTTGATGTATTTGGCATTTGAAATGATATTAGTTGAATGAAACTTCATGGTTTTGTAATTTACAAAAGTGTTGCATTTCGAAGGATGTCTTTTATAGATATTATTATCATTAAAATTGATATTCAACGCTATTCTAATACCTTTAACAAAGACTTATAGTTATGGAGAACTTACTTAGTATTCGTACGCATTACTCTCTTATTTCGTAAGAGAATTTCAAAAGAAAGGGCCTTATACAGGAAGTCTTCTTATTTATACAATTCTTATGCTTATGAAATACTGAAAGTATCATTTTGATGTGCTAGCCTGAATGCTTTTGCTTATGTAAAGCTTATAACCTTGTTTGAAAAGACTTCTATATATAATCCTTATATATTATATTATGGCAGTAAACTTTGTAACTTTCTCTCAAAAAAATGTATTTATTGATAGCAAACCTTGTATAATCCCCCAAATTATATAAAGAAGCTTGAATAATAAGGAGAGAAAAGTTGACCTTAAGTTGTATAAACTATGGTTAATGTAAGTATTGATAAACTTTCAAAAGTTATGAAAATATTATTTACTGGCCCATGATAGAAATGATGCTTTTTTTAAAAAAAAAACTTATGTTAATTTTGTCTAGGAATACATGTTACATGAGTTATAAGTCAATTGAAAATTATGAATATTCTTTTGAAAATTTGTTTAATATTTTTCTTTCTTTAGAAAATTTATGTACAATGAAACTAAAAAATCTATTTACTTTCGGAGATCTTACTTTATAAATAGATCATAGTTGTATTCTATTATGATGAACAATTCAAAAATAAATTGTGAAATTTTTTTTTTCTTTGCTTGAAATAATTCCTTTTTTCTAGTGATTCAACAAGAGATGATTAGCAAGAGGCCGTGAACCACCAGAATTCCCTTATGAGGTCAGAGGTATTTAAGTAAAGATCCTTAAGGAGTTGATGTGAGACTAGTAATAATCTTTTCTATACAAGCTTGCCTACATTAGATTTAGTATCAGAGCCTAAAATCTCTCTGATCCTACATCAAATTTGATATGAGAACTCATGCTCCTCTGATCCTATACCATCAAGTTTAATTTATGATTGTCAAGCTATTTATTTGGGCCATTATTTAGCTTAGTTTCAAATTAGGCTAATTAAGCTTGAAATTGTGATAAATAAATAAATTTGTTTTCTATTTTCAAGTATGAAATCAATTTCAGGGTAGATTGATGAGGCCCAAGCTTGATCAAGTATTGCTTTGTTACATCCCGACGATATCCTCCATTCCTAAAATTGAATAATTAATATAAAAATAAAATAGTAAAGTGTACTAAATAAATTACTCCTTTAGCTAATTTTTCTCCTTTTTTTTTTTCTATTCACTTTGTTAGCCTTTCCATCATGCAACTATTGTTGGTTTCACACTCTTCTTGCATCCTGCCAACCATTAATATATGAATGGATTTTGATCTTGAAATCTATTCAGTTAGAACAAACATGAATTTTAAAATATGAAAACTTTTTTCCTTAAAAAATATATTAAATAGTTAACATGACAAATGGTCTTATAGACAAGAAAAGTAGATGAGAGAATTCGATATGAGTAATATAGGGAGAAATTGATAAGAGATTGGAATAAATAAATAAGAAAAATGATAGAAAATAATGAGTCCTGCATAGATCTACATGTATCTGAGCAAAGAAATAACATATTTTGTTGATCCATCTTGCATAGGGTTAGGCTTGGGGTGGGAGTTGAAGACCCAGCCAACTCTATAGAATTTTTCATAAACTTCAGTGTCATCACCTTGCTAGAGTTTAGATCAAAAGGAAACAGAAAGAGTTGAAGGGGAGCAAACTTGATAAAGTGGGAAAAGGGCATTTCAAAGATGTCAATGGCATTAGAGGCTTGGAAAAGACCCTCCAAGTGGGCGGTGGCTTGGTCTCCACCCTTTTGCTTGATAGGTGAAGAAGACCTTTATGGAAGGAGTAAGTAGCGATGAAACAATGCATGCAGCTATCAATATACCAGTTTCATGACATTTGAGTGTTTCGAGTAACATTCAAGCTACTACAACCTTACCCATACTCAATTTGGCTGTAGGATAAGTTATTATAGTTTGGAGGACTCAAATTGTAAGCCTCCAGACTCATGCTTACAACTTGAGTTGTATGCAACTCCATCAAGCCTTCAAAGAGTTCTTTACATCAGTCTAATGATCATTAGCACAATGTATGTAATATGCCTTCATTTCCTCCACCCCTTCTCCTAAGTCATTCTCATCCTTTCGACAATTGTTCGATCCATGTCAAAACCCCTTACCTCCCTGCCCTTCTCTCTTTATATATCTCTAATCTTAGTTTTTTCTTAGAGAGGGCTGCTCCATTGAAATATTTAATCTTCAACTCTAACATAAGGGTGAAAATGGATTAGATATAATCCATTCGAGTTCATTTTCGAGTCTAAACCTATCCACATACAGATGTACAAATTTGAGCATGTAACTAATACCTGTATCTATATTTATATTTGTTAAAGAAACATAAATACATACATCGATAAATAATTATTCAATCTATATTCAAATATTCAATTTATTTGCTATTCTATTTATTTTTAATATAACTCTCATGATATAATATTAATATATTATTTATTTAATTTATCTTCGATACAATGATATCTTCGTTTTAACAGTTATAAACTTTAATCATCTAGTCCCATACCTTCAATATCTATTTTGTATCTGTCTTTATCTATTTAAAATAAACGTATATGAATTTTTCTTCTGGTATATTCAACAAATTGAAACAGAGATGGATTATTGTATTATTGATATCTGATTTATTTTCAGCCCTACTCCAAATCTTGATTTAAGATGGGCCGGAGTTGGGTTATTGTATTATTGAAATCTGATTTATTTTCAGCCCCACTCCTAAGCTTGATTTAAGATGGGCCGGAGTTGGGCCTCATAGCTTGTTTGGTTATTGGACTTCAATCCAGTCCACTCGGCCTTTTGAGATCTTGTTCCATCTCCGCCCGATTGGTTCAATGAGTCGAGCCCAATAAATGACCAGCCGCTGGCGGCTCTCCTTCCCCTCCGTCGGACGGCGCCGGTCTTTTTGCTCCCTCGCTCCATCCCTATAGCTCCGGCCGAAGCGCGGATGAAGGTCCGATCTCTGGAACCCTCCCGCATCTTCTCTCTCCACTGATCTCTCGCTTCTTCTCCAACCTTTCGATTCCTAAGCCGTTCACGTTGCGTTTCGAAGAACGGGTTTGGGAGACATAATTTGATCTAGGGTTTTAGTTTGTTGTATAAGTTGATACGGCACTCGGTAGTGATCGAGGAATTTGAATCTAGAGTTTGATTGCACTGCAATCATTTCCTTCGTTCTTTAGGTGGTGAATTCTGCTGTCTTTAAATGTTTTCTTTCACTAGTGAGTGTAAATGTCGGCAGCCATTGTGATGCTGGAAGGTTGCATTTGATGGCTTTAGGAGAACGTTATTTTCAAAACCATTGTGTATTCCGGATTGCATCCATGGTCGATGCTTTTCGAGTTGTTGGCCATGTGATAGCATTTGTTTTATGTTCTAAATTGTAGGAGATGAACTTATATCATGCTACTTACTCTAGTTTGTAGCTTCTGTTGATTTAGCATGACTAACGATGTGTAAGTTTTTTATCCCGTTAATTCCATATTTGAACTTAACTATTACAGGATCATGTCTAAGGAAAAGGGAATATCAAATTGAAATTATGCATGGCGTAATTTCTCTTATGTAATGTTAATATAAATAGAATTTTTTTGTTTTTTTTATTCCTTAAGATTGAATATGCTAATTCTACAAAAAAAAATTGAGCTTATATCATGCTATAATATGGTGTATTGATAGTGATGTCTCAATGGTACCACTGTCTGCTGTCACTATATGTTGGTATTTAAGCATAGAATGTCCTCCCAAGTTTGAAGGAATGACATAGAAGTGAAATTCTTTCTATTTTAATTTGAAATTTATGGTCTGACATAACTTGAATACAAGGCTTGTAAGTATCAGTTATGCACATAGAAATATTGCTTTATTATGTAACTTCTATATACTTCTTACAAACCTTTTCAAGATGATGTTTGAGATGATTAGTTCCACTTTTAGTACTACCACTTAATGACCTTTTACAGTATTTGTAAGTAGCTGTAGATCCATCTGATTTCTTCTCCTCAACAAAATGATTCCATACCCAGGATCTTTTTTTAGAACCTTTATCATCTTCACTTTCAATATCTTCTTCAATTACAATATTTGATCTCTTGTATTTGCAATAGTCTCATTTTCGTCCACGTTGGAAAGAAACATTGTAGATTTGCAGTAAAATAATCTGCTCAAATAATGATGTAAATTATTAAAAAAATCAGCATGCAAACAACAATATCCCAGAGTCTATAGAAATTAAAGTAACTTAATGAAAGAAAGGAAAAAAACTCAATAAATTCATTTTCTTGCATTAGAGTCATCAATTAGAGGAATATAGCTTAAAGCCAAATAAAATAGGGTCCCTAGTAATAAAAAAAGATTATAGAGGATATGTACAAATAAAATAAGAACATAGAGGATATGTCCAAATAAAATATGTATAGCATGACAATCCCTAGGTACAGCCAGAAATTTCTATAGCATACCAATTGTTTTTCTCAGTGATTATTGATTTGCATGCACAAAGACTTGCATTTCTGTGAAAGTAAACTAGGCTTTATCCACAAGAAGAGACAGAATCTTAGCTAGTCTTGCTATTAGGAACTTGAAAATAAATTTATAAATGCTGTTTAGCAGGCTGATTGGTCGGAATCCCTCACCTGAAGAGCACCATCCTACATGACAAGTTGTCATGCTATTATAAATGCTTTCCTAATATATTCATTTATACAAAACTATCTAGTTTTCTTAATTGTTAGTTTTGCTCATGCATGCTGACTTTAATATCATAATGCATATGATACACTAAGTGACTGTCAGTCAGTCTTTGTACTCTGTGTGGATGTTGGTTCACTATAATGGAATCATATTATTATTTCAGCTGGGTGTACTTGGAATTCTGTACTGCCTACAGTTTTGATTCAATGTTGCAGCTGTATTATTGCATGCGTTTCATAGGATTAGATAATTTTTTTTTAGTGCTATCATTTTCTTATTAGGTTGTTTTCAAGTATAAAATCATTTGTTGGCTTATGTTGGTTTTAAGTTTACAAACAGCTGATTTATTGAACAAATTGGACCTAGTTATTTTTCTTTTTGCTTGCATGCGCGCGCGCGCGTGTGTGTGTGTGTGTGTGAGAGAGAGAGAGAGAGAGAGAGAGAGAGAGAGTTTGAATGATATGAAAGGTGGGATAGGGATATTTGACTGAAATTCTTCATTCCCGGTAGGAATAACTGTGGGTTCTCATGTTTGCATCGCCCATGGACATTATAGGAGACGAGCTTGGTAGGGCTTCTTATGTTCATAGCCTTACCATGTTCATATCACCACGTCCGTATCACCTTGGTGGACAACTTCTCTTGCCCGTATCACCATGAGGGTGCGAAGACAAGGAAGAATGGGCATGGGGAACATGGGAATCCTGATTAAAAAAACCCTAATCAAAAGAGTCGGCTAAAAAAATCAAAGAATTGTCATCAAAAAATGCCTAAATGCAAGAAAAATCAAAGAATCTAGCATCTACCTCAAAAATGAAGTAGAAAACCTCTAAAAATCTAATTCTTTTCTTCCTTTCTGGCACTGCCACTTTGTTTATCATCCGATTCCTCTTTAGACGCTCGCTAGACCTCAAAACAAATAGTCATCGTTGGCCTTGAAGATGGCGGTGGGACTTCGAAGACAAGGCAGAAAGAGGAGCGAGTTCTTCATCTCCATCTCTCCAAGTCTTTGAGAGTCCGACTCCAAGGTGAGGATGAACCGTAAGTCACAACTCATGAACCATCGACTATTTAGGATCTGGGACCTAGGCCCAAGGCTATCAATGGGCCTGGTTCGGGCTTAACTATGGAGCCCTGAATCGGGCTCATTTAACGGACCTAATTCAGGATTCAAGCTCAGGCTGGGCCAATCCTCTACGCGAGCCCGGCTCAAATTAAAACAGGCCTCAAAATTCCAAGTCCGACCCAAAGATAAGGGGGCCAGCCCATGGCCCGACTTGAAGCCAGCCTGACCCGACGGACCTCAGGCCGGCCTGAGCCCATTTCCACCCTATGCATAATAGACAATGGGATATAAACATGTGATTACATTTTCTTTCACGCTTGAGAATAATAAATGCAGGCATGACTATATACTGAGAAAAGTTGATAGGCTTTTGTCAAGTAGTACGGTAGTACCATTGGGGGAAAAGACCTTTTGTTGTTAGAGTTTCTTTATGCAAGCATCATTTGCCTTATATGTGTTGGAGTTTCTGCCCTTCCCTTGCCAGATCTAAGGATATCCAGAGTATTCGTCGCAAGGATGATGGAGGCATGGCGTCCATGATTTTCTTCTTCTGATTTATGAGTTTAGAAAAGTTAAGAAGAGTACTAGTAGATGGGAAAGAGATGGAGATGGTTTTATAAGGAAGTTGGATGTGATGGAAAAAAAGGTTCATGTAAATAGCTTCGGCATGCAGACTTGCACAGCTTTATCATCACCGCTGCTTCTACTTGTAAAGAGATATTTTATGATCTAGGATAAAATTGGAATAGAGTTTAGTTCAATTTTGATCAGAGTCATAGATAGAAGGATGCTCAGTTAGGTGTTGTGACTGGTCTTTCCTTTTTTTTTTCTTTTTTTTTTTTTTTGATATTTCATTGGACCTTTATGCAGTTAGGTGGACCATTAAAGTTTGCATTCTCTGAGATAATGTTGAAATTATCATGTTCATCATTATGATGACTTACTAGGGCCTTTAGTTTCATCAGGTTTGGTTCTACCTTTAACAAAGCAGATCAGAGTGGTTAATTTTCTCCCACCATCTCAATTATTTGAATCATTGAAGGCTTGAAGTCTTATTGTCTATGCATTTTTTTTTTTTGGAATTTTAGATTATTGGGAAAATGAAGTTTAGAAAAAACATATGCTGATTGATAGACTTTGAAAGGGCTCCAAACACTAAGTTCTTGGATGCAGTACTTAACGTGTCTATAGGACTCCTCTTTTGCAACTTATGGTTTTACTCTGTAGGTGTCTTTCCTGACACTTTCATATTTTTTCATATTATGATATTTTACACTTACATTTGACCTAGCAATTAATTGGAAACAAGGGATAAACCTACAATTGTGATAATCAGTATATAGTATAGGTATGAGTACAATAGAATAGAATGATCCATATTCTGCCCTATAGGGTCATGTATGATGAAAATTTCTTTTCCCCAAATAAGGACCACGTAATGGTTTAAGAATCTTGATTTGTGCATTTGATGTATGTACTTACAAATTTGACACTCGGGGTCTACTGTTTAATTTCTTTTTTAAACTAGAACATTCCTTTTTGAATAGGTTTGCCATTCTTTATCACCTTGGTTCTAATATTTAGATGGATGGATTTTTTTTTTTTTTTTTTTTTTTTTTTTTTTTTTGTGGGTGGGGTGGGGGGGGGGGTTTGTAAAAGGTGGTGGTGGTGTAAAAGGAAATAAATTCGCCACATTTGATATGCTTAGCAAGAAATTTTATAAGACAGCAACATGACCAATATTGATTGTTGACCATAAAATCGTTGATCCATGTAACATGATTGCAGTATGGATGAGGATGCCAAGGTTACTCATTCCAAAATTGGGGAAAAAAAAGGTTAAGCATATCTGGTTTAGAACAAATGTGGTAGCATAAAATAGGAGAGAATTTGATGCAAGATATAAGGCATGATACCTTTGAAGTATTGTTTTTCAATGGATGCTAGTCCAAAACAACCATCTTACAAGCTTTATTCCAATTAGAATGTGGGCCTTAAGGTTTGCAAAACTAGTACCAAGATTGATACCAATACATTACTGGTTTGGTATGATATCTGTATTGAGACAAGGTAACCATTTATTTCTTACTCTTAACTATAATACCGCTCAGTACCGAATGGTATGAATTGGTGCAAAACACTATGGGTCGGTACGACAAACCTTGGTTAGCTTAGTCTATAAACAAAATGAAATAGCAAAAATTGTTTGGAGGACAGAATACCAAACTTGGTTTATAAAATCTAAAATAATTCATGAAGAGGCAGACACTGGTTGCTGCATTCATGGAGGGAAAAGGTGATGAGAATGTTAGAATGACATGCACTTCAACATGAGGGGAATGTGTGGTGATGGCTAGATCTTTGCAAGGATTTCACTGAAGCTTGGTTTTGCAAAATTTATTTTTCTTGAAGAAAAATATTAAGGGATAGAAATTTTGCATAGATGAAATAAGATAGCACACGCACGCGTATATTTTACTTTCTATTTGAATTTTCAATATGATTTTAGAAACCATTAGAGCTTTTAATCTAAAAAGATAATTGGGGACCACTTGATCAGAATAATATTTTGGTACCGTTAGGGTGTGTTTGGAACCGATGCTGAATTGAGGTGGGATTGGATTAGCAATCCAATCCCACCTGCTTTCCAATCTCAAGCCCCCCTTGGGTTTGGCAATCTAGCCTTTTTTAGGTATACCAAACCAATATTTTGATGAGCCCACGGTATACAACTCCCTTTTCTTGTCTTGCAAACGTTGAATTGAATTTTCAATCCAATCCAATCTAGCAATCCAAACTTGGCCTTATTGGGTGGACAATTTGGCATTTGGAGCTTTCATCCTCTGACACTCTTTGAAGGGGGTGATGAGACTCCCTGCTTGTTTTTAGAAAAAAAGAAAAGAATTAAATGCTCCAACAACAGGGACTGTGTGAAATCAAAATCTTGTCATCTCTTTTTGGATGCATGTCTTCACTTCAAATTTTTGGCACTGTTCTTCACAGCCTCGACCTCTGTATCTCAATTCTTACAAATGGAATATGTTCCTGATATAGTGACAATTTTATATCTTAGTACTTCCGTGATTTGTGATGAAAATTGCATGAAGTCTTGTTACTTTATGCCTGTTGCACAATTTTATATCTTTTAAATCCCTGTTGTACTCTTAACACTCTCTCTAGCCCCATCTCTTTTGGAACTTTACCATTTGTATCGCCATCATTTTTGGCCAAACCTTGATTTTCGTTGGATTCTTACTGGAAATGTCATTTGACATCATCACTTTTCAGGTTGAATATTCTTGTTCCTTTAAATGCATAGTGATGTAACCTAAAATTTTTTGAATAATATATGGTTCTTGAAATGTGATTCCCACTATTGTCTTTTATGTCAATTTATATTCTGGTATCCTTTGCCTGTTCCATTAAGCAGAGAAGCCCCAATATATAATCTTCACAAGAGATGTTAAACAATTCCACATTAACATAAATTTGTGTTGGCAATAAATGATATTGGTCACTGTGCCTTTATAGTTAATCTATGCTTGTTGCGATGCCTGTCATTTCATACATGTTAAATGAATGGCACTAGCATAGTCTTGCTTCTCTTGGACAGACCATTTGAGAGGATTTCATCAATTGAACTTCACATAATTCAGGGAAGTCCTAGCATTGTTGACTTCATCCTTGTCTCGAAGAGCCTAGAAAGTAATCCAGACACTGCTCCAGAAGCATCATGCAGCTTTTGTCGAACCATGCATGTCACTGCAGGCAAGAGCTAAAACCAGATGACTGCTTGGTTGTGCTTCAGCTTCCAGGGATCTTATATGTTCTGATGGATTTCTTGTCTTTCTGTTTTCTAGTATCACCAGCAAGAGCCCAATATGGTGGCTGATGGATGGGGCCCCGAAAGATTATTCATGATTTCTCCACTTCATTCTGTGAAGCTATTGTCCATGTAACCTTTCGCAATTGCTCCAAAATTACCGTGTCCATCAGGCTCGCAACCTTTGATGCTCTGCTAGCAACAAACCAATTAAGTGATGCTGTTCAGTCTTCTGATCCTTCTGGAAATCAAGGAGGATGGCATGATTTATCTCTGGTGAATGAAATCAAGGTAATCTCCAATATCCAAGGAAGCCATCCACAGAAGCCATCATCTGAAAGCATCACTTCCTAAGTTTGGTCTGGAGCAAGCTCTACTCAACTTAAAATGGAGCCAGCAAGCGCTGCTGGAAGTTCCCCTTAGGATCTGCATATTTACACCTGGGACATACAATTTATCAAATTACGAATTACATTGGAAGCTACAGCCTTCTGAGGAAGGACTTGGTGATGATGCAAAGAGATGATGATATTCTGGTACGAGTCGAGGACATCCTTTCTACCTTAACCGTACTGCAGTGCCCTGGTTGAAATTCAATACAACTTACAATTCAACGGTGGAAAATTGTCTTACGGCATCATTGTTGTAAATTGTAGTTTGAATGATGGAAGCCGAGATGTGTTGATCATCAGCTGAAGGTTTGAAGTTTCACATCGCTACTGTTGTGAATTTCAGCTGCTAGTTTGGTTATCTTCCGTATTCATTCTCAATTCCTATTGCAGCCTGAAGATAAAATTAAATGAACGGCTGAAGTGGATTCTCTTGGTCCATGGTGGAACATTTGCTTTGAAAATGGTGGTGTGGTGTTCTATCCTTATTATCAAATGATAACCGAGCTCCCACTCCTCTGATATTAAATTGTGCAATTATATTTAATAACAGTTTCAGTTATCATTTTCTTAGATTTAAAGAGAATTTTTTATCCAGCTGAGGAGAGTTTGGATTTTTCCCATAAGCTTTCGTTGACTTTTTTTTAACGAAATCCTCCTGCTTTTCTTTACTTGTGCTTGGCAGAGCTTTGCTTACGCAAACAATTCTCATGCAACATCCCATCTCGATCTTTATTATTACATTAATTTCGATCTTTTATGTTGAGCCCAGCCGCCCATATTTCCACAAACGTTATTTTCTTGGACCGTGCATCTGCCGCCCTTTTCTTTGCATTCAACTCATTTGACCCTTTCAGCCGCGTTATGTGAAGTTATTCGAGAAAAGATGAACGGGTCAAAGTTTCCAATATTCCTTTGCCTCCGTTACTTCGAAATATAACAATTAATTTAGAACGGGAAGATTTATATGAAAAAAAAAAAAAAAAAAATCTAATTTTAAGAAAGAAAAGAATCTTTGTCTGCGAGTAACGCAGAACAAGAACCAGTTGGAGTTCCCAACAAATAACAAAGTGGCATGATGTCAAAGCACTTCTGGAAGCGTTTTGCCAAATGAGACGGGCAAACAAGCCAAGAGGAAAACACTATTCAATAAAAAAGCAAAGTAGAGACCTCCACCAGGCCAGTTCTAAAATCAAAGTACGGACCTCCACCAGGCCAGCTTTAGAGTACCTGCGTTCCAGACGCAGCAGCTTTCTTGCTTTGATTTCTTTGAGCGTACATAGATATGAGAGTGAGAGAGAGAGAGAGAGAGAGAGAGAGAGAGAGAGAGAGAGAGATAGATAATGGAAAAAATTTTCAATTCAGTACATTTGCAATGCCAGTCAATGGTGACGGCAAACAACACAATGATCATCAACTTTTATATACAATAATTCAAACAAAATTAATTAAAATTTTTCAGTAAAAAATATTACTTTAAAAAAATTTTAATTAAATATAATCGTTAAAGTTTGACTAATATTTTTTATAAATGCATGATAAATCAAACAATCAAAAATTTTTATATATAAACTTTTATTTATAATAATTTTAAAAATATATTATTATTTATTTATTAAAAAAAATTTATGCATAAAAGATTAAACAGCGAAACAGTATCTTTCCAATTAGTAAACTAATAATGAATGAATTAATAAAAAAATTATACATCAGTACAAGATTTTTTTATTTAAAAAGGCTTTAAAAAATAGTTTCTGTAATTATTCTATCTACATTTGTTCATATTTGATTAAAAAAATTTTATAAACCAGTATATTTAATTAAAAAAATTTATAAATTAATATATTTAATTAAAAGTATATATTTAAATCATCGCCGTATGTGGTTATGGAGTTTGTTAAATTACCATTAACGGTGATTAAAAATTTATATAAGCTGATTTATTTAATTAAAAATAAAATAAAATAATGACAAGAACTCGACGAAAAAATTTTCAAATAAGCTCGTGAGACCTTAGTGCAATTATTCTAAAGAAAAACAATAGTGAAAGCCTCAGCTGTCTTCTTCCCATAACCCACTTGTGCTCAAATCTATAGAACCAACAAGATAGAGTTACAAAACTCCTTGCTCATGATAGCAATGGAGACAAAGACCTCCTTTATTTGAAATCCATTGTGATCAACATGCACATCAGCAGACCAAAAGCCGGAGTAGAAGGTTGGAAGCAGCTCGGAAATTGCAGGCAAAACGAGGTGGGTGGGCACGCAACCAAAAAAAAGGGGTCTAACTCTCATGGGTCCGCATACGTTAAAATGTAACCAGAGTAGCAGCCACGTCGCCGTTGTGCAAAGAGAGTCATATTTACACCCATCTTTCCTTGATCTCCACTCTTCATAAATCATAATATAATCAAAGACCGAACCCATCGAACCTTCGATCAGGTCAAATGAGTGTAGTAGCCAAATAAAGTGCGTAGAAATATCAAAAAAAAAAAAAAAAATCGTTCTCATCTTCCAACTCGGCGACTTTGACAAGCCGCGGGCCCCATTCTTCTCTCCTTCCCTTCACCTCCCAGCTCGAGACCCGAAACCCCCCGAAGGACGCGAATAGCCATATCATCCCAATCCCATATACCCGTAGCCCATTCAAAACCGCGTTTTTCTTCTGGCGGCCGGCTCCCTTCTATTTCCGTCTCTCCTCTCCTCTTTATCATCCTCGTCTCCTCCTCTCTTCCCCACCCCTTCCTCTTGTTTTCCCCTTTCATCCACTCCATAGCCAACTTTTCCGGTTCTCTTTGGTTGTCCCACATCGGAGATCGTAGAAATTCTCGGAGAGGTATAAAAGGAACCAAGAAAGAGAGCGCTAGAGAGAAGATGAACAGCCTCTTCTCGGGATCCTGGAGGCGGGATGCCGACGGCGCCGCCGGCGACGTCCAGATGACAGGCAACTCGCCCTCCTCCCCCGCTGCCGGCGCCAATTTAAACAAGTTCTTTGAGGACGTGGAGGCGATCAAGGACGAGCTCAAGGAGGTGGAACGCATCCAGCGCCGCCTCCACGAGTCGAACGAGGCGTCCAAGACCCTCCACGCCGCCTCCGCCGTCCGCGACCTCCGCGCCCGCATGGACAGCGACGTCGCCACCGCCCTGAAGAAGGCCAAGCTCATCAAGCTCCGCCTCGAGTCCCTGGACCGCGCCAACGCCGCCAACCGCTCCGTCCCCGGGTGCGGGCCTGGCACCTCCACCGACCGCACCCGCACCTCCGTCGTCGCCGGCCTCCGCAAGAAGCTTAAGGACTCCATGGAGAGCTTCGGCGATTTGCGAAAGAAAGTGGCCGCGGAGTACCGGGAGACCGTGGAGCGGCGGTACTACACGGTGACCGGGGAGAAGCCGGACGAAGAGACGGTGGACGCCCTGGTGGCCACGGGGGAAGGCGAGAGATTCTTGCAGAGGGCCATAGAGGAGCAGGGGAGGGGGAGAGTGTTGGACGTGATAGCGGAGATACAGGAGAGGCACGGGGCGGCGTCGGAGCTGGAGAGGAGCCTGCTGGAACTGCAGCAGGTGTTCATGGACATGTCGGTGCTGGTGGCGTCGCAGGGGGAGCAGCTGGACGATATCGAGAGCCAGGTCGGGCGGGCGCAGTCGTTCGTCAGGCGCGGGACGGAACACCTCCAGACGGCCCGCAAGCACCAGAAAAACACCCGCAAATGGACCTGCTTTGCCATCCTTTTGCTCATCATCATCATCCTCGTTATCGTGCTTCCGATCGTCCTCAAGAAGTAACCAGCGTGATTGATTCTACAATTTGAGATTGAGAGATAGATCGATCCTGCTGTTCCTCCTCCCAGTACTCCATCTGTTTCTTTATTTTCCTTTCTATTTATTATTTGGAGTTTCTTTTGTTGCTTCGTTTTATTGTTGATAGATTATGGTGATGATGATGGCGATTGGAATTAGAGATTTTGTTGGTTGTAGAGATGATATTGTTTGGTGGCTGTGGTTATACTTGAGAGTTATTATGTTTATCTCGATACATGGTGTGCTTTTTATTTTTTTTTTATTTTTTATTTTTTTTGTTTGTGATTTTTAAAGGGGAGGAGGGGTTTGGTTTAGAGATTTACCAGGAAAGGAAGGACAGGGTTAGGTGGGTCGGCCTTTTTTGGCCGGCAATTGATGGAAGTTTTCGGTGGCGTGACGCATATGGCATGAAAGCTGAGCCTTTTTTATAAATAGGATGAAAAATTTTTTTTTTAACAAATTCAGAGGGTGGGAACGAAATTATTTGCAAGAAAAGGGTTAAAGTTAAAAACGCCATTTCAAATGGTGTTTTTTTGTCAAAAAAAAAATGCCACGTTTGTGCCAGCGGGGCTGGCACGGTGACAACTTAAAAACGCCACTCAGAGTGGCGTCTTAAAAAACGCCACTCAGAGTGGCGTTTTGAAAAAAACGCCACTGAGAGTGACGTTTTTCTCAATTTAGCCTCATCTTCCCTCTCCCGAGACCCCACAGCAGCCACCCGAGCCCCCGCCCTGGTCTGCGCCTGAGGCCCGAGCCCCCCCCGGCCCCCCGAGTGCACCCCCCCGCCCCGGTCCGCGCCCGAGAAGCAGGGGGAGGGGGGGCTCGTGATGGAATGGGGGAGAGACCAGTTGCTGATAAAACCCCAGCCCTCCACGCTAGCGCTGACGGAGCTTTTTTTATTCCAAAAAAACGTTATTTGAAATGGCATTTTTCACTTTAACACCATTTCTGCAAATAGTTTCGTTCCCACCCTAAATTTATTAAAAAAAAAAAAATTACTCTAATTATAAAAACAGCTCCATGAAAGCTGGTGCTGTTATGCATAGGTGCCGTGCGAAGAAAAGTGCCTAGCTTAGCAGCGAAGATGTCGACTTGATTACATAATTGAGATCTATTTGTAGTTTTCAGTGTGTCCGCTATAGGCATGCATTTGCTGCGCCGTTGCTCACAATTAGGTACAAGGTTGCTTAGATTCTATCCTCGATGGTATATGCAATGAGTTAAATGGAGGTGCACTCCTCTGGTCGAAATGAATGGGAGAGTGCACTTGTGGCCTCCTGTGAAAAGATCAAATCGAGAACGTAATGTATGTAGCTCATTCTCACTGGACTTTAAATATTCGAATTAATAATACAAATGGCAATGAGATCACGTGATATCAGACAGCCAAATGTTCCAAGTCAACCATTGCAAACTCCTCCTCCTCCTCCTCCTGAAAGCAATTGACTGGTATAACTACTTTTGGCCGATGAAGCAACGAGACTGCCGTAGGTCAAAACAGGTACCCCCCCGTTTCCTATCCACCTCTGGCCTCTGGGTGGAAAGTATCGCCTCCCCTTTTCCTTGGATTTAAAAAAAAAAAAAAAAACATCCCTCATCTAGAGTTCTGACAGCTGTCAAATTTCACCACCTCGCCTCATAGAAACTACATGATCTTTCTTCTCCCTTCCAACATTGCTTATTTCCTACTTTATTCGTTTCAAAATCTCTATTAAGAACACCCACCACCTAAGCCTGAGCTTTTCCTCATTTAATACATTGCCAAAATATCCGCATGCCTGCACCCGCACTTGGACTCCTGGCTTTGGCAACCAAGGAACGGATGGATACAAACTGCACCCAACTGCTCCATACGACTCAATGATGTCCGGTGTTTATATATCCAGCAACAAAGTAGCCAATCATTCCGTACTTAGATAACCATTTTTTGTTTGTCGCGTATGAACATGAATTCGAATGTTAGCCAAACATAAATTTAAATTAATATTTATTTTAAATGAATATAAATATAAGTTCAATATTTAAATTTTATGAACAAATCTAATCTAATCTAGTTTCACGAAAGTCGTCCCTTGCTTTACTTCCAAACCGATGAAATATATATTTCTTTCTTTTTTATTTCTTATCTTTCGTTAAACCCATCCTCTCTCCTCGCTTCCATCGTGTCTTTTATTTATCCTTACATCTTAACTTCTTCCATGGGAGGTGGTAGAATTCATTAAATAAGTCAATGGTTACATACAAGAAGGCAATAGAAAGGTTGATAAATGTTTGGATGGTGTGTAGGCGATGTAGGTATGGGAAGGGGCATTGGTGATCATGCGGTTCCTTTTACTTTGGCATGAGTTTTAGTGCTAGACTCGTCTACTAGCACAACATAGCTTCTATTTCTGTTTCCCCTAACCCTCTTTTCCCCAACTTTCCTCCTCCCAAATCATGTATTCTCTCTCTATTTCTTTTCTTTTTATTTCCCCATTTGTCCCTCTTTTTTAATGAATCTTTTCCCTAATGACGTATTCTTGTGATTTAATAGGAATAGAGAGTAAATCTTCTTAACTTTATTATATTATATCAGATTTTATAAATTTATAAATTTTATATTATTTTATAAAATAATTGATCAATATATAAAATTGATCTATAAAAATATTTCTAAATTTAAATCAAATCAATAACATTGATTTCTTTCCATCCTTAACAATCCTCACATTTTTATAAATTTGAGAAAGTAATCCATAAATTTGAAAAGGTTTTTCTAATATATTCTAATTTTTAATGTAGGTTTTTTTTTTTTTGTCTTTTCAAGCTGCTTTAGAGCAAGTTCATTCATGGTAAGATTAAATAGAGACATAATGGATTTCTTATTTATTTTATTCGAACATATATTTTAATCTGTAATACATATTCCTTTTAAATTTTATATTTTTTTTCAAAAACTATTAGATTAAAAATTTAATAAAAAATTCAGTCTATGATGACTTAAGATTAGATAGAATTATTTCTATTAAATACTTCTAATAAACTGATACTCACAACAATCCACTTAAATTTAGCATAGACATATTATGTTTTAGCATAGATCTTATCTAAAACAATTGAGAAATAGAAATAAGCTAAGAACTAATTATATTCTATATTTATTTTATAAAATAAAGATCATTTTATAAAAATTTATATATAAATAATATTTTTAAAATTTCAAAAATTTCATCATTTTTTATTTTTAAAAGTTAAATTAAAGCATCACACATGCATTGCACAAGCAAATACCAAGTATCTCTTATGAATTTTTTTTTTTTTTTTTTAGCCTTATTTCCCATCCTCTTTAATTTATTAATGACATATGGTATCAGATTCATTTTGTTGCCATATTCCTAGGTCTCTTAGGTTTTGATTGCAAATATTCTTTTCCCCACCTCTACCCCTCCCGCACGCTGGTTCCACTTCCACCGCTCCTCCACAACTTCAAACCACAAACATCCCTTTCTTGAAATGGACGATTCCAATTCTCCCTCACTTCCATCCAAATAATGAAATCCCCGAGGACTTCCAGATCTTTCAGCTCTTTTTGCTCTCCACCACTACCAATACGTTACAACATCTCTCTCTCTTTTTTTTTTTTTTCCCATCCATTCGCTTCGCTTCCCTATTTTAAAATATAATTCACATCAGCCTATGCTATTGATTTAATACCGTATTGGTAGTTCTTGGATACTATAATTCACCACTGGAACAAAAGTAGATATTTAAATACAAATTAAATAATTATCTATCTACTTTCATAACTATTTTTTTTTTAAAAAAAAAAAAAAAAAAGATATTAGCCTAACATGCAAAAATTTGTATCAACATCCAAATATATTACCTTAACAGCTATCATCCGACCCCTACTTTTACCCTCAAAATGAAGTTTCTGCGCACAACAGCAAGACAGGCAAAGAAACCGCACCCTTGCCCACTGCTTAAAATGAATAATTTCTTCAGCAAACCAAAAAAATATCTATCATCCACTCAAAACTTACATTGTTGTACAACACAGCACCATAGCAATTACAGTGAAAATTTGCTGTAGGTAAATTTCTATCATACACGACTGGCAACATAGGTTGCGGAGCCTCATCATTGGTTTCACCAACACTATTATATCTTCTGAAGATAAGAATCTAAACATAATAAGAAAGAATACCTAGTACAGTAAGCCTATTCATCATATATTCCCATGAGCGACACAGAAGACCACACACACTCAGCTATCTGCCAGCAATGTTGAATATACACAGGTGAAGCAGGAACTGAGGCAACTCTGGATCAGACCATGTTCTGGCTTAGCGAACCAATCACCTCGAGATAATGGATTAAATTACATGCTGATTACACATTTCACCGTTGATCAGCTGACACTGCAATTTCAAATGTGACTTTCTGCTGACTCCTTCCAGACCATCATGGTTGGCTCCCAAATCTCACAGATATGATCCCCCGAGTCTAAATGAGAAGCAGCCAGATCACCACCAGGAGGAAGCCTCAGGCCATACAAAGAGGAAGGACAATATCAATATGTGACAGATTACTATATCCAGGCAAGAGAACCTCGATCATTTGCCACTTGAGGGCGGCCCCTGGTCGGCGTTGGTGGTCTGTTGGCATTAAGCTCCTGACATCACAAAAAAAGAGTGAAAAATCAAGCTAACAAGAAGTCATGATTATGGTATAACTAAAACATCAAACCTCCAGAACATTAAGGTTAATACAAAGAGCAGAGCCACACCTGCATCCATGTATCCTCGATATGACGCTCTGGAGAGGCTTCAGGTGAACTAATGGCAGGAGGTAAAGGATGAATAAGTTTTGGAACGACCACAAGGTCTCTTCCCAAAACTAGAATTGCCCCTGCATTATTTGCGGTGCCTATACATACACCATAAAAAAAAAAATGGTTAGCAGAAGACAATTGCGAGAATTTCAGTTGCTTAGCATGCAAAAGTGACAAATCCCCTACCACAATAATTAGTTGCAGAGAAAAGAGTAATCAAATGTCCCTGAGCAAAGCGTTCAAAACCATCCATCACACACTCGTGTGCCCGTACAATCAACTGCAAGTCATTATTATTGCAGAACTCCATAACACGGTCAGGCTGCAGTAACAAGTAAAGAGCATCATAAACACAAAGCCTTACTAATATCACAGTACAAAACCAAAGTAATCAAACTAAAAGGTTTGCAAATTGCACTATACATTTTATCAAATATTATGTATAACACCTCCCCTTATCCCTATTTACAAATCAACACAAATAAAGCCTGCAAATATTGCACCGAGAACTTTGGATCAAAGTTCTGTCAACTAATCTTAAAGAAAACATTACTGTGCAATGTTAAGAGGAGATTGATTTATATTTTTTATGACCAGAATACTTCTAGAGTCAACTTTTCTTCTTTTCCTCTAACTGATGGGACCACAACACTGTCTATCAACCCTATACTCAACCCAAACCCTTTCGCCTCTAGCCTGAATCCCATCATCCCATCCTCATCCCCACCTTCTCAGCAGTGACAAACCAACATACACCTTTGATGCCACCACTCCTTGCCCTGCCTCCATCACCTTCACCACCACCTCCAAGACCAAGCCCTCCTCTAGCTGATGGGACCATCGCCATATCATTGCTGACCTTCAGTTTTTTTTTTTTTTTTTTTCCCTCTCTTTTGGGTGCTTCCATCAAAATGCATATTATCTTCTATTTATACTAAGACATTGCCATCCCCTTCCACCACCTGCTCTACTCTGAGAAACCCCCATGCAGGATGTCCTGAACTGCATCACCGTGATGCTATAGAGTTGATCGAGTTTGGCATGGTCCTCAACCTTGGCATTGGCTGCATTGCTGCCTATGTTTTGGACAGCATCGACGAGCTCCTCAACCAAGGCGCCCTCTATGAAGTCATCTAGATCCCCACCTTCAAGAAGATTGAGGCCAACAGTGCCACCATCAACATCCCCTTCTCCAACATCCACTCCCACCCATCATTGTCTCCGTTGATGGTGCTAACAAGGTTGACCCCTCCCTTCACCTTATCAAGAGTGGTGGCAGCTCCCTCGGCCAACAGTGCCACCATCAACATCCCCTTCTCCAACATCCACTCCCACCCATCATTGTCTCCGTTGATGGTGCTAACAAGGTTGACCCCTCCCTTCACCTTATCAAGAGTGGTGGCAGCTCCCTCGTCCAAAGGCACCAGTTGTCACTTCGTTTTCATTTTCATTATCAAGTCCAAGACAGTCTCTTGCCTCGGCGGCAACATCCTCACAATTCCTGTTGAGTCCATCCCCTTTTACTGGGGCCACACCCTTGACCAGCTCCGAAGCCTCCTCATGATCAGCCTAGCATTGATGCCTAGCAGCAACGGGCACCCACCAGCAGCATTGATAGGAAAGATGAGCCCTTGCAACGAACAATGGGAATTATACAGTGGATTGGTGCTTCAAGAATGAAACCCATGGTGATCTGGACCTGATGAGTTATAACATACTGAAAATGATGAAGGTGAGCTAGCATGAGATGTTCCTCAGAATGGTGTCATCGTTTATCATTACCAGCTAGCACATGCTGGTGGACATGCAAGAGGTGACACCAGCAAGAGACTGGTTAGCATCGTTAGCAAGAAGAATGGTGGTAAGAGTTGGAATGACAAACCCTAATCTTTGTTTTCTTTAACTGTTTGTGGGTAGCCCTAAAGTTGTCTCTTAACACCCCTGGTTAACTTAACCAAGTCAACGGTAAATTGAGAAGATGACATGCTAATGGAAGAGGTTCCTTACAAATAGTGATAACTTTATCTAGGTCAATTTGTGAACAGGGATAAAAGAGGTGTTATACGTAATATCGACAAAATCTTGTGTAATGTGCAGAAAAAAACCCTAAAAAGTAAAATGCTAACCCCAAAAGTAACTAGGCCTGGACCCCTAGCATTTGGTCTTAATCCTTCAACACTGTCATTCTCTGTTGGATCAGACCTGTATGAAAAAGGAAAATAGCAAAAGTGTTATGTTATTACAATGTCACTTTTATACCAGACAGAAGGCAAAAATGACAAGAGGGCGCTATAAGTAGTTGAAATACTGACCAAAGCAGATCCATAAGAACTACTGATCCTGCCTCCATTGTAATTGGTCGTTGAAGGTTCTCGATCTGCTCCACATGATTTATGGACCTACCAATGCCACCATGCATGCAAATAATCTTCTTCTCAATTAATGCAGCCAGGGGGAGCCAATTAAATAGTCGATTTATGCGGTGCCAAACCCAGATTCCATCTCGCTCTCCCTGTTTCCAGATAAAGTAATGATTTGCAACAAATTGGATCCAGAATATAGTCAATAGGACAAAAAAAAAGTCTAATTACCATCCGCTCGATGCATTCTATCCGGAAGCCAAATAGAGCATTAATATCTGCTGCCTCATGGTTCCCACGAATTAAATGTACATTATGAGGATACTCAACCTGCATATATCAAACAATAATGGTTTAGATTGGTTTATTAGACAATAATTTTTTCCCAAAGATACCTTGTCTGCTAATCCAAATAAGAAAAGGAATTATGATATGCAACCATGCCAAAAGCATACCTTCAATGCAAGGAGAAGAGTAATAGTTTCCAAACTATGCTGGCCACGATCAACATAGTCTCCCAAGAATAGATAATCAATATAACTGAAAATCACAGGCACCAATAAGCATAACGAGCAAAAAAGTTCAGCTAAATAAACAAATACTTCCAGCTGTAACACCAATTGAAAAATATGCAGCCATTTCTATTACAATATGCCCCATTGAATACAGTAATAATCTTATACCCTAACCAGATAATCTGAGGTAGTTTTAATTTTTGACATGCAGAGCATGTGATGCAAAAAAGACTAAAACATAATCACATTTCATATGAATTAATAGAACTTATACAGCAAATATCAGATTATTCTGGAAAATCAACCCATAATGGTAACCAGCAAAGTGATTGGAATCCCAAAGGAACCATCTACTAGAAGTATCAGATGGAGAGCTAACATGGTATTGGAATGCGGCAACATTAAAACATTCACGGAACTATTAATTATGCTACAAAGTCACATACGCTATGTCACCGGCTGTTGAAGGAGCACCATACTCATCGAACAAGCGCATAAGGTCCCCAAACTGACCATGTAGATCCCCAAAGATCTTAACAGGAGCTTTTATTTGCAAAACACTTGGTTCGCTTGAAAAAATTCTTTCGGCACTGTCACAGAGATCTGCAATTTCGTTGCAGTCCAGAAGGAACTGTCTGCGTACAGGAGGCTTCCAACCACGAGGTTTTAAAAGATGTGCAATAACCTGGATTAGTAAAAAGATCTCTCAGAAAAATAAGATGAAATATCTAGTTGGAAAACCTAAATATTTAAAGACTATTTGAAAAAATATACAGACAGAGATGAGCATTTTGACTTAAGGTTCATGCTCAATTTACAAAAGCATTTGTCCCAGTGAACAGCCGCACATCACACCATTCCGAGTGTTGTAATGGGACTAGGACAGGGCGGAATAGGGCATTATGCCCCTAATGTTGGCACGTGATGCATCCCATTCCACGAAAAAACTAGTGCATACCTATTCTACAGGATTTAAACCTTTATTCGCAATTACTATATCTCTTTTTATCAAACACAACAAGTTAGTTCCCTTCATCTTAGAGCTGCAAAAAGAAGAAAAGAGACAGAACATATTTTATTTTATCATTTTCCTTCTGTTGCATTTCTTATCGTATTTGTGTGCCCATATCAACTATACATACAGTATCAGCTAAAAATATTCTTTTTTTTATAATCCAAAATTCAAAAATTTAACTGCATGCACTCGATCTGAAGGACAGAGTTCCCTTTTACAACAACAATAAAGCCTACCTTTTTAGGCACACTATTGATAGACATCTGCCGATCCAGTAATTTTCTAGCCGCGGATGCACTCTCTGGGGTACCATAGCTGACTCTCCGACCTTCATTTTCAAATTGATCAATAGAAAGCTGCCTGACCATACCACCCAAAGCACCCCCAGTCTCTGCAGCTACAACCACCTGCACAATAACAAATGTCAATTTCAAGATGCACAACAAAAAATGTCAATTTCATGATCCAGTAAAGCAAAAGCCGCTCGTTCGTTTTCAAATAGCAAAGTTGGATTTACCACAACCAACCGTGTTTCAAACTAATATACATGGGATCATGGTTTTAAATCTCATAGGATGGAACCATCCTGGTTTTTAAATAGAATGGGATTCTCTGATATCCCATCCGATCCCGATACTTAGCACAAGGGATGCCCCATGATGCATTAATTAGGACACTGAGACAATGCAAAACAATATCCTCCAACACTAAGGATGGTAACACATCCCGGAGTCCCATAAGACGTCCCACTGAGATTTGATACCATGCATAGGATGAAACTAAGTGTCATGTAAATCAATTATGCAATATGAAAATAAAATACAAACAGAACTGAAAACATGTTCACTTGTACTGACTGCTCTGTGATGTAGCCGAACCCCAGGTGGAGCAGAGTTGTTTGGAAGGGAAGTATCAGGTACTTTTATCAAGCTTGAGACTTGTTTTCCACTTGGAGTAGCCTCTGAACCACGATCACGGTCAGGCAATTGCTCAGCATCACCATTAACTTGTCGGGCTTTAGCTGCAGCCAGAGTAGCACTAATTGCCTCAGCCTCTGCTGCTGAGGCTTCAACCAAATATTCCATACCTTTGCTCAGTCTCCTACATCAAAATCCATCCTAAGTCATATATTTCAATTAATTCTAGCAAATTTCAACTATTTTTAAAAATAATTGAAAGAATCAGCCAACTTTCATCTGATATCACGAAAAAAAAAAAAAAAAAAACACTGCTGCAATATGCTAAAACAAAGGCAGAACAGTGATAAGACATCAATATCCTCAATGGTAGATTACCTTGGTCCCTGCAGCATGGCATTTTCAGTGCTTATATCAGTGTACATATCCCCATTAACTGGAGGAGCAACTGGAGTGCCAAGCACAACCGCACCATCAGGAACCGCTTCTGGAATAGCTTGCCTTGACCTTTCATCAGCAAATGTGTATCTTCCAGGTGTTCCAGGTGATCTTCCTACTTGTACATTGGCAGATGCTGCAGCTGCTGCAGCATGGGAAGCTGCACTTGTTGTTTCAGCAGCGGCCAGGTCTTCAGCAACGAGTAGGTCATCAAGAAGCACACCTGCAACAAAAATCACCATACACTTAACAAACAAAACAATCAATTTATGATGGTTAACATCAACTTATCTCAATAAATTGCATCACAAAAATGTATACATTTCCAGAATAACATAAGCACAAGTTTTTAGAATATTAAAAAAATATGATGTCATTACCTACTTGTTCCACTGATGGCGGTTCTTAACATATAAACTTTATCAAAAAAAAGTATAATATAATATAGCGACCTTACACAAATAATTTTTAAATAAGAAAATAAGGAAAGAAACAGAAGAAACCTATGCATGAAGCGACTTCTATACCCTTATATTGATCTTTCAAGATCATTTTACCCTTCCTCACATGCTCTTCAATCTCCTACTTCCCAAAGAATATGATGTAGCCATGTCTAATCAAACCCCACCAATGAACATCTCAATCTCTTTCCCCCCTAGATATGGCAATTTTTTATCTGAATAAAACAACTAAAATGCAGGTCAAAATGAATTTGCAGCTTTGGTAGGGTTTAGGAACCACAGAATTACAAAGCAAAAGAGCAGAGCGCAGGTAGAACCTAACAAATGGAGACAAAGTTATAGAACTTTAACACAAGGAGGGCATTTAGGCATACTTCTACATGTTCTCAACGTTAAAATAAAATGGAATTGGTTTAAAATTCTAAAAACATCTTATAACTGGGCCCACACATAATTATTAGCAAGTTTTATTTATCATATAGTTAGTTACCCTTAGGATAGACAGGCATAAGGGGAAACTTGAGCAAAGAAGTCAAGAAGATTATTAAAATTTTAGGTTACTTTTTATAAAACAGGCACAGAAGCAAAATCTGGAGCTGGAGAGATTCAGAAGCAGGTATCACACTTCAAGATTCCATCAACTGAGATAATGTAAGCATTTGATGAAATCAAATTTAACTGGTTAGTCAACTCAAGTAAAGTTAAAGGGCTACAAGAGTTGGTAATTGGATTAGGCAGGTCTGGTACAGTCAAAATGTTAATCTATAAGTCAGAATAAGTCAAGCAAGTAGGACTTCTAGTAGGTCAAGTTGGCATCAGTCAAGTACAAAGCAATAACTAACACCACCATTCTTGCAACCGCTCTTCTCCATCTTAGTCAACAAATCCAGCCAAATGTCAGAAATTCAAACCCCTCAATCTCTCACATGTCAACTCAATCTCCCACTCACTCTCAACCACAGCCTTTTTCTATTTCCCACCTCCTAAACAATCAAACTAGATCATGTCTAACCAATAATAACAACTCATCTCTCTACCCTTGACAAGCATGAATAATATGTCATACCATGATCTTTAATTATAACTAATTGGTACACACTATGATATTAAACTTGTGTGAAAGTAACTAAAGACAAACGCTATAGCACCAATCTTGCAAGATTTATGGTTGTTCAAAATAGGAGTTGAAACAAACAGTGAAAAAATAGAAGAATAACATGGCGTATACTTAAAATGTTACTCAAAACAAGTGTTTTTTTAACTTTCATATTCCAACGAAGTCCTATTAGTAGTTGAGATAATTTGTGATGACATATACAGATGAATATGACCTGTAACATCATATTAAAACCATAACAGCAGGTGACCTTTTCACGGAAGTGGTTATATTAAAAGGCAATTTCCTGGAATAAGATGCCATGATGGCAACTGCCATCAATAGGATCATAAGCATAGAAGTAATAATAAAATAAAATAACATCTTGTCATAGGCATCTCATGCTTAGCAAAACTTTGAAAGTTCATAAAGAGATTTTCTTGAATGTAGTAAGCAACCAGTACATGTGATTAAGATAGATACTCAAAAGGTGCAAACAAAAGATAAAATACAAATCAGCATCACGTCTCATATATCAAGACAGAAAACTTTGTTGCAAATACATGAGTCTTTATTCTTACCACCACGCAACCCTCCATAAATAAAAATCAAATCGCCAACTGCAGCAGCTGCATGCCGACAACGTCGTGTTAACTCAACAGAAGCATCTCCACCAGCCGCATCTGCACTGTATCTCCCTGTCCTGGGACTTGTGACTACAGATTTTGTATCACACCAAACCCCAGCAGCGGTATCCAATACTAAACAGAACAAGAATACAAAGCATTTGTGAGAATTCTAAAATAATTCATCATCCAAAAGGTACCATAAAAGAAGGAAACATCGACACTGTACTAATAGAAAGATTTATGTATATATGATAGTCATGCACCCACAAGAATTGCTGCTAATTGTAACATATTAACCAATGTAATAAAAACAAACTGCCAACTTCAATTATTGTAGTTGGCCATGTGGACGACATAACAACTGATCTAGGTGACTGATTGACTGATAATGCCTCATTGACAGCACTCAGTATCATTGTATAAGCACAACCAATAGAATAAATACTCAAGAATTAAGTTTGAACAAATCAGTTTCTGATAAACAGTTCAACTCCTGGTAGTAAACTACCAAAGAAGTATTTCACAAACAAGCAAATAGCTTACTACCTAAGCACTTGATATTAATTTCAACCAAAATTTGATGTACCAGTACACACTGTACCACTGTGTCAGCTGTATTGTACCCAAATCCTAAGGTACCGGCACTACCACGCCCACAGCATTGTACCATGCCAACACCTTGTACTACCTCTCACTGTGCTGTGCAGCACAATGGGAATACTGTGTCAGTAAGTACCATACAATAATGTTAAGGTACTGATACAGGTACTGACACTTTAACATTGATTTAAGCCATCCATAATCATGGCCCTCTCATCCAGGAACAAGCCAGAAAAAATCAACAAGACAAATAAAATAACTTCATTGGTAAATATAGCATTTAATTTATCACTAGATCTAGTAATCTCTGTTTGCACAGAAGGTAATATGCTGAATATTCAATGAAATCAGTGCCTAATAATGTATAAGAAAGAAAAGGCAAAGATTTTACAAGATGATCAAAATTACATTTTTTCCTTTTCTTTAGTGAAACATAGGCAACAACGCCAAAGATTTTATCAGGGGCAAGTGGTATACCAAAACTATAAGGATCACGTCCCTCCCTCCCAGAGGAAATGGAAGATATTATGATCATGTATTTTAAAAGCTAATGTTTGTACCCATGCCCAGAATGCCCAGCATGGATAAGCGCATGGAAGCAAATCCCAGCCCATGTATTCAGAATTCCTAGCACCACAATCCTTGATCACAATGAAGCTTGTGCTCTTCAATCCATCAGAAAATCAGAATATTATACAAAGTCAAAGTTTATAAATTACACTCTACAATGTTCATTTTATGGAAAATGGTGGCAGATAATAGTGGTATTTATTTTATAATTATTGCAGTGAGGATGGAATGAATAAGGGAAAATTGACAGCCAACTTTTCAAACTTGGAGCATGCCCAGTTACGCATGTCAAATAACAAAATTCTTGCGATACAACTCCCCCAATAATAACAGCAGAATACAAGGGCATGAGTTTCATTATAACCATCAATTGGGATATGCCCACTCACAAGACATATATTAGATGCATTATTGGGGCATTCCAAGAGAACCAAAACTGAAAACCAATACAGCTCCTCCACAAGAATGTCTACTCTCATTGAAGGCATTATTTGGACATAAGGACACAAATATATACATGTATAAAGAGCGAGCTTGACTTGGCAATACTCGAGAGGTTCTGCACTCAAATCCAGTCAGATTTAGATTTGGATGATAGTGTCCTACATTGATTATTCAAGTTGTTGGATATGATTTACTACATCTAAAATACTTACACATCGAAAGTCATGTGATTTGAAGACCTCTAGCCCATACATCAATAGGTTAAAAAAAAATGCATTATTTCATGTGACTCAAATTGTCCAATTTCTTGACTGCTTGATGCATAGACCAAGGGCCTCAAAATCATAGGATTTGTGGTGTGTAAGTATTTTAGAATTAGTAGATCGTATCCAACCGCTCAAATCATTGATATATGACCTCCATCATCCAAATCTTGAACTAACCGAATCTGAGTAGAAATTTGCTCTAGTCAAGTCAAGCGCTCTCCCTACACAAACACACACACTCATCATTCATTCACAACATCAGTGCATGATCAGATGGATCCACTTGAATGTGTATAATGTCATCAAAAATTTGACAAATTCCTAGAGGAACTAAATTGAAGGGACAAAATGTACAAAACAAATTCAGGTACTCTTGCATCTAGACAGCCCTAAATAGGCATAAGCTCGACCTGTTAAACTGGCACATCTACAGCAGCCTGAACAACTGAAAGAAGCTCAGAGACATAGATCTTAAAACAAAAGCAACATAAATCATGGTTCTAGGTCCAGCAAATAAGTTAGAAAATGGAAATTTATGACCAAAATGTGCAATAAAGTTACCAACTTGAAAATCTAACCAAAAAAAATCTCCCAGCAGCTTGGGAGCTCCTGAAAAAGTAAAAGTGCACCTTAATGTTCCAGTGGGATCAAAACTCTAGATGTAGTCTTTGTAAGATCCATGCTACTTTTAAGGTTCGACTAAACAGTTGGTCAGGCAGAAAGATCAGACTCAGTTCGGTATTCGTGACCAATAGGGAACTTTAAATCAAAGTAAAACAGGAACCCCCCAAAATGAGGTATAAGCACCTTTTACATTCAGCTCACTAGGAATGCATAATGCTAGTGTTGAACCAGAGCAAAAATGCAAAGTTCGCAATCTTGGTATCAGAATTCAAACCAGTACCATCTTGGTACAATGTCAATATGCCCAGTACAAGGTCAGCTTGGCATACCGATGCTTGGCATAACCCCATGCCATGCACCAATTTGATACCAGTATAGTAATGGTATACATCGATATGGACCAAGACGGCATACCATGCTAAAGTCTAAACCTATACAAAGTAATTGCATCATTTATGAGCATGTATTTGGTTTAGAAAAAGACGTGCCATGGCCTCCTTTGCTACAAATTTAATTAAGAGATCTAAAATCATTGGTGAAAAAGGTAATCATCACTCATATTACATTCGAAAACAAAAGCAAACACAAAGCTTATAATAGTATCACATCAATCTAATACATCAAAGTCCTGCGGAATCCCGATCATTCATTGACATGAATGAGAACGGGAACATGTGAAAACAATCTCTACAAAAACCTAGTTACATCATAAGGCAAATGCAAATGAGAGAGAGATGAGGAAAAACATGCACCATCAATGATCTCACATTTTGTAAGAATTTAATGACCCTCAAGCATTTCAAATTATCCAAGACTTCTTAAAGGCCAAGAAGGTCCAAAGCCTGTTGGGGGGGGGGGGGGGGGGCTTAGTTTGAGTCAAGTTCACAGAAAATCAGGCCTTTGGCCAAGTTCAGACAATAATTAGTTATGGAAACCTGATATAAGTGAATAAACTACAAAACAAATGCTCCATCCCTCTCTCCTGAAGGCCGTCAAGGGAGGCCTAGTCCAAATCAAATTCAAGCCACAAAAAATCAGGTCTTTGGCCAAGTTCAGATAACCATTAGCTACAGAAACCTGAAATGTGTGCAAACTGTAAAACATATTTTCCCTCCCTCTCCCCCATCTATCTATATGTATGTTTGTATGTATCCATAGATGACAACTCTGAATGCTGCCCAAAGGCTAAAATTTTATTTTAGGCCCAATCTGCACTTACTTCAACCATTCTTCAGAAGAACTTGAGGTAAAAGTAACTATTCTAAGCCCAGCCATTTCCACCACACCTACCACTAAACTAGATGTTATTTGGAAAACAGTTGGTAATTATTAGTTTAATCACCATGACAGCCATCCTTCTCAAATTTTAACTTTTCACTCCAAATTGATACACGTAACGAAGGTTGGCAATCTTGGAAGAGGAGATCATACCAGTCAAGTATTGGTATGAAGGTACCGAGTCAAACCACACCAACACTTGGTACAAAAATACATACCGATCACTATTTTTCATAAGGTCTGCAAAACTATTATGAAAATCGTATTACTACATTACCATTTTGGTATTGCATGGCCCATACCAAAACGGGCTTCTAATACTTTATTCTCACTCCAAGCCATGGCATCATCCGAAACTAAGCAATGTGAATCAATACTAGGTGATACGGGGCAGCTCTACTCGATTCAGACTAGTACGGACCAATTCGACACATATTGAAACAAAACTTGGTACCTTATACATATAACAATACGATATGGCTTGTACAATGTGATGCGGGTTGGCATGGCAAACCTTTTTTCTCTATTTGTTTTTTCTATTTTTGGTTTCTAAGATTATTTTATGATTTATGAAACTTATATTACTATGATTTTAAGGGTGTTTTAATGTTATTTTATTTCATATCTATTTTATATATTTATAATAATTAATCACAGACAATACATATATTTGAGCTTGAAAATATATATATCAAATAAATTTGAATTACAAAACATATACTCACATTTAGTCCCTTGTAAAATTATTTTATTTATTATTTTTTTAAGTTGAAAATAAATTTTTGATTAAAAGATTACATGATCAATGAAAAATCATGAGTTCTTCTTGTATACATCACCCAAAAATCCACAACACATTATGCAATCATGCCAAATTTTGAAATTGGCATGATTTTTCTTATCTTGCGAAAAATATGACTCAAAACAGAACTGAAAGGAGAAAAAGGATTCATGTAGCCCCGACCCTAACTAGTTTAGGATTAAGGCTTTGTTATCGCTATTGCATGATTTTTTCTGATTTTATTGATTTTTGATCTATTTTAGGCATAAAAGTAAGGCTAGAAGTAGGCCAAGTCGAGCTACTCTCCTACCCAAGCCTAGCCCAATTTTTTTGGGTTTTGGGCCAAGCCTGGGTCCTAAAATTATTTCAAAACTTAGGTCTAAGCTCGCCCCGAAATCCATTAGGCCAATGAAGAGCAAGTCAATGATTTGGCAGAGGAAAGCAGAGCAAGTCGACTAATTGGCAGGGGAAAGCGGTGAAGGATGTGATGCAGATAAGAAACATGGCGAGGTTGCCAAGCTCCTTGACAATAGCAAGGCAGAGGGGCTAAGGGCAAACTGATGGTCAAAGAGACAAAGGAAGGACTCGAAGTGGCAGTAGAGGAGCTCCGCCTCATAGCTTTTCGGATCACACTTCATCTTTGACATAGTGCTAGGATGCTTAGCCTCTCCATCACCCTCCCAGCAGCTATGGACTTTAGGGACAATAGCTAGGCAATGGTCACCAGCATCCTGAAAACCCTAGAGCTCTGCCACTGCCAAAAAATTAAGAAATTTCTACCGATCGCTGCCCTTCTACACAGTGGTTGCTAGCGAAATAGGAACGAAGGGTGGCACCATGGATGTGGCCGTCATGGATGCTATCACCGCCACCGTAGTAGAGGGCAACATGGGGGACGCGAAAGATGGGGGAGTGAAAGGTGGAGCAAACAGGTGAGGAAGAGCTTCATCATAGGATAGCTAGAGGGTGATGGGGACATAGGGAGGGCTCCGATTCGTGCTTTCGGCAGCAACGATACTGAGGATGTGTTATTGAAAAGGAGGAAGCTAAGGACTCCTGTTCGGGCTTTCCTATCTTTCTTTAGAGATTAGTCCTAATCTTTTTTAATCTAAAATTTGATTTTAAACTAAATTTGATTATTTAAAATAAAAAAGAGGGGTTGGGTTTAGGTTCGGGCTCTGGTTCGGCCTCGGGTTTAGGTCGAGCCAATGCACTACCCAAGCCCAATCCAAAATTGATACGGGCCACAATTTTGAGCCCAAGGCCAATCCGAATATATTAATACTTAGCCCATATCCCAGCCCAAAGCCAACTAGACCTCGAGCCAGCCCAGGCCCACTTCCAGCCCTACATAACGAGCAAAAAAAACAGACAAGAATGAAAAGAAAGGAGGGGATCACACCTGATTTACCTTGGATTTGAGCTAAAAATCAATAAATCGTCCTTTGATCTGATTTTTCTTGACAACCCACCATTGAGAGCTCTCTTTTTGAGGAAAAGGGAGAAGGTTTTCTCATGTCCTCTCCTACTAGTGGCCCAAAATGTCCCCAACCACCCCAAATTTGACAGAATTCAGGCCACTTATTGACCCAGCTCTACACCAATTTGGATCAGTACACCCCAAACCAAGCGGTTTGGCTTGGTTTGGAAGACCGTGTACATAACATTGTGGGATAACCACACCTTCAATCTCCTCCATATATGTTATCCATATGAACACCTTAGAGAGGCATGAATTTATCTTTAGATTTTGGAGTAACTAGTACAATAAAATATGGATTTCTGTGTTGAGAATGGTTATCATAATGAGATCACGTTACCAATAAGTGACCAAGAATCAAGATAGGAAGCCTACAGTAAGTTTGTGCAAATTATATGCATTAGATTTTTTTTTTTTTTTCTGAGAAGTAAACAGATTTGATAATTAGAATCATATTTTCATTTAATCAAGTTCTTCTCTCTCCTGTTCACTTAATAAAGGAATAAAATATTGACCCTCTGTCCTCTTATTCTAATGCTACGCATATCAGAATCATGGGAAGGTTTAGAGTTACCAACATCAGAGATGATAGAACCCTTCTCCACTCCAAATCTAAGAGGCAATTTTCTCCATAATTTTCCCAAATCCCCAACCGGCTACCATCTCCAACAAGGTTGCATAGAATCTTCCTCAAGATAAGGTGATAGACCAATTTCAGACCATGCAAACATTGCTTAACAACCACCACAGTTAAATTCTCGGTATTATGCTAACTTTATTCAATGTTATCATGATATTTTCTACCGATTTTATCATTATGGACTAATTTACATTATAGCAGCATACTAAAAGGAACTGCTCAGGTACCTTGGAAGGAATTAGATCACTAATTTTATTATACCATCTTCAATGACCCAACTCGTTCACCAGTTCTTTTTCCAAAAATTTCCACCATTTTGCTCTAAAGATAAATTTTCTTCATAAATAAACTTTACCATGCTTTTAATCCCCTTCCTACTGCTCACATACTCTCACCTATCACCATGAACCATTATAAGAAGGTTAATCACCACTTCTAATAAAACATTCCACTTGCTATGGTTTAGTGTCACTCGTCATTACAGAAAAGTCATCTACTTTCTTTGAAATAAATGGGTGAGAAACATAGGAAAATAAAATAAAGGAGGTCAACAGAAAAATAAATAAATAAACGCATCAAGGACAAAAGAGGCAAACCCAGAAATTTAAGACCAAAACGCATTACTTACGAATAAACTCTATATTCAAGCAATTCTTGCTAGCCTTTTTGGTGCAATCAAAGATACAAGAAAATGATATTATTTATCCAATCACAATTTATCAGCAACAAGCTAATCATTGAAAATTGAATACATTAAGTATCAGAATTCATGAGAATACCTACCACATGTACCAAGGTTGCATCATAATAAAAGAACAAAGGTTCAAAAGCAGATCTCAAGCTTAGTGAAAAAAATCTCAAACCAGGAACCAAAAACAATAGGAATTAATTATAGAACATCTAGGACTCATGATATCACATCTTCATATAAAGAAAATGGACTTCGATTTGAATTTCATTTTTCCCAAGTCCATAAAAACATAAAGCAGTAAACTCGCCATTGGTCTCTTGTTTTCCTACATCTTTTGCCTCATGATATTTGAATGGTTCTAATCATTGATGGAACTAGGGCTGGAACTAGCCTGGGCTGGGCTAGCTTCAACTCAGGTTTTTGGCTAGGCCTAAAAAGGCTCAGGTTAGGATTCACACACGTGCACCTCTAGCAATCCACACCCCTCCCCCAAAGCCACTATCTTTTTCTCTCTCCCCAACACCTCCATCTTAACCAACCCCCTCCCCCCCCCACCCCAAAAACAAAACAAAAAAACAAAAAAAACCTTTTTCCCAACAACCCCTTTTCCACACCTTTTCTCTTTCCTCCCTACCCTAACGCCCCGTCTCCACCTCTCCTCTTCCCTCTCTCTCTCTCTCTCTCTCTCTCTCACCTGCATTGTGCTCGAGCTCCACCACTGCCCATCAAGAGATCATGTCCCCCTAGATATGCACAGTAGTATGTTCAGTTGGGGCTCGAGTTGGGCTTACTTGGGGTTGATTCTGGTCAAGCCTGTTAGGGCCTCAAAAAAGGCTCAGGTTGGGCTTAAGACTGATCCTGTGAAAAATTTTTGGGCCTAAGCCTAGCCCAAAGCCCGAAAAAAGTAGATTTTCTATCTTCACAAAAAAGATTTGTTTAAAAATTTTATGTTGTTACTGCACCTATATAGCATATGAAAGAGAGACTTATATAATCATTGTTTTATGATAAATATAAAATATAACTAGATAGGATATGGCACTATATCCTGATAATGGTCAACGTTTGATCTCCATAATTATTAATTGCAGACTATACTGCAACACTCAGTGCCAGGATATACATGTTAAACCAGTACATGCATAAGTACCCTCTTCTTATTCATCTAATAGAAACCGACAAACATATCGCTTTAACACAGTTTACAATTTCTCTTCAAACATTTTTGCTTAAGAATGAAGATGAGAGGGGAAAAAATTATACTGCTCAAACCACAAGGCAGCCAGTTTTCACTGGTGAATGATGACACGGTACCAATGTCAAGTTAACATAGAAATCTAACTCTCAGATTGGCCTACCTAACTATCCATTTACAACACAACCACAAACATAAAAAAAATACCTGCAATGCTTGACGAGTCCTCTACCATGCGCCCACCACCAAGAGCCCCTCCAGATACATGAAGTCGGGCATTGACAAAAACCTACAATATGACATTTACAATAACTAAACTGAATTTGATGTATAAAAAGTATTGACAATGTAATGGAGGATGAGTCTTACAGCAGCATGTTGGTATCTAGGAGATGGAGAGACACCAGGAGCAATAGCCCACTCCCAACGTCCATCCCTATGTTTTGCAAGACCATATGCACTTGACAGCGGCTACAGAAACAAGTTAAAAAAGGAAAATAATGTGAATCAATAGCATAAATTTTTAAGAGGGAATTCTGAAACATAATATTTAGTCAACATAGCCATTCAGCAATATCAATAAATAAATTAGAAATACCATAATGGATAATAAGGGATATAGATCTTTTGCAAATAAGCAGCAAGGCTTATTTAAATATAGCATAGGTAGTTCACTGGCATGACAGGGGCATGTGGCCAACAAATAAACAAAGCATGATTGCTTTCAGTACTCATTTTGTTTCTACAAATGCCAGCATCCAATGGAATCTACTGCAAATGCATCAGTTCAAAAAACAATTCAAGGCTTTTATCTAATTACCTGGATAGATAATTATTCAACTTTCACATTTTGTGACATGAAGCCTTGCCATGCGAAAGATTTACCTCTCGCTCAGCCTAATTGCACCTTAATGCATTCCCCTGCTTAGAATGAGCATAATGGCAGCTCCAAAACAACTCTTTCAATGAGCAATATTTGCACCCTCCTTAACAACATGACCTAGAAAACTGCATTTCCTCAATTTGCAACAAAGCTACATGACCACATGTAGGCCCTTTAACTGATATATATAGATAGATAGATAGGTAGATGGCCCTGTTTTAGGAACAAGACCTATAATTTGATGGCTTACTTTAGCCTATAAAGTGTACTTTTTGACTTTAATTGTTATATTTTGACATAACTAATGATAGTTTTTCGTTAATTAAATCATCAACAGAAAAACATTTTGGGCAGAATAATATATGCTTTGTCACTTAATTATTATTATTTTCTAAGCACTATATAAATATTTAATTAAGTCTCAATGTAGATTTCACAGAGATGCATATACATGCATATATTTAACATATTCACATGTTCATAAATATATGTTTGATTTTTTTTTTTTTTTTTTTGAGGGACTCCGAAGAAATGACACCCTATACCAATGCCCTACATAGACATCCATGCCTGTGCCCAAGCAATATAATCTGCATATCACCCAATATTAAATCATCACACCAAGCATGAACCCTTCAAATAATTATTTAACCAACACAAAAGCTCTCCATCAAGCAAAAAGAAGATAGTTTGTGCACTACAAGGAAAAGCCAAACTTAGATGTCCCACATCTATCATAGTTAACCTACCTCATCCTACAGCTATCCAAAATTTTAAATCCCACAGGCCCAAGTGCCAGGTTTCTCCATGAAACAGGATGCCCTGTTATCATATGCCATCCCAATCAAGCTTCCTGATAGGTGCCCTCCGTCTCTCTCCCGCCTATTCCCTTTATTTCTTACTTTATTACTTTTCCCTTCCTTTCTTTCTTCCTTCTTTTATTACTTTCCTTCTTCTTCATTTCCTTTATCCCTTCCTTTATTTCTTTTCTTCCTTCTTTCCTTCCTTTATCTTTTTCTTTTCCTTTCTTTTCTTTCTATCCTTTTTCTTCTTCTTTCCTTTATTTTTTTTTTCTTATTCCTCCTCATGTGGAAGGGTTTCTTTCAGAGCCCGCCTCCATCCCAATCTTGTTTTCCCACAGAAACAAAGACAAGATGGCTGGGACACCCCCCCTTCCACTATGACTTAAAATCTCATGACCATCAGCTAGTATCAATGGAGAAATAATACTCCTTAGTTCTACAACTATCATATACACAATAACCTTCATTTCCTGGTGCTTCAAGCAAAAAAACAAAGAAAGAAAAGATAGACTCTAAGAGTGACCCTTTCACACCCTCTCACATCTCTGGTCTCAAATGGAAAAGGCCAACAGGTACTAACAAAAAAAAAAAAAAAAACCATATGTAAAATTGGAATAATAGATGTTCATCAACATTTTTAAAGGAAATACAATCTAAGGTTTTAAATCTTATGGGACAAAATCGTTCCGATTTTTTCATGGAGCGGGAAGGCACTTATCCCAACCTATCTTAACACTTTGGGATAGAGGATGTCCCAAGACGCGCCAATTGAGATACTAAGATGATGCCGGACAATTCTATCCTAACACTTGGGATGGTAGCCTGTCCCGACATCCCACAAAACATCCTGTAGGGATTTGGAACCATGATACAATCTACCACTAAGCTTTCCACACATATTCAATGGAAATACAGAAAGAACACATGATAAGCCATATTCATATATACATAAAGAGGAATATGTAGAAGAATAGCACATTGAACTTATAGTGCAATAAGTTAGGCTATTAGTTGAACTTATAACTTGCGAGTAAAATATTAAAGAAATGGGAGAAAATCTGTCCATGAGAAGACCTAATACTCTAAGAGACTCAATATACTGTCCTAAAAAACAGTTGCACACTAATATAAAGCACAAACAGTCAAAAAAAATGTAGATTAATATTGAAATAACTTTCATAATATAGCACAAGAATTTTATTAACAATAATGGTGTTCAATATCAAATTTTGTTGCTTTTACACTATTAGGAAGAACACCTTTTATTATTCTCTATATCAACTTTTAGACTCACCACACTGTTTGCATCCCTCCCTCCACAGAGCAGAAGAAGACCATCAGAGCGTGCACTTGCAGTTGCATACCTGAAAACAAACAATAAGTAGTGAGATTTTAAAAGAATATTGCACACATTAGATAACTTTAATAACCAAAATTAAAACATTAGCAATCTAAAAAGATAATATAAAACTTGTAAAATAAGTTAGTAACGTATGATGAATTGAAGTAACAGCTAACAAGCTGCCTACTATAGTCAAGTGTGGCATGGTAGTAGAAAGATATTATATACAAGCAATACACACTGCAATCACATTCATTACATAACAAGCATCAAAATCTTTTATCAGCTCAATTTACACTTTCAAAACTAGTGTTGACAACAGGTTGTTCTATTCAAAAGTGATATTGAACCATGGTCAATTAATATTAGCAAATTCTTGCATCATACCATCATGGAAACCAGAAAACCAGATCCAAATTACCCACGGCTATTGTAGAACCATTAGAGGATTATTTCTTTTGCTTTCGCTTATACTGGAACGATTGCACTCTTGCCTTGCAAGGCCATTGGTTTTGCCCATTTTCTTCCTCGTCTCTTCTTCAATGTCCATCTCATCCCATTATACATGACAATGGTCATTAGAGGTGGAGGGCAATGTGCCTATTAGGTTTTTTAATCCTTTTCTCATTTTTTGTTGTTTTGAGTGCAACAATGGCATGACATAGATGAAGATAATCTTTCACACTTTATCTAGAAGCTTCTTTCGTAGAACACAAAAGGAAAGCACGATATCAAAGGTGCAGCTTAAATCCCATGATTATAAACACAAAAGGAAACAAAGCACCATACCAATGGTCCAGCTTAAATTCCATGATTATCTACTAAACCACCAGCTAGCATTTAAAAATTCAGGAATTCAAGTGTAGATAGAGACTAAATAATGGATGGATGTAAACCAGTGAACCAAAAAGATATTTGGATACAACAGGAATATTTGATTAAGGATTGTGCTCCCATCACAAGTTATGCATGGTTGATTCAAGCAGGGGGAATATTTGATAAATGATTGCAAAAGCCATCATCCGAGAGAGCTCTTTGGCACAATAGTAACATAGCTCCATTGTGATATGGAGATTGCATGTTCAAAACATGGAAACAGCCTCTTTATACATGAAGATAAGGTTGCATACATCTAACCAAGGTCTCCAAAACTGGTAGTAAGAGCCATATTACATTATCGGTTCAATCTGATACAGGTCAATACAGTACAGTACAATATGGCATGCATCCCATATCGAGATAATGTGTTATTACTTTTAACCACTAGGTACCAAGTGCCATGGGTTGATACCAAGTGGTATGGTCGGTACTGAACGATATAGGTCAATTCGGATTGGTTCAATTCATGCCAAATCAAAATTCAGTACTATACCAGAACCTTATTGATGTGGTACAATCGGTACTGCAAACCTTGCATCTAACCTTCCCCAGAATTTGCAATGGTGGGAGACTTGTGCACCGGGCCAACCATTTTTTTCCTTGTAAAGCCATCATCCACTAAAATATTTTGAAGTTCTTTTCATGAAAAACTACATAGAAGATTTTAATTTATAGGGTTAGTAAATATGATGTATATAGAAATTAATCAAATCATGAGGATGTAACCATTATAGGGTTAGTAAACATGGCATACATAGAAATTAATCGATTTATAAGGATGTAACCAAGAGAGAGGAAGGGGGAGCCAAGGCCATCAAGGTTACCACAATTTCCAATGTCATTAAAAGAACAAGGGTCATGGAGCTGCATGAGGCATGGACGACATTGAGTTCGCTAAGGGCACAAGCTAATATTTGAATACTTCAAAGACCTAAAGGTCCTACCATAGGATGAGGAGAGGTGGAAAGCGGAGTGGAGGAAGGGGTGTGGAGAAAAGATGAAAGGAAAGGTGGAGACAAGAGTAAGGACAGAAAAGGAGACAATCAGACAAGAAGGAGATGACATACAAAAGCTAAAAAAGCAAGGGACATGATGAAAAGGAAAGGAGAGCATGGTAATAATAGGAAATACATCATGAAAAGGGAGCATTTAGGTATGAAATGGCTTTTAGGCAATAAGATAGGGTCTTAATCATGGTCATCCACGTTAAATGAATGGATGGGCAAGATTTGTTATTGATGATTTTTATCTATATTATACAAACCAAGGTTTTAATAGGGCCAGCCTGATTTTTCCATGAAAAGGAACTCCCCATATATCTTGACACTCAAAACGATGTATACTCTATCCTATCTCGGTCCATTTCCCGAATCATCCCACCCCAAAACTCAGGACAGTGGGATACCACACTATCCTATCAATATGTAAAACCTTAATATAAGCACATACTATATATATGCTATGTATGCATATTATTCACTCATGCATCCAACAAGTCTACTATCTGCACAAATCTGGCCCAAATTTATTTTCGGCCTTAATTTTTAGTTCCAGCCCTAATAACCATTCCCCTCTTTTTTTCTCTTTCTTCTTTTACGTCCATGCTCATTATTTCCCTTCATATTTCAATTTCAGTCTTGATTACATGATTCTTTTTCCCCATACATGATATAAGCCATCACATTTCTCTTTTCTTCTTACTCGTTTTACTTCCATACTTTGTCATTTCCCTCCGTATACCTAATTCAATTTCAGTTTATGATTGCTTTTTGTTCTTATCCAAACTCAAAGGGCACCCTTCTATCCTTTCTAAATCCATCTCATTAGTCATTTTCCATTTCAATCTAGTTCTAGGGTAAAATTATAGTTTGTTTGTCTCCAATATAGATCCAAACCACAGCCCTATTTTTGGCTAGTAGGCTTCCATTTAACACTATCATTATGCTTCCAACTAATCGTGTTACTGGTGTTGCACAGGAAAAGTCCTTTTTCAGACTTCTATGGTAAAAAATGCTTTACAACAGAACTGAGGGTGTTTTCAGAGTTGTTTCTGTTTTTTGGAAAGTACTCACAAAAGTGGAAGCAAGAAGCCCAGTTTTCTAGGGTTCTCCTAAAAGTGTTTTTTTTTTCCTAATTTTTCTTTTCCTAGAAGCACTCTTAAATAATATTACCAAACACTTTTTTCAAGAAATACTTTGTTGCTTAAGAAGTTGAAAAATTAATTTTTAGCAACACCGAACAAACCCCAAGTATTCGGTAACATTATTTAGGAAGTGTTTCTCAACGAAGGACAAGTCAAAACTTGACTTTTAGGAGAAGCTAGGAAAACAAGCTTCTAGCATCTCCTCTTGTGAGCTTGCTCCTTGATTTTTCAGGTAGAGGAAGCCCATCCATGAAATGGAGCTCTATAAAATGTGAACACCAAAGACCAAATAAACAAAAAAGTAAACTCTGGTTCAGAATTTCAAAGGGAAGCACTTCTTGAAATAATTGTCAGAAAAATACAAACAACGCAAACACATCCTCAAAATCAGGCACAGTACTGCTGAATTAGAGCCTGCCAAATATGGATAGAATTAATTTGTGTCACCTAAATACCCTAGTATGCTAAAATAAACTAAAGAGGTAACCTAACAAATGAAAGGTTCTACAAGCTCAGAGTTTTACCTGGTCACTAGGCATAATGAGAACTCGAAGAAGCTAAATAAAATAATAACCATGTAGAAAAAAGGCAAAAGCAAGAAGCGTATTCATCTCATGAATTCATCAAGGGAAACAAATAAAACAAATAGATTTATTCTGCAACCTGAATATGGTGTCAAGCAATATACAAAGCAATCAGTATACAAGGAAAATAATAAGTTGGATCTGTCCAAGTGGACCTAGGTATCCTAGTTTTACCCTTCAAGCATAACTACAAAATGTGAAATTATTACTATTCTCGTTCTCAATTTCGAAGGAATAGGGGTCGATATTTTGGACATCATAATGAAAGATGGTCCATTAGAAGCATATTTGCATGGGATATTTTTTGTTACTTACCATCAATCATTCAAGGGAAGTAAAGCCTTACCTATTTGGAAAAGAAGATGTTTTCGGACACATTTGGCAAAGCTTTTGGATGGCCCAAAAGCACTTTTAGAGGGAAAAAAGCACACTTTCAATGCTTTTAGAATGTTTGATAAAAATTTTAAAAACACTTTTAAGGTAGTGCAAAAGCTGTTAAACACTTTATTAGAAAAGCTCAAATTCAAAGCTTTTCAAAAAAGCTCTACTTAGGAAGCTGTTTTCATTGGATTTGAAGGTTGCATATTCAAACCACAAGAACAGCCACATTTAATATTACAACATAATAACAATATAACATGAGCATAAATAATAATAATATAATATAATATTTAAAAATATTATTATTATAATATATACAATATAATTACTATATATAACATAATATAATAAATATTGTATGAAATGATTATTATAGTTATAATAGAACTATGTAGTGGACAATAAGATAATATAACAATATTACAATATTACAAAATACTACAATATAGTATGTTAATTTAATATTATTGTATTATATTATCTTATAACTTAATATTACTATAATATTACATTATAATATTGTGATATTATATTATTAGATAATAATTTTTAAAAATATATTATAATATAATCATTAAATAATAGTAAAATATTATATTATAATAATATTATAGTAATATTGCATTATGATCATAATTATATTAGAATATTATTATATTTCCTTATACTATATTATAATACTGTAATATGATATATTTTAATATTATTTTAATATTATTATATTGTATTATATTATTATAATAATTTATAAATTAAAATTAATGTATAATAATATTTTGATAATACAAATGGTTAGACAATCAAAAGTACTATGCAATGACTTTTATCATTTTTCATTTTAAAAGTACTAGTTACCAAATAGATGCTCTCTAATAGCAGTCTAAAAATATAGTTGCCAAAGAGCAAGTTTTACTATCAAAAAGCTCTATTGCTAATAGCTCCACTAAATGAGACCTTAGACAATGTGGTGTTAAACTCAAACTCAAAAGGGTTATCATTAATGAATAAAGCAGAAGCCCCCGTGATAGGAGATGAAAGTATTTTAAAACATTATCTCTCCAACCAAAAAAAGAACAAAATATCTTCCTATACTTTTACTAGTTACGATAATTATAATATTCAAAATTTCAAAAAGCTATTACTAATGAAAAAGAAAGAAACCAAAGGCACATCAATTGTTCAAAATACTCTGCAAGAATGATAGTACCAGTAAAAAGCCAAGAGTGAAGGAGAATTGCACAGTGATAAGACTTTTAGTCATGTAGATAAGTCAACCAACAGCTCTAATCCATGAAATCATGATGTCAATGATCAAGAATAATAGGAAAAACCATGAATGGCATCCTGAACTACCACGAAACACATATAAGAGAAGAATATCCATTTTTGAGTATGGTGATCAGTAGTTTCTACAATTCACAAAAAACTCCCACTATTTATGGATAAAGCAAAAAAGAAAAATGAAAAAAGAATAGAAAGAAGCTACATGCCATGAATTAACCAGAACCTAAAATATATAAAAATACATCAAGCCCACAATATTTTTCTCTATTTCCAAAAATCATCAATTGATGCATGAGATATTTTCCAAAGAAGAAACTGATTTAAATCAGTATAAACATCAAAGCAGTCAAACAAAAATACCAAGTATGAGAACTATAGCACTAAGATCACCTTTCAATATTACATAAATTAAATTCAAACAAATTAAATATGACAGTATACCAAAAGGCACACTTGTTCTTACTAAAATCTTGTAATCCATGATTCTGATCTTATGATTTGGATGAAAATAGCCTTATATATTCAGGTTTCACATTCTGGGGTCAGGAACTTCTAGGATCATAAGATCTAAATCCATATAATGGGTCATAAAATCCAAGTTGATCATGTTATCTGCATATTAAATCACATAGAAGACCATTTTCTATAATTTATTAGCACAAATAGCTTTTAGAAAGTACCAATTTATCATAATAATCCTCAAGTGCACAAAATTAGCAAACCAGTTATCTAAAAAGTCGGGCAAAAAGAGGGATTTTTAAGTATATGAAATCAAAGGAAGAGACAGACATATGTAATTCTATAGCCATTTGTTAAAATTTATTTTTTTTCTAAACTATTCTACCTAAAAGGATAATTGACTTGATATATTTGGAGTGATGGTATATAAGCATCTTGAAATAATTGGAAATGAAGTTTGCTTCATTGGACATATGATAGTAGAAACTAGATTTACTATGTCAATGGCTTTTTTATTCATAATCAACCTATTGCATAATTAACTCATGTTTTAATTTCTACATTTCTTTTAACTTCAAAATTTTTGAAAGAAATCAAAAAAATCTTACAAATGGCAATTCAATCTATGATCCAATCTGACCTATTCTCATAATCTATGATCCGATTCCCATTGCAACAACACTGATCAGAACTACCAGAGAACATAGCTCAACCATGGAACAATATATAATTTGCTCAATAAGCAAACAAATACAATCATCATGTAGCTTTAGGAAACCCAATAAAATTATCAGTATCAAACAACAAATAAATTAGAAAAAAACTTTCAGAGGCTTGCATTTTCAAATAATTTAACTCCAGAAAGATCTCAAACAAGCAACACTGACATGTTTGACTCTCACGAACTGACACAGCTAGAGACAACACAAAGGAATTAAAGTTTGTTCGTGTCATTATGCTGGCAGTACAGCATTATCAACAAGATGCCAGGCACATAGACTAATAGGCCAGAGCATCTGCTTACAGAAATAACTGCATGATCATGAAACTAAATGATATGACAAGGCATTTTTCTCATTGGAGAGAAAAATAAACTCTCACTGAGAATGCTTACATGCATGGAGGTGGGCCTTCACCCTCTGGTTCTATCTTCCTCCACTCATAGGGCTTGGCAGCAGTGTCTAGGGCCCAAACATCAGCTAAAGGCCGCTTTCCTGGAAATAAGGTTGACTTCATAAACTCTTTTACCTTAGCAGAAAATGCTTAAGGCATCTAGTTTTTTCTGGAAATGATGGCATGCTCAAACAAGGAGAAAGAAAGGAAAAGCTTACCATCATTTCCACCAATAGCCAACAGAAACCTTTGCCCCACTAAAGCCATCACATGTCCATAACGTGGTCCAGGTCCAGGTCCTTGGACAACAACCCTGCAATCATCAATAAACTACCTTCAGCACTAATTAACATACTGATATTATAGTATTACACAATCTGTTGCTAAGATATCATCTAACCTATGCCATCGTGGTCGCTGTTGTGTTAAGTCCAAAACATGAAGATCCTCTGCAGACAAACCAGCAGGGCCAATTCCACCCTGATTGCATCATGGAGGACAAATCAATCAAAAGAAGTTTTCATTTATGAGATCTAAAAATTTTTAGTATCAATAATAAAAACTTGGCATAAAGAGCCAATATTTTCAAGGTTATTAACTCTGCAAGTACCTGTATTACCACCATGGTACCCACAGCAGTTGCAACATGTGCAGCCCTTGGTGATGGTGGTTCCCCGAGTGGTGTCAACCTGAAAACATATGATGGCATTATCATCACACTGAAGAAGCAGATGTCAAATATTTTTTTAATTACATAGTTTGTCAAAGGACCGTATAAGATGTTACTTCCTTAAAATTTTCAGTTAAACAAGACCGAAAAAATACGATGTAAAATAAATCATATTTCAAAAATAAAATCCCACCAGACAAGTTTTATGTCATTTTGTCATGTATCTACATCAACCAACATCAAGGATAAGCTGAAGCTAAATGGCACTTTATATTTCAATGATTAGCTAGCTTTTTATGACCTTACCTCGTCCATTTATTTGACAACACATCGTAACAATGGACGTCAGCAGTTGCACCTGCGAGACCTGCAATCACAGAAAACATAATACATTGACGACAAAGCAGCTTTCAAGCCTCGCAATTCACAGTTCAATAAGTCCAGAGGCTCAATTATGTACACAAAAAAGACCTAATTTTCAGTCCAATAGCACCACTCTATGTTCTCCCATCTCACTTTCCCCTAATTTTTTGATGCACGCTAAGCAGAACTTCCCCAGAATTCAATCTTCACAGCAACATATTAAAACAAGGGTAGCAAAAATAGCATCTTTAACTCTTTTTAATTGAGGACAGGAATTAGGGTTTCAAAAAAGAAGGAGCAACTGGAGGATTAGAGAGGGCACATACGGATGCCAGCGCTCCCGGCAGAGGACGGCGGGGTGGCCGAATTGCCCTCAAGGGCAGTGGCGCCGCCGAAAAGAATCAGCCTCGGCCCGATGTAGCCGGGCGTGCCCTCCTCTCCAACCGCAGCCACGGAGGTGAGCGTGTGGCCGCACCGGCACCCCGGCCCGTCCTCCTTCTTCTCGATGATCGCATTGACCACCGAATAGGTCGGCGCGGGCCGCGGCCCGGCGGCAGTGGGCTGCTGCTGCTGCGGCGGCGGCGGCGGCGGCGGCCGCGGCCCCGTGGCCGGCTCCGGCGAGGAGACCGAGGACTCCGAGGGGCCGTCGTGGTGGTTGGCGGCGGCCGGATCGTGGTCCGATTCCGTCGTCATGGAGGCGTCTACGTCCATCGCGGGCGGCGGGCAAGATTGGAACGGGGGTTTCGCGGCGGCCTACCGGCGGGACGCGGCGGTAGCATTCGACATCGCGGAGCCCTACCAGCCTGAGTTCATCTCAGTCGCCGCTGCGCAGGCCCAAAATTGATCGAATCTCTCGCCCCTATCGGCGGCGTGTCGGATCGGAACAAAGGATCGAATTATAAGAGAGAGAGAGAGAGAGAGAGAGAGAGATAGAAAGAGGGATCTCTTTTTTTCACCCTTTCTTGATCTCTCCTCAATCTCTCTCCCGGCCTCCCCGAACGAAACCCCCGTCGCTCGCGCGGGTGGAGGAGGGGAGTGGGACAGAAATAGCAATGGAAATGGAAATCAAATCCGAGGAGGTGGGGAAATTAAATGAGGAAAGGGCAAAGCGAAGCAAAGATAGAGAGAGAGAGAGAGAGAGAGAGAGAAAGAGGAAGATAACCCCGTCCGCCTCTTATGTTTATTTTTATAATATAAATATATATATATATATATATATATATATTTATATTTATTTATTTATTGTTCGCTATTTATGGCCTCAGCGCCCTCTCTCGCTCTCTCTTTCTGTCCAAGAAGCGGCCGAGGAGTACACGGTGAAAATCTCGAGCGGAGGAGAGCGAGAGACAGGGGTCCGGGTGCGGTCCGATCCGAGGCCTCGAGCCTCGACCGCGGCTCGATCGCTTTCCTCGCTTTTCAGACCGGCAGGGGCCGGTGCCGGGCGCGTACGGCGCCCCGCGCTATGGCGCTGGTGACGGCGCTATGGCGCTGGCGACGGTGCAACAGCGGGTGAGGCCCATCGGTCTTTACTGGCTGAGCCGGGAACCAGCTTGTTGGCTAGTGTCTAATGATGGGAAGTACATGTATTCTATTATGGGAGCTGAATTAAAGAGGAAGTGGGAGGAATATATCGGGACTCGGCTTTGACGTCGACCTCAGCAAAGGATTGGGTGAAGTGGGGTGGACAAATGGGTGGAGATGGCATTCGCACCATGTTTTTATGGGTCCCATGCTTTATCAACGCTATCAAACATACAATGAACCCCAACTTTATGTGTTTATTTACGTAGGACGAGTCAATGATAGAGATTATAACCGCACGTCATAAAACAGGACATCACGTTTTATTTCTTGTCGCACTCCCATCCAACAGCTAGATTGAACACGACGCACAATCCTCCATAATCCGTAAGGCTGTAGAGACATTGCAGCTCTCTCTCTCTCTCACACACGCGCTCAACCCAAATTACAAGCAGCTTTATATGTTTAAATGCATAGAATGAGCCGATGAAAAAAAATCATGATCATTTGTCTTAAAATATCAATTCTATTACATGTTTGATCTAGATTGTAGGTGACTTTGTATTCATTTTGCATAGAATAAGCCAATGAGAAGATTATAATCTACATGTCATAAAGCACAGCATGATGTTCTCTTGCTTGTCACATCCCAATCCGTCATTTAGGCTAAACACGTCACGTGGCCCCACATAACCCTAAGATTATGAGTAAATTTATATGTTTATATGCATAGGATGAGGCAATTTAAAATAAAACATGATGTTTTCTTGCTTGTCACAGTCGAATCTATCATCTAGATTGAACATGCTACATAGTCGCACATAATTTTCAAAGTTATACCCAATAGCTGTATCAGTTATTCAGCTTAAGTTATGGGTTAGGATGTAACATTGCTATTTTTTAAGTTTATGTTAATAGAGGTTGGCGGTGTGCCACAGGATGATGAATAATGATTTAGCTTTAATTTTGGATCTCGACTCTCTCTGGCCCTACTTGCACCCTTGCTACCTTCAGACCTGCTAACTACTTGTTTTAAAATAATGGCTAAGTGGCTTGCGGAGAGATCCACTTGATTCAACCTAGGAGGTAACCATCATTTGGATACTTTCTTGTAAGTTAAATGAGGTTGGGCTTGCTAATAGCTTTTATATATATATATATATATATTTGTAATGGCCCTCTTTGACCTTTTAAGAGATGATAGCATGCGCCCACTTGAGAAGGCGACGCGTGTGGAAGGATGTTCTTCGGAAAGTATATTTATAGGGAGACCAAGTAAACAGCACATGGTTGGGAATGGAGGCTTGAAGGGTTTGTTTGGTATGTGGAGGATGATGCTCTTGTGCCGTGTCTCCTTCTTAGTTTTACAAGCAAAGCAATTGAAAGGTTTGATGACTCATTTAATATATCGAAAGACTACGTAGATAGGCCGCTGTCATGAGTCATCATGACTGACCTACCTACCTCATGGTGTTCCTATATATGGTAGACTCTTTGGATCCTCTCTGATTCTAGAAGTGATTCGGAGTCCAAATCAACAATCATGACCATTAATGTATTTTATGATGACATGTGATAGAGCAAGGTCCATCTCATGTATCAGGCAACAACCCATGTAATGCAATGGTCCTGCATCATCTTGACCATTGCAAGACACATTGATGTCTATGATTATGGATCAATCAGCACATACATAACATGCACGATCAGCTACATGTAAAGCCCAAGCATGGCATCCATCAAGCACACAAATCAATCATGCACAAGCGTGTTAGCACATAAATCCATGCAAAAAAAAGTGATCATATTTATCGTCCGGTGATCGTTAAACGTAAAGTATTATTTGAATTTTAGGATTTAAAATGCAAATATGAAAATTTAAAGCATTGTTTTCTTTGTCTTCCATGAGAATTGGAAGATGGAACATTTGACAATCCAAAATATTGATTTCTTAATGTTGCACTAACATGGGAAGATAAGGTATATGATACATTGGTGATAATTTTAGATAGCATGCGGTAAATTCAACATGTGATCGGGGAGAAAAGAATTAGAAGTGTTACAAAGATACATGTTTGAAATGTTTATGTTTTTCTTTTTAGTCATAATTTATAAATAAATAAATATCATTAGTTTTTTTTATTTATCTAAATTAATAAATTTGTTTATGCAATGATTCATCGAACTTAAACCTCAAGATCATATTGGTAATTTAACAAAAATATGAATAGAAATAAAAGTGAATAGAATCTTCATTTTGCATCTTTAAATAGTTTCAAGATAATCTTTTTCCACTAGTATTATCTCACCGCAGCATACTACAATATAAAATTGGCTTTACTTATATAAGAAAGGCTTTTAGGTAAATACAACTAGTAAATATAATCTTGGAATAATGCTTCTTATTAATGTGCACGCAATTACTTTGGATGTCAGGCCAAATTAAAGGCAATGATGAGCACTTAACTATAAAATAGTTGTCGTTTTCTAAGAATGTTGCCAATATTAATTAAAAGATACAAACTTATGATTTGATACATACCGATGAAAAGAAATATGATTTAACTAAAGTTACAACTTGAGTCAACAAGTTTCAAAACAACACTTTCAACATTATCAAGAGAAATGCCCTCACAAGAAAGACAAAAAAAAAAAAGGAATTTATTCACAAATATAAGTGTTCTAGTTGTACAATAATTTAAACCAAATCTTTCAAAAATGATTAAAATAAAGATACATATGCATTGCTAGGTTAATAACTAAATCGCATATTCAACTTCATTTATGGTCAATAAATATAAGCAAACCATTTACATAAATATAAATTGCTTGCAATCATTAGCATAAGATTTTTCTTTCTTTCTTTCTTTTCTTGATTAGGAAGAAAGCAAACCGTCAATGAGTTTTATTTATAGCTCAGATAAGTACAACCAAAATTATTAATATTAACAAGATAGAGTGGATTAAGTAGAAGCCAATTCATATCATTCAAAAATTTAGCTACTTTATTCCTAACTATGCTTACAAAATTATTTAGGAAGAAAGCTTCTTTGATGCAACACACAGGACCCAACTTTCATGGACTCTAACAAGGAAAAAAAATTCCTTGAATTTGATTGAGACAATTCCAATGTTAATTTTGAAAGAACCAAAGGGAGGGGGCACCCATTGCACAAAGGATTTTGATCTAGAAATTTCACACCCAAAGCACCCAAATATCTTATTTCAGTGACAAACAATATCAATTTTTTTCACAAGAAAATTGATGTTCCGGTGCACTACAATAAAAGTAGATATTAGCGGCATAATTCTAGCGGCATTTGATACTTTGTACTCCTATATTTTTTTTTATCATAATATTATAAAATAAGTAGGTTTTTTTGTTATAAATGATGCTACCATATTGATATTTTGAGGCGTTATTCTATTAGTATTTTGAAAAAGTCAAAAAAAAAAAAAATTTTTTTTGCTTGCATTTATGATAAATTATTAGAAATCAAAGAAGCCATAGAATTATTTAAGTCGCATTTGTTAAAAATATTGAAAAACAATGCTTTGTTTTGCATTTATGATAATTTTTCAAAAATCATAAAAATTACAATGTTAATTCAGAGATATTTTTAAAAATTACTAAAAAATATTTCTTTGCCTCATTTTTTTGAAAAATAATTCTTTATTATTTGTAACTCATTTTTGTTTTCCAACAATTTGATCAAACTTTCAACTGCTAATCCAACTAAAATTAGTATAAAAATATGTTATAAATTATAAATTATTTCAAGTTATATATTAAATATCATTATTTTTTTAATTGCAATACGGATAAATTTATATATATTAAATAAAATGGTTTGGAAATCACTTTTCTTTTTAATAAAAATAAAATAATTATTTTTTTATAAAAATAATTATTAAAATATAAAAAATTAAAATAATGAGTATATTTTATAAAATAAAAAAGCTATGAATAGATATAATAAATATTATTTTGATAAAATTTGATGGTGCTATGGTGGTAGAGTGGAGTTTGGTTAAAAGGATATGGGTTCAATTTCCATGTGGCACATAAAATGCAAATAAGGTGGTACAGGGTTGGGTCCCTAGTGGATATGGTTTAGGGGAACATTATTTTTTTATATTATTCATATAATAAACGCTAGCAATTAGTTTTTTATATTATTCATATAATAAACGCTAGTAATTAGTTGTGGATTTTATCAGCATTTTTAACCCTAGTGGATATGTTTAGGGCTTAATTCTTATGTGAAACATTATTTTTTTATATTATTCCTATAATAAATGCTGGTAATTAGTTATGGATTTTATCGATATTTGTTAAAAATGCTGGCAATTAATTGCCAATACAATCCTAGACTAATATAAAAAAAAAAGTTGTAAAAGTGTATTCCTTATTTTTCAACTTTTTTTGACCTTATATTTTTTGTTTCCGGTGGTCAGTGTGCTAGGGTTTAGTTTTCTTTCTGATTCATGTGATTATCAAAGCCCTATTGGTCTCTATTTTTTTTTCGAAATTCAAAAGCATTCTTAATTTGCACTAATTCATTAGAATGTGATAAAAAAACCTAGAAATGATAATTAATTCTAAAATTTTAATTGAAATACCATTTATTCATAACTAGAATCATGAAATAGTTATTCTCTTTAATGATTTTTGCTCTACTAAAGCTTTAAAAGATGATTATTTATGTGATAGAATAGCAATTTATTACACTAAGGGCATGCTTGAGAGCCCTATTAGATCCTATAACATCATAATAGTTATCAATATTAATAATATTAATAATATTATAATAATAAAAATAATTTAATGAAATTTAATAAAATATTAAATTTAATTGTACATTTATTAAAATCAAAAAATCATTCTAAAATCATCTGTTATATTTTTAAAATAGTCTGTCCAACAAATAATTTTAAAATTTTTTTATATAATTATTTATTGGTCATTTTTGAAAAAAAAATATTTATTGACTTGATCCAGTTTAAAAAATTCTAGAAGGTTATGTTGGAACCTGCGTGGCATCCTAACATTATTCCTAGAAAATGTTTCATGCCAACGTTATTTCAGAAATTAATTTTTTAAAAAATATTAAAAGAAGCAAAGGTCCCAGAATCGGTCTACTTAAAGTGGTTCCCGGGTTTGCCTGGAGCTTTATAAATAGAGGGAAAGGCTCCCTCAGAAACCCTAAACCCTCGAATCGGTTTTCCATCTCTAACCTCGCCAAACCCCAAGGCATGTCCTCCTCCTCCTCCTCCTCCTCCTCTACCCCCTCCCCCTCCCCCTCCCCCTCGGAGGCCCAAACCTCATCTCCGACGGCCGATCCTTCCTCTCCTCCGCCCCCTCCCCCTCCTTCCGAAGTTTCCGACCGGCCGGATTCCTCCGCCGTGGCGGCGGCGGCGGAAGGCGGAGATGAGGGGAAGAACGGAGGAGGAGAGGCCGGCGAGGGCGGAGAAGAGGAAGAGGAGGAGACGGAGTGTGGATTCTGCTTGTTCATGAAGGGAGGAGGCTGCAAGGAGGAGTTCATAGCGTGGGAGAAGTGTGTGGAGGAGGCCGAGAAGACCGGCGAGGACGTCGTCGATAAGTGCTTCGAGATTACCTCCCTCCTCAAGAAGTGCATGGATGCCCACGCCGAGTACTACGCTCCCGTTCTCGCGGCAGAGGCGGTTGCGGCCGAGGCGGCCGCCGCCGCCGCCGCCGCCGCCACCCCTGACCCTGAGAAATAGAAGGTCATTTGCCCCTGACCCTTTTTTTTCAAAGTTTTTTCTCATCATACATCCTCTGGCATTGGATTCTTGGATCGTCGATCCTGAGCTTGGAGTTTGAGAATTGTTGTAATAATTAGATGTTGAGGAGGTAGCTTTGGTGGAGGATCACATGCAAGGTCTCTTTTTTCATCTGTAAAACTGAAAGAAATTTGAAATGATACACAAATTTTTGTTACACTTTGTGCATTTCTACTTTGACTCTTGATCTTGGTTGAATTTGACCTACGTTGCAATGGGTCTGGAGCATTTTAATACCATGGAGTTCTGCTTCTTGTGATTATGGTCTTTATTTTGTTTCATTGTTCTTTGAATGCACCAATTTGTTTTTTAGATGCCATTTGATGATATTATGTGTTGGATTCGGTTTGGAAATGTCTCTTTCTTTCTTTAACAGAGGGGGAAAGAAAAAAGAGAATATCCTGGTGCTGTTGTGGATATAAATTATTGAATGGAATTCTAGTTGACAAAAGGAGCAACTTGATATGGTTATCACAAAGATTGGAACAGGGAAATCTGTAGAACTTTAGGGCATTCGTAACTTAGATAAATTCCAAATGTGAGATTGCCATGGTATGTATCTTTCAAATATCTGGTTGCAGTGAAAGTTCAGAGTAAGCATTTGATTAGTCATTATCAGTTTTGTTTTTTGTCGGTAAAAATATGATGTTTATCATCATTTCTCTTTGTTGTTTGTGTTATGATTCGTGCCTTTTCAAGTCTAGCGATAAATTGAACCAACAAGAGTTTGATCTTCATTTTTTTCTGTTTGGATGGTGTCTGTGACTTGTTCTGGTTTATAGTCCTATGTCCTATAGTTATAGAATCTTCGCATATTTCTATTGAGCTATTTAGTTTGCACATAAAAATATGACAGGCTAGATTTCTCTGGCTTAGCATGCCATGATGATCATTGTTTTTGTTATAAAAAAATAAATGTTCAGTGATATCATTGTTATGCTGTCAATGATGTGAACTCTCATCTTTAATATTTGTGCTATGTTCTGATATTAGAAAAACCTATCTAAATGACAATGTGAAATCATAAAATTTTCATGATGTATGATTATTCAATTAGGCAAGAGCAGACTTGGAACAATGGTAATGTTGTTCCAATGTGACTTATATGTCACAAGTTCGAAGCATAAAAACAGTCTTTCTATGCATGGAGGTAAGGCTATATATATGACCCACTGTAAACCTTGTAATGGTGCGAGCCTCGAATATTGGGATGCCATTTTTTAATTATTATTCAACTAGATCCATTATGGGAAACCTTTACAATGATCCTAAGAAAGCTGATATTGTGGCATAGCTTTCCTCTAGTATCAAAGATTTAGACCCTCTTTTGGCTTTAGCTGTTGGGAAATAGCTACCTCACATAGCTGATAGGAAAAATATGTGGTTGGCGCTCCCAACAGCTATCCCAAACAGGATTTCAATCATATCTACATTCAAACCTTTGTACGAAAAAACATACCAATCATTCATTACCCTTTTGGAAGGACAAGGTGAAACATAAATAATTAATTTCCTTTTTTACTGCCAAATGGTAATCCATCTTTGCAACTTATGGCATCTTTGCAACTTACAGTATAAATACCTTGCTGAGGGAAATGATGTATAGCATGAATTATTGCTTTCCCAATAAAATATACAGATAATCTATCACCAATCTCTCTCCCTCCCTCTCTCTCTCTCTCTCTCTCTCTCTCTCTGCGCACTTGCACGCATGCATGTGTGCTCGCTTGCTCGCTTGCTCACTCTTTTGCTCTCATAGAACACCATAACTCTCCTAGCAGGACATTCTCTTACGTGAAAACATTATTGCCACCTACCCAAAAAATGTTGGGATTAAATGTGATTCCTGGCTGAAACATGTGGCAATCTTATATGTGTTGGGTTTTGCTAATGTCTAATATTAGTCAATTAGTAAATATCATGCTACAGAGGTGATTATAGCTTAGGGGTTCCAGGCAATTCTCTTCATTTTACTCACTACATGCCATGGGTAACATTAAAGTCAATTCTTTGTCACAAACTCAGCCTTCCCAGTTGTAGTAACCAAGCCTGGATCCATTATGAGATTTAACTCAAGCATTTAACATTGCCTGGCATGACAAATTGATTTGCTACAAGGAGGGTAGGCTAAACCATGGTTCAGTTCGGACCGGTTGACCATCCTTTGCATTTTTTCATAGTTTTTCAAATTTTTTCCTTTTTTTTATATGGTATACGAAGTTGAGCGCCTCTCATGAGCGCTTATCCTCTCTTTTTTCTTTTATTTTCATTCAAAATTATGTAAGTGAATGTTCATTTACTTAAGATTTCTTGTGAAAATAAGAGAATATTTTTCATTTGAATTTAACAAAAATATCGAAAAAATTAAATTCTTTAAGGACAAAGAGTCAACTCTTTCTTTTTTAAGAATAAATATGAAGAATTTAAAAAAATAGTGCTTTATAAAATATCAAGTTAGGATACTTTCAGTTTGAATAGAAATTTCAAAAAATTAATTTAACCTACAAATGATAAGAAAACAAAGTATCAAGAAAATTATTTTAAAATATAATTTTAAGATTTTGGTTAACTCTTGGTCAAACTTAGGTTTTCAGACTTGAACAAGATTACAGTATTGGTGAACTTTACATTGACTTATGCCAACTTGATTCACAGTTCATCGAAATAATAAACTTAAATTTGCTATAAAATTGTAAGGTTAAAACGTATTTCTTAGGATTTAAAATATGACATGTCATTAGATAAGAGGTTCCCCATTAAGAAAAACTTCGACCTCCAGCCTAGTAACTTATCATTGTTTGAACCTTAAGAAACATATTTTAACTTTAAGTTTTTATAACAAGTTTAATTTTATTATTTAAATAAGTTGTAGATCAAGTTGACAGAGGTCAGTATAAGGTTTACTATTACTATGATCCTGTCTAAGTTGGGAAACCCTATAAGTTTGATTAAAAGTTGACCAAAGCCTTACAAATTGTATTTTAAAATAAATTTTTTCTGTATTTTATTTTCTCATCATTTTTAGGTTAAATTGATTTTCTAGAATTTTATTCAGAGTGACAGAATCCTAACTTGATATTTATTAAAGCATTATTTCCTAAAATTCTTTGAATTTGTTCTTAAGAGGGAGAGTTGAATTTTTTTTAAAAAAAAATTTATTTTTTCTAATATTTTTGTTGGATTTAAATGGAGGGTATTACCTTATTACCTTATTTTAATAAGAAATCTTAAGTATATGTCATCTATTTACATAAATGATTTTTAGTAAAAATATGGAAGAAGAGAGAAGATGTGAGCTCACAAGAACTGGGTGGTTCGGCATGGTTTGAACCGGTTTGAGGTCCTAATTGAATCGAAAGCCAAAACCATGCCGGTTTCCAGTCGATTTGGCTTGGTTTAGCACAGTTCAACCTACCATGGCAACAAGTAATATTATTTGGAACACGTCATAAAGTTAGATGTGTAATTGCATAATATTGTCTAGGAGTATCTAATAATAGGAACTTATATGAAGATAACAGTAATTTAGTTATATTTATTCTTTTAATTTTCTGTTGATCTGGTAAAGTTATGCTATGTAAGAATAATGGATTATTTAAGGTTTAGAAGGCAAAGAATGCTGTACTGGCTACTGTGTGGCAAGTTTAAACCCTAGCATTATTTAATGTTGGCTACAACACCAGATCATCAAATTGTGAAAGCTTTGTTACAAAAACACTTTATTGACTTTTTTATTGGTAACATTTTCTTTCTTTCATAGGCTATCTCGTACCATAAATGCTTCATAAAATAATGTTTCATACAGATATCTTTCAGATTTGTTTTTTGAAAATTTTCTATCAACTGTGGTGATAAATCTTTTTTCTTTCAGTTTGAGATTCTCAATATTAATGCCAACTACTTGTTTGAGCAATGTCATTTGGCACATAATGCCTGTATGACACTGGTCAACTGAAATTCAAAGGCTGGAAACCAGAATTCTGCAATATAAAATATTTGATAGAAAAATGACCTACAATAATTTTATTAAATAAAGAACCCTCTCTCTTTGGCTGTTACAATGATAAAGACTATGGAACATCTGTGGCCCTGGATTGACTTGTCATTATAAACTTGTTTTAGGAAAAAACAAATAAGATGATTGGAAAGCAAGAATGGCAGCCACTTACATTAATTCTAAATTATTTAATTGAATTTAGGAGTAATTTCTGCCCAGGGTATGCCATTAAGAAAAATGATTTGTTTCTTTATTTGACACAAAAATTCTTGTATGGCAGTATTCTTAAAGTCACCTACAAATAGAGTTCTTCCAGGAAAGAGTTATGATATGCCTTCTACAATGATAATTTTGGTTGAGGAAATGCAGTGAATTTAGAGTACTCCCCATGCCTTGCATTACAGTTGTTTTAGAATACCTAAAACTTTTAGTTTAGCTGCACAATGACTTTATTCAGTTAGCTGGTCGGTTCTGGGAAGGTTAGGAGATAATAATCTATAGAATTCTGAGCTGAGTCAAAGTGTAAATCCTGGCATCACCGAGTGGCAAACACCTTTTGACTTCCCACGAATTGTTAGAATTTGTATGTCTGGTTTTCTGCTCCTGTTTGAGTGGATTTTAGTTGATTTATTTAAATACTTTGTACAGAACTCCCTGCAATGCAGCAACCATAAATCCTAGCATTTGATGATGATCATGGTCTGCAAACATAGATCAGCAAATTGCTAAGGCTCATAATCAGGTTTTGGTGCTCGGCTCATAAGCATGCCAAACCTGAACAGGTGTGGGTTATGCAATTAAAGTGAAGCTGGGCTCAGTTTGTTAAAAGCTTGCTTAGAGCTTATGTGAGTCGAGCCTGAACAGGATACATCAAGTTCGGCTTGAGCTGGATCCAAGCTCGAGGAGCTCCCTTGTACAAAGGAGGCAAGCCTTGACAGTCTGATACATGGCTGGTCTGCACCCTGCTTGTCATAGCGTCAAAAATAACATGATTGATTGAAAAGCACGGATTGCAGCATTGAACTTAAGAATAATCTCTCCATGAGAGACCATTGGAAACAAATTATTTGATTCCTCTTTTGATACCAAACTCTTTTATGGCGGTGGTCTAAAGTCACTGGCAAGAGCATTCCTCAGGAAGTATAATATATACTTTTTATATGATAATATTAATGAATTCACTTATTATCAATAGAAGAAAATGAAGAAAGAAATGAATTGATTTTAGAGAGTATGTCCATTCCTCTTGTATTTTTTTGTTTTAGTGGACCTAAAACTTTTAGCCACAAAATAATTTTATGCAGCTTGCTGAATTAATCTCAGTCCTAGGAAGAAGAGGAGACAATGGCGTACAGAATTTTGAGCTGAGTCAAAGCTTAAATCCTGGCATCACTGAGCCGATGAATTGTGAGAGCTTTTGTATTTGGTTTTCTTCTTCTGTTTAAGGGTATTTTAGCTGAGTTTGATGAGTATCAGTTGCATAAGTAAATTATATCCAACATGATCATAAATTCACAGAGGAGCACCTTGATCTTGTTATTCGCATATCTTATCTAATTTCATGTATCAAAACTTTTTTAGTTGTTTTTCTTTTTTTGAAAGAAAATGAGGTGGCCCTCTCTTTTGTTTTCTGACTTTTCCTGCGGGTTTCTGGATATTTAAATGTCAGCAGAATGGCCGATTGCCAAAGGGGTTTTTTGAACAAGCAAGACCCTGGTTGTCTTGAGGGAGTAGGTTGCCAGAGATCATTATTTGTTCACAGGACTCAAACTCAACTCTGACAATTAAGGGGGCTAAGATTGGTTAATGGGCTACCTGAATCTTCTGGATTAACTCTCTGGAGCGTGCAAGTAATGGTTGGTTCAATCCTATTTTCTGCAATGAGCCCACAGCCTAACTGGTGAGAATAGACAAATCATGGCATGTGGAGCAAGATACCGTGGTTCGATACAAGACTGGTTGTGATAGAAATTGATAGCATAAATGATAGGCAGAACAGAGTCAACAGATTATCTGGGCTGTCAAGGCAAATTAGATTAATGCTGTCAATTAAGGCAGAAAGCTGACAGCATATATACCTTTCAGCGCTAATAATTATTTTCATGACACTGGATCTAAAGAGATTCATTCTTATCCACTAATTTGTGAGGTAAAATTGGGTTAAGGTAATGTGAATATTTTGCAACTTTATGCCTCAAGGTGTTCTGACAAATGTTGATCTTGTGAAAGCTGAAATTTTTGTCATGAGTTGAGATTCTGCTTGCTTTCAGTGTTTCCTCGTTGTCCAAACTGTATGGTAGAAGACTTATAGGCGTTTTGCATGGTGGCAGGAGAATCCAACCTTGCAATTTCATAAGGCATGGAGAATCATGAGTTCTAGCAAGGTACTGAGTTCGTAAAAAGGCGCCAGAGTGATTCAAATTTGTTATCTATCATACTGTTGGCCTTCAAAAGGCTAAAAGCTCAGGATATCGTTCAACTTTATCATTCATTTAGTAGCAAAGAACAGACCATATACTTTATGTTGGGGATTCCTCTTATGGTAGAATTTTCCATTTAATTTGTGCCTTTTTAGGTAGTCAAACCTTGTGATCTTATCATATTTGCAAGCAGAGTTGACTAAGACATCATAACCAAACTAACTGTAAGTCAAGTTCAGGCGGGGCAGAGGTTAGCCTAATTCTAGACAAATTAGGCATGATTAGAGACTAGTCTAAGTTTGACGACGTCCAGAAATAATAAAACATTGGTTGAGCTAGCACGGCAAGTGCTTTAACATATCAGACATGACAAAGCTAGCACGGCAAGTGCTTTAACATATCAGACATGACAAAAATGTGGTCCATCTCAATTATTTTTCATCATTGTTTAAATACAGTTTAGCAGTGTGGAACTAAAATACTTGCTTCTCTATCATGTACTTGACCTGTGCAACTTTTTCACCAGATGTATCGAGATCTCCTGGAACACCCCCCCTCCCCCCTCCCCTTTTTTGTTTCTTTCTCAAAAGCCTTCGAGGGTTCCAATACCTTTCACAGAGGCTCATTGCCAAGTTGCTTATCTCATGAGCATTAGAAAATAATAATAATAATTAAGCACTTGGTATGACTGATAAGAGGTTCCTTGAACCTTAGCATTGCTTCAAGTATCCAAAGTTGCATTACCCTGTAACTTCGTCCAGCCTGTCCTGCCCTGCTGGTGCATCTTTCCTTCCTTCTCATTCTTTTTCCTGCCCTGCTGGTGCATCTTTCCTTCCTTCTCATTCTTTTTCCTCCATTCTCTGGGTTGGTAAGTGAGGCCCACACCAGACAAGTTGACTTGCCAGCAGTTCTGGCCAGCCTTATCTGATCCGTTGGAGAATCATGTCGCATTCGAACTTGTGATGAGTTGAGATTGATGGTGGTCAACACATGCAAACTTATATTTGGACCAAGGTGTACATTCTACTAATTATTTCTCATTTGCTGGGAATCCATATCAACTAGGAGCCTGGAGAGAGTGCAGCTTATATGAACAGCATCCCATTCGCCTTCCAATACCGCCACCGTTTTGTACGGTCATTAGTTGCAATCAAAGGTGTACCTGAACAAATTAGCATTACACAACCCTAAGCAGGATTTCGGATCATAGCCTCGTAGCACCAGTACATTTGAATTATCCAAAAACAGTGGATTTGCTATATTAACCATTACAAATTACATCTGCTTAGTTTATGGGGAGGAGACAAGGATTCCCTGATATTTTGCTTACAGTGATACTCCCTCATCCCATCTCAAATTGAAAGCTAATGCAAGATTGAGACCAGGCCCCTATTCAATCTGAGGCTCTTAAGGCTGTCAGATTCACAGCAGGTTTCTGAAACACTCTTACAACTGGCATTCCATCACCATTATCATTTCCAACTCTCCAGGAACGATCTTTCTTCTTCTGAGGCTTCTTATGATGTTTGTCGCTTTTAGCTGACTTTTTTTTCTTCGATGCAGCAGAATTTTTAGAGAGTAGCTCACCAGACGAGTCAAATGACTTGAGATCATCTAGAACATGCCCAATATCCACTTTACCAGTATCAGCCATTGTGGAGTGGGAAGAGATCTGGTCATCAGAGTCATCATCAGTGATGTCTGATTCGTTGCCAGCTAGCAAACTTGGGCCAGCCATTCCACTTGCTGAATCCCCTCCTGCGTCCCTGCCAGTTGTTCCAGGAGGCATTTCAAAGTGGGGAAGTTTCCCATCAATATAATCTTTCAAAATCTGGCGAGCAGCCTTAGTCTCATCTGGCAGTCCACTCGAGCTGACGTACCCACGCGATGCACAGTAAGCCCTCAACAATTCTAAAGCCAAGGGTGGTCTTGACTGTGGTTCATAGGGCTTTGGCTTTGGCAAGGTTATGTTGTATATGCTTTCAATGACATGCCTTGGAACCTTATTTGCAACAACCTGCACCGCTTCCCTGTGTTCGGTCATTCGGTCAATAGGCAACACTCCTGATGCAATCATTTCATACCTAGAGCTGGAAAAGGAAGGGAACACTAAACCAGGGCAGTCACAAAGTACAAGCCCATCTGAGATTATCAATGTCTGAAAATGCTTCGTTTTGCCAGGTGTGGAAGTAACCCCTGTTTTTTTCCCACCGATCAATGCATTTATTGTAGAACTTTTCCCGACATTGGGGTACCCAACAAATCCCACAACAACATGCTTAGCTGTTGAATGGACTGAACCAGCATCTGAAGAATTTTCTCCCTGTGTTTCCTTCTCATACAAAGCCTTCCGGTGCACTGCAATAGCCTCAGCTTCAGTCTGCAGACGAGCTAAAAGTTCATCCCTGCCATATATTTTGGTATCTGAATCTGACAGTGTAGACTCTTCTTCCCAGTGACTGCTCAGCTTCTTGCCTTCTAGAGCAGCAGAAGCAGCTTTAGCAGACCAGAATGCAAATAGGATGTTGTGTTGATGGAAGTACTCTGCCCATTTCTGTCTGCAGTTATCAACTTCAGAATGAATTACTTGGATATTAAGATAGATATAAATGTCCAATGAAAACTACACTATTTCCTACCTTATGGTAATTGGTAAAAGATCCGCCTTGTTAACAAGCAGTAATGTTCTCTTGTGTTCATTAATTTCCCGTGCATATTCCTATTGATCAGAAAAAATATCAATTCCTGTTCATTAATTTACTTGATACCAAACAGAGATTGTTTCAGTCATAATAGAAAATTATAAAGAACAAATTCCTGTTTTGATGTCCTTCAAGACTTGGAAATTCATCTAACAAATCCAATTACAAATACAGCATCAAACTTCTCAAAATATCAACATTTACAGGTACTGGTAATCCAACTTAGGAGTTCCTAGTTGGTATGGCAGTAAATTGAACGATTTTTATCTTGGATATTTGAGTTTACGCTAATGACATAGTAACAGTCTAGGAACTAAAAACCGACTGGTTTACAATTAAAACTCAACATGCTGACTACATTCCTTGTTCATGCCACTTGAGTTCTATCATTGAACGCTAATGGAAAATTAGTTTGACAAATTAACTAACTCCGAAGTACCAAAAGAATGGAAGCAAATTGACTGCATTGTCCAGGGATGGAGGAAGATAACTGAAAGCATTGAAAATAATGGAGCTGTTGATGGGTACAGTCCATCCAATGCTTCAAGTACAACTTAAAATAATAAAGACTGTATTTGGTTACAAATAGTATGTCTATGAACTCTAACATTTGTAATAATCTAGGACTACACTCAAAAAGACAAGCCAAGAAGATAATATTTAGATTTCTTAGCCCTGTATTTTACTTAATACAGCCGATGCATAACCAAAATAGGATTAAACACACCAGTAAAGGCTCTCACAACATCATTCCTTCAGTCAAAGAAATAACTGCAGTTTTTCATATTTAAGGTTCCACAGATTCTCTTTTGGGGGTATAAATGGAGCATGCAAACTAAATAGACATTATCCACATAATCCATTTCACTGCAATATCCTACAAAAATGAAAGCAGCAAACTTTTCCTACAATCAAATAAAATGTACGTTGTAAACTTCAGAAGTATTATCGCTGAACCAAATGAATGTTGCAAATTTGTTCTTATTTCCGCATGCAGGAAGCCATCTATATTGTGAAGTTAATTTATTCTCTCTCTCTCTCTCTCTCTCTCTCTCTCTCTCTCTCTCTCTTTCTAATGTTCACTACCAAAGTTTCCAAAATCATCAAATCAACAAAACCAGTAACCTAGCAAAAATATTTTAGCTTTGTTGGTTTTCAAGTAACTATCGGAGGTTGAATCTTCATACAAGCTGCCACAGGAATTCTAGAGAAAAAAAGATATATATATTTTTTTCAAGTAACATACATCTGAAGGTTACCAAGCACTGACTTTATAACTTCTGCCTACCACCAAGGAAGATGATATTGAATTTCCAACGAGCTAGCCTATGATTTGTTCTTTCAATTGTAAGGTCTCAGCCCTTCTTTCTGGACCATATTGTAGATTGCATGAGGAATACATTCTGAATGGCACAAGTCTTTGAAACGTCTTGAACTAGCCTAACTCAATTTTTGGGCTTATAATAGCACTTGTAGAGAAACCTATCTTAACTAATGCCACTGCCTCAAGAACATAAAGCATATAAATTCCTCACCCCATTTAACTTCTAAAGCTATGAGATTCAACATAGGATTAAATGTCATGCTAGGAAATTGGAGAAAAGAAAGCATTAAAATCACACTAATAATCCCAATTCTGCAGAGCTATGAAATGAGTCAACAAAAACATTGTCCTACAGTATCATGCTACGTTTATCATCTGGATTTTAAGAACTGGTACCAAACCTCATACCACCTTCAGGTGCGGTGCTGGTACAGTACCAGTATTGACTGCACATGCCAAAACAAACAGTTTTAGGGGGAAAAGGGCATATGGTACTGTCAATACACAATGGCATCCACTGGTACAGACTAATATGGCCGGTGCATACTGGTACACAGTTTCGGCATGCTGGCACCTGCAACAATGCTGGTTTTGCATCGAAATGGGAGAATACCAGTCATATCATCTTGTTTCGGTGGTTTTTGAGACCATATTTATGACTTTGTATGATTCAAGCAGTAATATGCACTGTCAATGCAGAAATTTGTGACAATTATTCAATCTTGTGACTACCTAGTATCCTATGAATAAATAAAAGATAAGAATAGAGCAGCATTATGAATGCAAGACTGCACGTACCTCAAGGTCAGGGCAACGGTAAAACAATGGATCCCGAGCATCAACCACCATTACCAGCTATCAAAAAAAAATAATATTAGTATTCATGTAGCATGCAAGAATACCCATTAAAATAAAAATAAACAATTAGAAAATTGATTGAACAAACCATTATGGTATAATTAAACCAGTCTCCAGCCCAAAACAGGATGACAGACAATAGGGGATGGTTGATACAACAAATCCCCTAAGAGAAATCCCTAAGGAGCAGGTTTTGATAGGAGTTAGTCTTCCACAGCCAATATTTCACTTGTATCCTTCACTTTTTCTTTTCTTTTCTTTTTTTTTCCTTTTCTTGGCGCACATGTGGGAATGTGCATGTGTGCATGCTCATGTTTCAAGGAGGGAGTCTCTCTAACAAAGAAAACTATAACAGTTTAATCAAAAAGAAAAGGAGAAAATTAAAACAGGTAATGTTGGCTGGGCACTTCGTGTGGCTAAGTATCACTTTGAATATTTGAATAGTCTGGTTTTACATTGCTTATGAATGTTGCCTATCTTGATGTCCTCACATGGTCTCACTTAATCATATAAACTTTCCCTTTTCCCATCATATGGCACATTAGTTTAAAGCATGAAGAGTTAATGCCAATCAGTCTGGTTACTGTGCTCCCAACATGAAGCTTGAATATAAACATACATACATGTAGGTAAATGTAATATTGTGTAACAAGACAGTCAGATACAAGGCGATAAAAATTATAGATAATATGAGATAAGCCAAAATTTTCCATTGCAGGGAAAAACAAAACTTTATGTTTGTGACTTGCTTGGTATTTATCAATGCTATGGTGCTTGACATGCATATCAAGCACCCATATCCATTCTCTTGTAGGTGACACATTTGTAACTATGCATGCTAACAAGCAGTCTTTAATTGTTACTAAGGAGCGGTGATTGCTACAAGTATGATAGTGTAACTGTTGAGAAATAACTGATGGGTGGTAATCTGAATTCTTACAAGAACAAGCATGTATGCCACAACTATTCTATATGGACAGGTCCATCTCAGCTGTCTACCATCTGATTGAATGACAACAAGGTAGATTTGATTGCAACAAGAATGGTGATCTTCATGTGAACCATTGATTAACAATAACGATGCAAAGTCAACTTTGAATTGTGGAATTTATTTCTGGAATTTCGTCCAATTTAATTTTGAAATTCGGTCTGGACATTTCCTTGATTAGTTAGTAAAATTGCAGTCTATATACTTGAATGCCAACATTTCACACAAATAAGAACATTACTAAGATCCTCCAAGAAGAATGAACCTGTCACTCAAAAGCAAGAGAATCTGAACGGAAAGGGCTGTATACTAAACAAGCAGTTGAATTCCACTTCAGATATTACTGCTTCTTGATTAACTGATAAAATGTATCCCGTTATCATGCTTTTATTGGTTCAGACAAAACAAGGTTTCACATTGTTGCAAAAGAGACAGGTTTTATCATAAGACTGTAAGGAGCAATATTTTCCTCAAAGGCACTGATAAATCCCAATCTGAACTGGCATATTCTGAGAGTAAATTACTTTCAAGAATACTTTTCACTCCTTGTTTAATTCAAGGTAATGTACTTTTTGGTGCTTTCCTAGATACAAATCATATAAGAAAACAAAAAAGTAGGCTTCTTCTTGACATACTTGTAGGTAAGATGCATCTGAGCAATAACCTTGAGGTTGCTCCAAATTTTGATTAAACATTTTCAACAACCTCGTTAACTCACAATGGATGAACAAACAACAAGATGACAGGACCTACAGGAGGTGTCTTGTTGGGAGCTTATTGCATTAGATAACTCAACACATTAGGACTGGTAGGAAAGAAACAAAATAGTAATGTGTAAAATATGAAATCCATCAACAGGGTCCTTCACAAGACAACACTACTTAAAAAAATCAATTAAGTGAGGTTTAGATCAATGTCATGTGTGTGGGTATGTTCTTTAATGTCTTTTGTAAAGCCTTTATTTTTAGGGGAATGGGGAGCATCGTGAGGAGGGGGGACAACTCACCAACAATGTATATAAATTTATCAATATGTAAAAGAAGAACAACAAAAACTTTGATTCAATTAAATGACAAGATATGGACTAGAGGAATATTGAAAATTACATAGTATATGCATAAATGCACCTTTTGATATTTTATTAATAATCAAATGTATAAGTTTTATACAAAGGTAGCCCTAAGTCCGAATAAAGAAGAAGGGTTATGGTAGGTTAACGGCCGGCATAAAATTATAATCATACCCTATGAACATAAATCCAATAGAGAAAATTATTCATAAGGCGGTCCCCATAAGCAATATGTAACATCGGACCCCTAATATAGTCGAAAGTTTTGCAAGGGTAACTAAGACAGTCCTTCATGGTTGGGGTGTGGGTAAAGAAGCTAATCCAAGAAAATAAAAAAATAAAAAATAAAAAATAAAAATATATATATATATTTAACCACTTCGAATATAGGGTCATTAACAGAAAAATTAATAGAACCAACAAATATAATGATTAGAAGGAAAATTAACGTAACTTGCTTGTAAGAGACTAAGTAGATATAATAAAAAGCAAAAGAGATTAATGGTTTTAAACTTCGTTATACATATAAAGATAGAAAAAAATGAAGTAAAAATTATTGTAGATAAAAGACTAAAAGATGAAGTTGTTAATATTAAGAAGATAAGAGATAAAATAATTTTGATTAAATTAGTGATAGATCACATCAATTAATATTATTAGTGCTTATGCTCCTTTAATAGGTTTAAATAATGCAATAAAGTAAAGTTTTGAGAGAATATGGATGAATTAATTCAATAGAATTTTAGTAAAAAAAATATTTATCAAAAGAGATTTGAATGGATATGTAGGAAAATATAATATAAGTTTTGAAAGAGTAAATGAAGGTTATAGATTTGAAAATAAAAATGAAGTAGAAAATGCCATTTTAGATTTTACAAGGGCATACGATTTAATATTAGCCAACACATATTTTAAACAGATGGACTCTCATTTAATAAATTTTAAAAGTGGTTATAATGCTAGTCCAATAGATTTTTTCCTTACTAGAAAGATTAATCGAGTATTTTGTAAAAATGGTAAGGTTATACCGGATGAGAATCTAACAATGCAATATAAATTGATGGTTATGTATTCGAAAATGAAGAAGAAAAACTAAAAAGTATAAAAATCTAAGGATTAAATGGTGGAACTTGAAAGGAGAGAAACTAATAACTTTTAAAGATAGAATGATGAAGGAAAATGGAGTATAAATGGAGACATCAATACCATATGAAAAGAGATGACTAATAGTATTAGAAAAGTAGCTATAGAGATATTAAAAGAGTTATAAGAAAAAAGACTATATAATAAAAAAACTTAGTGATAGAATGAGAGTTTAATTAGCAGTCACGGCTAAAAAAGAGTGCTAAAAAAAATTATCTAAATGTAGGACTGAAGAAACATATGAAAACTTTAAAATGGTTAAAAAAGAAGTTAAAAAGACGGTACGAGATGCTGAATATAAGGCATATGAGGAATTATATCACAAGCTAAAAACTAAAGATGAAGAGAAAGATATATATAGAATTGCATGAGTACGAGATAGAAAAACTAGAGATATGTTTTAAATTAAGTGCATTAAAGATAACGATCAAAAAGTTTTAGTTAAAGAGGATGGGATCAAAGAAAGATAGAAAAGCTATTTTAATCAATTATTAAATAAAAATTATGTAGATAATTTAGGATGTCTTACTAGTTCCATTCAAAATAAAGTTATAACGTATACTCATAAAAGTAGGACATCTAAGTTAAAAGAAGCTATGAAAAAGATGAAAATAGGAAAAGCTGCGAGATCTGATAAGGTTTCCATCGAGGTTTGAAAATGTTTAGATGATGCTGGAGCAACCCAGGTGACATCTATTTAATAAGATTTTAGAAACAAAAAAGATACCTAATGAATGGAAGAAGAGCACTATTGTATCAATTTATAAGAATAAAAGAGATTCAAAACTGTTCTAACAATCGTTATATCCAACTCATGAGTCACATTATAAAACTTTAGGAGAGAGTAATTGAACATAAGTTGAGATGTAATACAAGGATATCATAAAATCAATTTGATTTTATGTCAGGAAAGTCGACTATAGAAGCTACTTTCCTTTTTAGAAGATTAATGAAAAAATATAAAGAAAAGAGACAAGATCTTCATATGATTTTTATTGATTTAGAAAAGCATATGATAGAGTCCCTAAAAATATCTTATGATGGGTATTAAAAAAGAATGAGTATCCATTAGATATATTAACATAATAAAAAATATGTATGATGGAGCAATTACTAGTATAAGAACTACTGATGGTAATACCCGTAAATTTTTTATAATAATAGGTTATAGAAAATTAAAAAAGGGACCCACTAGTCTTTATTTTTTGCTTTAATTATAGATAAACTTACTAGATATATTTAAAATGATATTACATGAAACATGTTATTTACAGATGATATAGTACAGATGGATGAAACTAAGGCCAGGGTTAATCATAAGTTAGAACTATAGAAAAATGTGATAGAATCTGAAGGTTTTAGGTTAAGTAGGACAAAGATAAAATACATGAAATGCAATTTTAGTACAATTAGAAATAAAGATGAATATAGAGTAAAAATTGAGAATCATTAAGTTCTTAAAAATGATCATTTTTGATATTTAGAATTGATTATTCATAATGAAAGTGAGATTGAGGATGATGTTGTCCACAAGATTAAAGCAGACTGAATGAAATGAAGAAATGCAATTAGAATATTACATGATTGTAAAGTACCTGCCAAATTAAAGAAAAAATTTTATAAAACAACCATAAGACCGGCTATGCTTGATAGTACGGAATGTTGGACAGTTAGAAAGATATACGTACATAAGATGAATGTGGCTGAAATGAGAATATTGAAATGGATGTATAGTAATACAAGAAAAGATAGAATAAGAAATAAAATTATTCGTAAAAAGATAAAGGTAGTACCATTCGAGGGCAAATTAAGAGAAGGACGACTTATATAGTTTGGACATGTGCTACGTAGATTTAGAAATACATCTATGTTAAGGAGTAACTTGATACATATAAAAGAAAAAAGAGGTAGAAGTAAACCTAAAATTACATAGGAGGAAGTGATAAAGAAATATTTAAAATCTTTGCATCTTACAAAAAATATGACTCACCTAAGCTGAATGAAGAAAAAGAATTCATGTAACCAACTCTAACTAGTTTGAAATAAAGACTTTGTTGTATTGTTGTTGTATTAATAATCAAATTTGAAGGAACCAATGTCCATAAGGCCATCTTATATGTTTGCAAGGCAGTGCATTTGAAAAGGTTGAAAAGAATTCATCGTTGAGCAACCTTTACACAAAGTATATAGCAAAGTATGTAGCACACGTATAGATCAGTAGCATCCACCAAGTTCCTGTACAAACATAAGATTGGCGATGACTGATGATCTATGTTTTCAGCATAAAGAATGTTGTTGATGTAGTCCATTGGAAAAATTTTGGAACTCGACATACTAACCTCCCTTTCCCAATGAAACTAGTCCCTATTGCATGATTAAATTCTCTCATCGATTGCTTATCATGCAAGCAAGAGGAAGATATCAAATTACAAAAATAGTTTAACTAAGACTAGACGAGAACATCCATTAAGTACCTTCATTAAAAATGACCTTCCTAATCAAAATACTTTGTTCATCCTAATTGATATTTATCCAACTAAAAGAAACATTACCAAGTCACTTCGTTCAAGCACTCTCCAAAGCTGTCTCCAAATATCCAAGTTCTTCTCAAAAGGAGTAAGAACAAGCTTCTCATTCTCCTCAAGTCTGAAAATAATGAGCTTATTTTGAGATAGATGCATGTTAAATATAGTTTAGCTAATAAAAAGTATATTAGCAAGATGAGTAAGATTGACAAGTTAAGCCAATAAAAAGATTAATTTTAAATTCAATTAGTAACTTGGCATGACCCAAAAAAACAAGATGTTTAAGACAACATAATTCAAAGCTTAATCAGACAAGATTAAAGATAACAGAGATATACTGGAATCTATAAGATTTTGCAGACATACATCATAAGGATCAGTATGGAAATGGAAAACACACAACTTAATGGAATATTCCAATAAGGAAGCTAGCCATTAAAGTGGTTTTCAACTACCTATTTCCCATTGGTAGGACAATTTTTACTGGTGAATATAAAATGTATTTCAATTCAAATTGAGAGAAACATAGATAATAACAAATTGTTCAAGAGATCAACAAATAACAATAAGAAACACAGATAATAACAACTTCCATTCTCCTCCTAAATCAACCACCTTCTATGCACCAACAATTTATAATATTTTTATTTCTTGAAACTTATAAGCAAGCTACCTAGAAGTTTCTACATACATCGCTTCCTATAAGATTCACTTGACAACCGCCGTACTTAAGTTTGCTTATGCACTACTCTTGTTTCAAAAAACTGATAAAAAGCCTCAAACCAAAGTAGAGAGAGATTTACAATAAATTACTGCAAAAGAAAGAGCTCAGCAGAATGAAGACTAAGCATGTGATATGAGTCTTCCTTATGCAGAGATGAACATGATAGGCAACAGGAACATATCAGTCCAGTGCTCCATCAACACTATTCTGACTTAAAAAGATTCCAACTGCTTGCCCCCCTCCCCCCCCCCCCCAAAAAAAAAAAAGAAAAGAAAAGGAAAGAAAAAAAACCATCATGCTGAAACATCACTCGAGGCCAAGAAAATCTTGACTCTGGTTATTTGTCATTCTTCCCACAGTTCAGTAATATGGCCACAAACTTTTACAACTAATTTAGATTCTGATGTGAAATGAAGCTGGATAGGAAGTAGGAGAAACATGTTCATGAGAAGTGCAATCACGTCTCATAACAATAATTTTAACTGAAGCAATGCATGTCCTATAATCCATGCATGATGTCAAACAACTATTCTTATTAAACAACTGACCTTGCAAGATTTCTACGCCAAACTAAAAAGGCTTGTCTCTCATTCGCATCAAGCTCTTCCAATGACATTCTAGCATTCCACGGAGGCCTGCTCCATTAAAGTCAAAAACACACCATCCTTGAGTAGCTAAACCACAGTTGCATGCACCACAAGAAAAATAAGAGCTTGAAGAAGACACAAGTTACCATACAATCAACAAACCTGCGGGGAACCCGAAGATTGCTGGCATGCAAGGCCTCCTCTTGCTTCTGTAGCTGCCTCCTCTCCTCTGAAGTCATTTCACTCGCGCCCGAGCTCGCATCCCTGTATCCAGGTATTCAGAAACTAGCATACACAATCGACAAACTAGGGATTTGGCCATGAAGAAGATGATTTCAACCAAAATGGCCTCAAAGAAACAATTTCCCTTCGAGAAAAAAGTGATATTGGGAATATATACATACAGATCGATGAGGAGATTGGGGACGGGGTTGTCGAGGGAGTAGATGCGGTCGGCCTCCTCGGCCTTCTCGAGGACGGCGTCAACGTCGCTGACATCGATGACCGACTCGAGGACCCGCCGGTTCTGGAGGCGGAGGGCGCGGCCCTTCTCCTTCGACTCCTGCACCATCTGGTTGTGCTGCCTCACCAGCGCCCGCCCCAACCCCTCCGATTTGTCCTTCTTTCCTCCCATCTTTCTTCTCACCCTCCTCCTTCCTTCCGATCAGCGCCGCCGCTGCCTCCCCTTTTACAAGCAAAAACCCTAGACGAGCTTCTCTTCTCCTCTGACCTCTCTCTCTCTCTCTCTCTTCTCTTCTCTTCTCTTCTCTTTGGGCGGACTCTATAGAGAGCGAGGGCGGTTCTCCGCTCTCTTTTATCGTCGTGGTTTTTTCGCCTTAGCTTTTGGTTTTTGATTTGGGTTTCGCCGCCGCGTAGGGAGCCGGTGGGAGACGTCGCGGAGACGCGGACTCATATGCTTCGCCGCCTGGGTGTGTGCGGTCACGTTGGTGAAAATAAGTGAATGGTCACCGGAAATACTTAACCAGGCCTTTGCTTGCGCGCATCGCTGGGCTTCGAGATTGTTTGAACCCTTGATGGTTGCGTCGCTGTCATTTAATTATATATTATCAGTCATATTAAAATTAAAAATTATTTAAGCTCCTATAATTGGAGTTGCACTGCCTTGCCGTGTAACATCCCATATATTTGAAATGTTGTGATTTAATTATATGTTATAACTCAAGTTCCTTGTTTGATGTTTCAAGATTTTTGATAAAGCTTTTCTTTTTTTTTTTTAAGGGATATTTTGATTAGTTTCAAATGAGGATGAAAATGGTTTTTAAAGAAAAAAATTTTATTAAAAAATTTAATTTGAGATTTTTAGCTCGAGTAGCTAAACATCTTGAATGAATTAAGATGAGCTTGAATAAATTGTTTAGGCCTAAAGGATTTGACTGAGATCATTCATTTAGGCTTTGTCAAGATTCAAATTGGCTCATCTTCATTGAAAATAGTGTTTTGAATTAAGTTTTCAATTTTTTTTTTTAGTACGGTTGAGCTTATGATCCATGCATAAATTTGACAATTCTAGCTTACATAGCCCATGAATTTGCACAAGCCTATGTCGATAATTCATGTTTGACAAGTTAGCTTGGGCTCCTTTATTTATGCCTTACTAAAATTTGGAACTGGCTTTGGTTTGTAAAAAGAAAGGGGCAAAGTAACATAATACTTTAAACTTTTAGTATAAGAATATATCTTTTCTTTAACAGAAGTGTAAGCTTATCTCTATAAATATAATTATGAATTTTTTTAATAAGAAAGTTAACAAGCTTTTCTAGTTGAAATTTTATAGCTAGAAAAGGAATAATTAATAATACCTCTAATAAAATTATAATATATTTAAAAGAGAGAGAAAAAATAAATAAATAAATAAAAATCCTTTGTCCCATGATGCCCTTATAATATTCATATTTCATAATAATAATAATAATAATAATAATAATAATAATAATAAATAACTGGTTAACAAATCAACAACTTAGCTAAACTAGTAGGCTTTAGTTATTGACCTCTTCTTACCCATCTCCATTCTTCCATTCCTTTATTCAATAAACATAAATATCTATAAACCTAACTATTCTCCACCATGCATAATTATAATTGCAATCTCCTCCATTATATTCTAGATGAGAGTTGTATCCTTTATATCGTGTCATTCATTGCACAAATCTCAAAGCACTCTGAATTTGGTCAATCATCTACTACACAAATCTCAAAGTGACATGAAAAATAATGTAACAGTATATGGATGCAAAGGATACAACTCATTCCTCTACATTCTTTGCTTTTTTCTCACACTTCATTTTCTACTCCCACCTCTCTCATCTTTTCCTTCAAATCCAGGTCTGAACTATATGCTATCTACTACCTCAATACCTCACCCTCCTTTGAGATCACTTTCAACAATAGCACCATTGATCTAATAATAATTTGAAGGAAGGATTAGGAAGAGAACAAAAGATCTTTGAGAATAAACTATGTTATATTGGCATGGATATGGCCCTATATTTAATATACTAAAAATTTCCTAAACTACTAACTTTGGGGATCATACAATAACCTCAATGTTGTGTAACAATTATGTCAACAAGATTTAATTATGATCTAATTGACAAGTTTTTGGAAGTCCATGATAGTGTATCAAGGTGAAACAAGTTTAATTTGGATGTCAATGCCCAACATTCAAATCTTTCTGATCCTATTAAATGATTAAACGGGTGCAACAACACATAAAGATAGTACAATACTATGTAAATACCTTAGAGCTACCAATCAATATAGTCAAAAATAATGGATATGATGGCAAAGCATAAAGAAAGTATTAGAAGTGCATATTGTTCTCAAAGGATGATTGAGTAATGTGAGTGATGAAGCAACACATACGTAGTAATATTTGGCACACTAATCTCAAAAATTAGTCATATTGAGATAGCAACCAGTGACATAATGGAAGAAGTGATTAACAAAACCATTTGAGCAAGCATACATATATATATATATATATATATAAAGAGAACTTAAAAGAAATGTTTGGCCATCATCTCGATCAATTCAAACAACAATACAACAACCTAACAACTATGAACTGTTAATCCTTATCTATGTAGCTTAGAGTGCATTTGGTGTTACTTTAACTAATGAAAAAGTATTTCAACAAAAAGCAAGGGTGTAAAGTGCTTTTGCACAAAAACTTATGACTATGGAATGTGTTTGATAAACTTTAATTATAAAAATATTTTTTCATAAAAAAGTGTTTCTAAAAACAAATGTGTTTAGTAACATTATGTTGAAGTTATATGTTTCTAATATTCGTCAAGAAATTAGTAAAATTTGTTGTAGATGTTATGAAGCAAGTATAAATACTATAAAAATATGATAAAATTATAGGTCCTTGATAAATTATAAAATGGTGCAAACATATTAGTTACTAAAAATTAATAGCATTATAGGTTGAAAAAATTACAAACATGTTATAGGAGGCAAAAGGAGGGGGTTTGAGAAGATAAAGAGAGGTAGTAGGGTATAAAATGAACCTTCATGTTGGGAATATCCTTGTTAATGGTGAAGTAGTGGCCCATTTTAGGATATATAAGGATGCTTTCCTAAGCATAGAGCTTTAGCAATAATTAATGAAATGATCAAAAGAAGTCCATAGTCCCATATTTGTATATTAGTTTCATGAGAGATCTTGCTATAGCACAAGATGTGAGTGGTACTAAAAAGGACCTTCCATTATATTCACCTTCTTTTATTATATAAAGGCGTATTGTGGATTAGAAGCCTCATCTCTCTTCTCTCTTTTAGGTGTGCATAATGGCCCTCTCTTCATCAATTACCAAAGTGACTCCATCTAATAAAAGGATAATAAATTTCAACAGAGAAGAGAACAAAGACGAAGTATTGCTCAAAGGAAAGGATAAAGTTCGCTAGAAGAGAATACAAAAAGATAGAAAGTTCTTCGCTTAATGATTTTCCAATAGATTTTTTATTTTGTTTATGTGATTGTTATGATTGTGTTATATAGCGGCCATTAATAATTGGATTAATCTAGTCAATTGTGAAAAATGCCATTAACTAGCTAAAACATGCTATAAAATATAAATTTATGATAGTATTAAAAATAAGTGCCTTAATATATAGATACTCATAAAATAAAAGCAACATTTTAATTAAAATATAAAATAATTTTGGATGCAAAAAAAATAACAATTCTGTAAATAATATTTCACTAAAAAATATTTTGTCATATAATTTCTCATTGCCCTCATTGCAAATGTTGCCTAAAATCAAATGAAAATCTTAAAAGTAGATAAAACAAGCATTACTTTAGAGACTATTTTCATTGACAACCATTGTTGCTAATTTAGATCCCATATGCATGAGATAAATAATCTAAATCATTCATACTTGGATTCTCTATTTATAGTTTTTTTTCCAATATTTCTTGTTTGATATGATGTTTAGCATAAAATTTAATCAATTTAAAATTTTTTTTATGTCATTAAGGGATCAGGCTACTCATATACTTAGAATAGCATCTTTCAGATGTAGGATTTTATGAAAAAGGGTTCTTCAAAGGTGGTTCATAATGGGTTATCTTCTAGCTTTTGGCATGATAAATGATTTTTTACATTAATCTCTTATAAACTTCAGTTCATACTCTCATATGATGATTTGCATGCAAACGTGGCTTATTATCAGGATCAAAGGAGTTGAAAATGGTCTATCTTCCAATCATTCCTCCCTAATAATATTTTATAGCAATACAGTTTACTCTCAATAGAGCTTACACCAGAAAGCTAGATGAATACTGTTGGCTAGGATCGGCAAATAGATCTTTCTCTAGCAAAACTGTACGTTAGCTCATGCCTGAAAGTGGTCCTTCACTGCAAAGTAGCTTATGGTGTAAGATTTGGAAAACAGATACACAACTAAAGAACATGTTATTATTATGATTAAGAGCATGCAATAAAGTCCTAACAATGCTTCAAGAGTTTCAAGGGGGCCAGTCAGCAATGATGAGTGCCCTCATTGCTGTGGAAGTTGTGAAGTTATATTGCATCTATTTAAATATTATCCTAGCTCTTTGAATATTTGGGCTAACTAGTTTTCACTTAATGAATTGCTTTTCATGCAAACTGTACTGCAAGGCAATTGGTTGTTGTTCAATTGTTCGAAATTCAACATTGTAGTAGATTATCATCAATCTTGGCTAATAGTTTTAGCAATATTTTGTTGGTTTATAGGGTTGCTCTATAACTACGGTATGTTTGAAGATGGTTTTATATAGCTCATGCAAGCGGTGTATCTATTAAAGAATCATTTAGTAGAATATGCTCACTATAAAAAGTGAAAAAAAGCTATTACTTTAAGTGAAGAATGAAGTTTATGTTGGTTAGGAGATTCCTCTAAAAGAATAGGTGAAACTTAATGTCGATGGTTTAGAAGAAGGATCCTTGGAGATTCAACTACGGATGCTATTTGTAGGTCAAGTAAGGGAGAGTGGCTATTTGAGTTTAAGAAGGTTTTAGAAGAAGAGTCTAACTCTCTATTGACTATCCGTAAGCTCTTTAATAATCCTTTTGCAAATGACCCACTTAGCAATATCATCAATGGATGCAAGAGATTTCTCTTTAGTGACTACATTCGTCACATGTATAGAGAAGCTAACTTTTGTGCTAATTGGCTAGCTTCTTATTCTACTTACTCATCCTTGATTCTACATTATTTTGATAGATCGCCTCTCCTTATTACTAGACTTATCTATAAGGATTTATATGGTGCTTTAAGGCTTAGAGCCATTCATTTCTATCGAGCAAGCTCGCTCTTATACACCGAAAAAAAGATATATAAAGTTCATGATCCCTTACTTTAATTTGGATGGCACAAATTCATACTAAAAATAGGACTCGATAATAAAGAAGTATGCTTAAATTCTTCTAGTATAAATATAGAAATCTAGCTAAAATTTGATATTATTTATAACTAAAAATTTATAAAAAAAAAATAAATAAAAATCTTTGAATTTTCTTTACTCACTCACTCGCATAGGAGATAGAATTACTTGTTAAAGTTTTAACTTGTAAATCTACTAGATCTTACAAAGCTCGACATAATCAAAGTACTTATTAGCTACGCTTAGTATTATATTATAATAACTTTATAAAAAAAAGAATCTTAATCTATTTAATAAAATTTATTTTTAACTAAAAAATATTTACTATTTTATCTATTTAATAATGTCTTTTATATGCCAATAGTTGAGTCTTTGTTTTTCTTATTTCAATATTATCAAAATTATTTTCCGTGGAATCTAATGGAACGTGTGATCACGCTACAAAGAATGTAGGATGTTCGTCTGTACAAAGTTCATGCCGGGAAGACTTGAGCGCGATGCAAACCCACGTATTCTCTGCCGGTCCTCTCGCCTACGCAAAGCACCCGAAACGCCTAAAAATCCCAGGCCGCGGAGAGCTCGTCACGCCCGGACCCCTCGTTGGTCGCTGTGCTTTTCCTCACATTCTCTCTCTCTCTCTCTCTCTCTCTCTCTCTCTTTCTCTCGCCCCCCTCCCTCTCCTCCTCGTTCTCTCGATAAGAAAGACTGGCTTTCGTCCCACCCCCATCCCATCGCGCTGCATGCGGTTCGGATGAGGAGAAGATATCCCGCTGCTGATGGGAGCTCAGAAGAGCATCCATGCCGGCAAAGGTCCGTTCCTTGCCCCCTTCTCCTCTCGTGATCTTCTTTCTTTTGGATTCTGTGCCCACTGTCAGTTAGATTTTGATGGGTATTGCTTTTTTTTTTTTTTTTTTGATGGAAAATTGCTCAGCGAAGATAGATTTCAATGTGGATCTCTCCCACAAGCTATGCGCAGCTCTTCTGTTACCTCCTCTCAGGTGCCTTCTTTTCCCGTTCCATTGTGGCGATCCCCATGGGGTTTTTTCTCGCTTCAAAATAAAAATCTGATTTTTTTTTTTTTTTTTTTTTTGGGTTCAGGAATTCTGGCAATCCCTTCTCTCAGATTGTTGGAAGGTAACGGTGCTTATTTTTGTGAAAAAAAAAGTTGAGATTTTGATAGGAAAGTTTGCTTCGTTTCTTTGCTATATGTTGTAACGGTGGTGGTGTTCTTGTAGGCTTTCCATCAAACACCCTAGCCTCTTCGGAAGGAGCGAGAAGTTGGACGTGCTGTGGGATAAGGGACTCGATGATTCTAATATCCTCATTGCCTTCAGGCGCCCGAGGCCTGAATGGCTCTCTCAGCAGTCATTCGTCATGCAGGTCAATCTTTTTTTTTTTTTTTTGTTGGTGGAATTTCCTTGTTGTTGCTGTGCATTATATCAGCATTGTTGGTTGTAGAATCTCGCACCCTGGTGTTCTGCCACCTTTATTCCAGTCTTCTGAGACTAAATGATATGGTGGATAAGAAATTTGAATACCTGGTCGAGACTCTTTGGTCATGTTTCAATTTTGGTGGTTATTCACAAAATCATAGATCCAACTGCACTGCCTCTTAAGTGGTTTTTGGTTTCAATCTCCAGCATTCTATCACACCTGAGATAGCAGTGCATGGGTTACCTGCCGATCGTTTCTCTCGTTCGGGGAGTGGGGGTGTCAACCTTTGCCGCTTATCAGTTGGAGTGGACCTCAATGAGCCTGCTACTACTCATTGGAGCAGCACAACTAGCATCAAATTTGAGGTGGGTTTTACTATCAATCTTCACAGTAAATGGTGATAAAGACCGATGTCATCATGAGTGAGCGTTTTGTGCTTTATCTTTTGTAATTCAGAGTGTTCGTCCTATCAACAATGTTGGTCGTTCAATAAGCAGGGACCTTGATGGTTTTCCTATAACTTGCAGGTAACTGGACCAGTATTTCTCGTTAATATAGTATCAAATTAATTTGAAGAACAAATTTTTAACATTTTATTGGATGCAGTGGTGGTTCCCGTGACAATATGGTTGTTCTGAAGCAAGAATCAGAATATGCAATTGCTAATGACAATAATTTTACGAGAGTAAGTCCCCAGTGTTATGGTCATACTATCATTTCTTTGGTGACACCCATCTGGATTCTCAGATATTTGATTCTAAATTGTAGCACTAATTTTTATTCCAACTGTTTATGGCAGCTAAATTTTCAAATGGAACAAGGATTACCTCTTCTGTCGAAATGGCTAATTTTCAACCGATTTAAATTTACCGCTTCAAAAGGAGTCAAATTGGGGCCAGCATTTTTAGTGTCAAGGTGGGAAAAATATGCAATACCTTCTTTTTTCTCTTTTTGATATAATACCTTCTTTTTTCTCTTTTCGATTTTTTTTCATCACTGGCAACCCTTACCTCTTTTATCCAACAGCCTGACAGGTGGTTCCATTGTGGGGGACATGGCACCATATCAGGCATTCGCTATTGGGGGACTTGGCAGTGTTCGTGGTTATGGTGAGGGTGCCGTTGGCTCAGGAAGATCGTGTCTAGTTGCTAATAGTGAATTCACAATTCCACTGGTATGTCAACCTTGCTTATTCTGAGATTGCTAAACGTGTCTTCCATATTGTTGATACATTTAAGCTGGATCATCCATTACATCCTTGCAAAGAAGTTTTAATTGTGTTATTTTGAAAAATTCATGCATTTTTGTGTTTTCTAGGTTGATAAATGAATGGGAAATCATAAACATGAAAAATCTTTAGTCTTCTGAACTAATTCATAAATTGTGTTAGTATGAAGTCCATTTATTACTAATGATTATTGCAACTGAACTAATTCATGAACTATAATAATTCTTTTTTCTAAAATTTTGAATTACAGGGGCAAATTAAAAATTTTATGGTAGAACATTATTACCATTCTGTAATTACATATTTCAATGATCCTATCTTAAATCCGAAATTTTCTTGCTAAGACTCCCTTGAGTTTTAATTGGATCAACTTGTAAGTTGAGGAGAAAGAACCTATAGTACTTGTAGCTTTCCACTTTCCAAGAAGGCATTCCTGACCTCACAACATAACATGGAATGGGTAACAAATGTTCTGTCCTTAGTTATGTATAGCATATACCTACTAGGCTATTAAGGTTCATTATTTCACAATTTTTTAATGAAGAATCTTAACTAATGGCAATATTCAAACAAAAGTCTTAAATTTGACAAGTGGTAAGGTTCAACCCATCTTTATCTTTTTCAAATAGCAAAGCCAAACACAGACGAGAGATGATCTTGAAAAATTTTGTTGTCTTCAAAATTTACACATCTTTATCATAGCTTTGAACACACTCTTGAGTACAAGAAGATTTGCACTTGCTTCGAATAGGTTCCTAGCTTGTACCTGAGTTTGGAAAGAGGCCTGTTTTTCAATATGGTTTGCCTTTGGTTTTCAAATTGATACTCTAATGACCAGGCATATGAAGGGAATTGAATGGCAATTTTAATTCACCACGTGGGACATTCTTCTAGAGTTTGACATTCTCCTTGATCTATGTTTTATTCTGTTCATCCACTTGGAGACAAATTGTAATTTATCTAATGCTGGTCATAACGAGTTACAGAAATCTCCAAGTTTGAAATAAGAAAAAATCATTTTTGAATTCCCTTTATTATATACATTAGCTTTTGTTTTGAAGTTAAAATTATAAAGCGAAGCATGTGAAGGTGGTCAAGTGACAAGTTAATCACCACATTAGACAATCCTTTGAAATCTTCCATGCTCATTGTCCCCAAAATTTTAAAAGGTGCCACAGTATGTGGTTGGTCAGGTCACTGCATAGCGCATTTGCGGTAAATGGGAAAAAAGCAAATGCAGCAGCAACAAGAGAATTAAAAATAGGAAAAAAAGCAACAGAAGCAAGAGGAGGAGAATGCTTGATCTGTCCACTGCCATCTGCCAGTGGTCTTTATCTGCTGGAAGTCACAGTCTGTTGAGCATCTCAACTCGAATTCCAGGGTTGGGAGTTTAGGGCCTTGGCAAAGAAACTAAGATGAGAGAGGCATCATGAGAATTGTATGGTACAGAGGCTTTGCCTCTTAATCACTTCCTGAATCCACCCGACCGGCATGTGCCTGTCTCAACTCATTTAGACCTGCCCCAAATCAAGTAGGTCGTGACCTGCCTGGGCTGCATATTCTGGCTGTGGACTGCCTGCGTGGCCCGATATGCAGCCCAGCGCATGTGGATAGAATACAATACAATGTACTCTATATGAAGTGCAGCTTGTTGTCCACCTATGCACATATTATGGGCTTACAGCTTTTCAACACTGTTTTCTTCAACTCATAAACATTAATCCCCTTGAAGACACTGTAATTTGTCTAAGGTTGTTCATAATAGGTGCAATTCTATCATTGGAAAACAACCTGAATCAAATTCTTGCCATCTAAAATCCCCTGTTACCCCATTTACTGAAACCCCAATGCTCTATCAGCCATTCTCATAACTCTAATTTCTGAGCCCTTTAATGCTTCATTCTACCAACTATTTTGTTGGATAAAATGGACTGATTAATATGCACAATCCTTTTCTTGTCACACACCATCACACGCTATTGTGCATGGTCACACTACTATCAGAAAAGGATTGTGCATATTAATCATTTATTGTCTATCTCTTTTCCTCTCATCTGCACTGCTTGTGCCATACTCTAGCATATAAGCATTCTGAAACATCAGTCATTAAATCAAGATATTAACCACTCATCAAATGAGTTGATTGTTTTGTCCATTGGTTGATCAAACATATTAGCGTTATTGAACAAATTTGACTTTAGCTGAAGTTAGAGTTTGCATTCCGATTCCCTGATGCAGCTTTCTTGGTCTTCACCATCGTACATTGAAAATCCTATTACAAAGTATTTGAAATTGATGATCCCTACAAGAAACTTAAGGCAAGACGGTTACTATGGACTCGATTGGTATGACCTTAGATTTTAAGAATATCTTGGATATAGGTGTTGATTATAGGCATGTTTTGTTTCGTGGAACCACGCTCTTCTTCTCCATCCTTTCTCTCCCATACCCTTAATAGCCCTTAACAGCTCTTTTTCATCTTACAGAAAATATAACTCAAAATCGAGCAGAATGAAGAAAAAGAATTCATGTAATGGACCCCAACTAGTTTAGAATTAAGGCTTTGTTATTGTTGTTATTTGAACTTAATGCCTTTTATCTCATCTTAGACTTTATTATTTTGTGCCAGATCTATCAATAGACTTGAGGTTGAGCCTTAGCACAATGATAAGGGTGCTCCATTGTAACCTAAGTGCTATAGGTTCAAAACCCAAAACTAACCTTTCAACATGCTTGAAATAAGGTTGCATACATCTGGCTCTCCCCATATGTTGTAGTGATGGGAGCCTTGTGCACTGAACCTAGGGATGATAATTTTGAACACGATCCATGAACACGGCTCAAACTCAACGTGAAGTTAGCGGGTTCGGATTGAGCATAAATGAATTTGGGTTAAAATTAAGTTGACCTGTTTGACACGATTAATGAACAAGTCGGGTTATGGATTGACCTGCTAACCCAAAATTGATCCGCAATTGATCCGATTATTAAACGGATCAATTCATGTAACCCTACCTGCCAATCCAGATATGATCCGTCAGATCTATTTATCTAAGTTAATGTTATCCTTTAATTAATTACTATTTTATGATGCTGATTATGTGTTTATATAAGAATTTTATGCTCATCTCTCTTTGTTTTTTTGAATGAAAAAATTTTTGTTTGTGCTTTAGTTATAATTTTTAATATATAATTACTTTACAAGTAAATTAGTATTAAACATGTTACATAGGTTGTATAGGTTACATGAGTATTATACATGTTATATGGGTTACACAGATCATACAGATCACACGGGTTATATAAGTTATATAGGTTAAACAGGTTACACAGGTTGTGCCGTGTAATCCATGTAATCCATGGATTGAGTTTGGGTTTAGATTTCTGATACGATTAATAATCGGATCGGATTTGAGTTAACCCATTTGTCATTATACCTTGAAGTTGATTCGACCCATTGATGATTCATTGATACGATTTGCTAACCCTAACTGAGCTGCCCTTTATTTATCAATAGACTTGGCCAGATCTTCAATGGAAGCTTGCTATGTAAATCTTTTTTTTACAAAACTTAATCTTTTAATGATTACCAAAACCTAAGGGGCTTATAGACTCTGCTTCTCTAGTCCTTTTCTCATTTTATTGCTTGCTCTGCTAAATTGTTAACAATGTGATCTATAGATTGCAATTATATCTTCCTCCAAAGGATTATTTTCTTTGATCAACTATAACTCTTTTTTCCCTATTTGTGCAACCTTTAGCCTTAGGGATTTTAAATTATTGCCCCTTAAATAGGTTACTAAAAGTTATATTCTAAGGACATCGGTTGTTTACAATTGTATTGCTATGATCTATTTTGGACCCCCTAGCTATAAGGCCTAGGCATATTGTTACATTATGAGCTTCATTCTGTTCACCTAATAATTGTATTTATCTTATATACATCTATTAGGAATGTTTATTTGTTTCCTCATTTTAGTTTACAATGGAATTTTTCCTCAGTTATTTTTGGTGGAAAATGATTTTGTATTTCATTTCTTGTGCTTTTTTTTTCGAGGGGGGCTGAAATGTCTAGAAAATGAACCTGCTTTTGTGATTTTTCAAAATTTACATCTTCCTGCTTATACAGTACATGAGCAGATTTGAGTTGCTTTGCTCACTATAAGAGGGAAAAATGAACTTAGGATTTTAAAACTAAAAAAATAAGGAAGTCAGTAGATATTCAGATATAAACACCATCATAGCTAGTCCCAAGCCTAGATGAGAAAGGTGGATGATTGATATTTAGTTGACATTCAAGTGTAAAAACATGTCATCTATAAAATGGCTCCAAATTTATACTTGGTGAATAAAGATCCATGAAGCCAACTCCAAATAGTTAGAATAAGGCTGGATAGTTGTGATTATTATTAGGCATGTGGATAAAGAATTTAAAGCAAAGTGGGAGGAAGAAAGAAGTTATTTTTATGTCTTTTTTTTTTTGGAAGGTGGGAGGGGGGGTGTTGTAAGGAGTACTTTTATCTATGGTAGTAACATATACATAGAAGTTCCTTGGTGATCAAAACCAAGGTTTGCAATCTGGTACTGGACCCTGTATTGGTACCATGGTGGTATTGTGTTAGTACACCTAGTATAGGCATTGGTTCAGTATATCGAGACTTGGCACACCTCTGTACCAAGTATTAGTTCAGTCTTTGTGTGATATATTATGCTCGATATGGGACAACACATATTGTTTAGTCGAACTTTGTTCACAACATAATCCAACATGCCCTCTGTGACGAACGGACACCAACAAAAACCCCACATGCAAATAGTCCCATAATCTTGTGGGAGTCTCTTAAACTCCAAAGTCTCTCTTATTATTTCTTTCTGACTTAAACATAGAAGAAAAGCTTTTGGTCTTTGTTTCACACTAAAATTTGTCAACTTGTTATCTTGTATTTATACAAAGACACCCAAAACATGTTAAAGCAAATTTGCTACAAGTAGCACTAAACTAATCTAAATTAATCACATCTGTAATTGGTTTGTCGTTGACACCCAACCCTTAAAAAGCTGAATTTTCCATAAATGATGGATTTATTTTTCTTGAAGCTTTCCTATATTTATTTGAGTTTGTTTGTATTTAGGTGCAGTGTTATGGCTTAGGTTGCTTTTATTATTTTTATTGTGGCCTAACTAGGTTTCTGCTAAGGATTCTACTCTACTATTTGATTTAATTACTGCCATTACCTTAAAAGAGCCAAGCCTGAACTTTCTGAGTTTATTTTCACAATATAATACATGTTATTGGCTAGCTTGACAAGATAAATTTGTGATTGAGCAATTGTCTTGAGTCATGTCAAGAAAAACTTTGAACTATAAGGGTGTACTAAGATCAGTAAATAGTATAGAACATTAAGGAACTCAATATCTATGGATTATGGACTGGGGATCTAAATAAACAAGGAAAGAATGGGAAAAACAAAACCAGTGTCATAGTTCCTTTTCTGCTTGAATTCTGCTGATTTGCTTATACGGGAAAATTTCTTGCTAGCAGTCATGTATCATCACATAAAAGTTTTTATGCTTGATCTCACCAATTGCCCTTACCCACGTTGTTCCAGAGATCTTATCAATTTTTGGACAAAGTAGCTAATGTTTGTATTGAAAGTTTCTCTATGATGTTAAGGGCTTATATGACCCAAGATTAGGTAGATCTCTTGCTCTCTTATAGAGTGCAGATACTTTTGATTTTCTCAGAGAAACAATAAATCTGCCAGGCCTGCAAATTCCTTTGTGGTCAACCCTTAACCTGCATCAATAATAATTCATCATTGAGCTATGTGTAAAACTGGCTCATATTAGAGTGCTTTCTCTCTTGTAAACCTAATGTTGTAAGCAATAATGCTTTTATTAAATAGTAGGCTTGTATCTTCTTTGAAAAACTGTAAGAGACAGACTGTTTGCTTCATTTCTGCTCTGCATGATTGTGAGTTTAAATGCCCTGGGTTGGCACATTTGTTAAATTATCACTTTTTAGATATTTTTGGGAAATTATGTACTGCAGCATGTTAGCAAAATTTGCGAGCTGCCAACTGAAATCATCTTGCAGTGTTTGTAGGTGAACTGCTCATAGATGGTCATCAGCTTGTACTGCCCTTGATGTAAAATTTATGGTACTCCTGAATTGTAGTGAATTATTGCCTTGATAGAATCAGGGTCACCAAGATAACTTCTTATGAAGGTTTTAAAATTTGAAATGTATTTTGCTAGCACTTTATGAGCACATGCATTTAACCAAATATGTGACCAGCAAGTCCTTTTTAATCAAATATAGAATCAGCAATGCTTTTGAGGCTTTTGCTGATTTTGATTTTGCATTGTGTCCTCCTTGAGAAATGGCTTTTGCAAAATTTGACACTGACATCAGGGGACCTGCTTGGGTTTCATTATATTCTTTCGCAATGAATCAAGATTGTGCATACATATTAAAATAGGAAATCTTAGGAAGGTTTTTGAAAGTTGGTAAGCAAATAAGTTGTCTTCTTGTTTATTGTCTTAAAATATAAACTACCATTGTCAATGGACTAAAAGGCATTATTTTCTGTTAAAGACAAAGGAATTGGAAGCTGCCATCTTCATGGACTGTGGAACAGACTTGGGCTCTGCTCGTCATGTCCCTGGTAAAGTTACCCTTTCCCAGTAGCTTACACACACCAGCAAATTGAATATGTATATTTACCTAGTCATATGCATAACCTTATACTTAGCAAAGGACAGGCACATTATCTAGCTTGTAAGAATCCTTTGTGCTCTTACTACTGTTACCATGGTCCCAAATTCTTTGAATTGTAATGCAGGCTACAAGCATGTTCATCATTTTTATGGAGACATTTATGTTATTTCTTTTTTTTTTTTTGTTTTTGTTTTTGTTTTATGCACATAACATTAGGAAAGTATGATGCTTAGTTGGGAAAGCAAAACGTCAATTATTTATGATGTATTGACATTTCATTAGACTAATAGTTTCTGCTGGTATGGGTCCATCTGGAAAAGATGGTTTATGAAAAGATGGTTTATCCACGTTACAAACACATACCATAGAATTCACCACATAGTTGCAAAGAAAGTTTAATAAAAAACAAAAGGAGTTCATTGGGGAAAAAATCTGAGTCATTGTAATTTTAGCCTTGTGAAGGTTTTTGTTGATAGAGCTAACCAAACTCGAGTGAATTTCATCAAAGAATCATAAATTAAGTTCTGTCAGCAATCATACAATTAAATGATCTAATGATTAAACTAAACAAATTAATTGGAATAAAAACAGGTTCGTATCAAGGTGTTCTGTTGATTAAATTAACTAAACTGACAGATTTACACCCTGATAGCAGTTAATGGAGCCAAACAAACCAACCTATATTTGTTTACAAATTATCGCTTCTCCTTCTTCCAAACCTTTTTTATTTTAACTTTCCTTAATGTTACTTTATACATATTTTACTAGTTTTTGCAATTGATGCTTTATTGTTTGTCGTATGTTTCCACTGTCATCCACTAAAACTTGTGTGATTGTTGACAACAGTTCTATTTCTGTGAATTCTTGGAGCTCTTTTCTCAGACATTTTTCTGATGACAACTCAACCAAATAAATTTATATTTAAATAGAATGATAGATCGCCATAGAATATTTTTCCTTATATTAATTTATTTATGTTGTTCAGTATATTAATGGCTGTATTTGATTGAATGTTCAGGTAATCCTGCTCTTAGGCAAGGTAAACCTGGGTTTGGAGTTGGTTTTGGGTACGGTTTACGCTTCAATTCACACTTAGGTCAGCTTCGGGTTGACTATGCCATCAATGCCTTTCAAAGGAAGACTATTTATTTTGGCTTGAGTAATGTTGGCTAATGAGTCATGTAGATTGGTTTTTACAATTCCGATCTCATCCAGGAAAAAATGTAGTAAATTAAATTTCTTCATGATTCAGGTTTTAAATTTCTTATCTCTTTAATGAACTTGTAGTGTAGATACTTGTCACAAAATGTTTGGCCAATTGTGTCAGGTGTTGACAACATCAAATGTAATTCAGACCTGTACTGCACATCACTAATATAATTTGTTATATCAACTTAACTGCAACTTTTTAACCTTTCTGAAGTTTTACATCCATTTTGTAGCCAGCTTTGTCTGGATTTGAGCTGAATCCAGTGCCCAGTGGTTCCATATTTAATGCATAAAAGCGTGCAACTCTTTGAAAGATGAATAACAATTTATCTGACAACAAACAACACCTTTCAACAATGGATCGATGTCTTGATGCTTAAACTCGTGAACTTAAGATAATCCGCTAGCTTATGCTAAAACTTTGAAATCTTAGCCTATATATTCTGTGACCAGCCTTTGAGTCTCTGACTTTATCCACCACTTAAAGATGCCTCATTGGAATGAACATCCAAAGAATCCTCCAACATTCCATATTGAAGTTTTTATAGCTAGGAATTGGGATGGTAGGACAATGTTTTGTGATAAGCTGGAATGCTCTTAATAGCAATCTGAAAGCTAGAAGAAAATGGAAAGAGGTGGGCATGGAAACTGAGCAATGAAGAAAAAAATGAAAGATGTTGGGGAGGTCTCCTTGAAGTGATGGTTTCTGCATTTCATTAGTAACTGGTAAGAGGGACTCGCCCAGAAGATACATAGGTTTTGTAATGAGATCTCTTTCTTTGAAAAGAAACAGATATCAGTATCTTTTATGTAATGACAATCGTTTCAGGAGGTTCCATGAGTTTCCCTATGCAATAGAGGCTTCTTGAGGATTACAGGGATAAACATAATCATGGTGGGTCTTTCATCATTCCTATCTCTCTTTCCTCGAGTCATTCGGACAGTCCTTAATTATCATTGTGTGAATGATTTTTATGCAAGTTGTGCTGCCAGCAGCAACCTCCTTGCCCTTCATGTTACAGTAAATTTCTATTGCTTTGTCAACATTCTAAAGCTTAACCAAACCATGTCGAAGTGCATCCTAAAGCCACATTTGGAGCAGAATGACACTGGAGCATTTTCCTGCATCAAATTAATGGCATCTTCTGGTTTCCCTGAATCTAACAAGCCTCAAATGGTGGCAATCAGTTCACCTGGCTTGCAGAAACTCTTAATGGAATCAAGAGTGATCACATTTGGCTAGCATAGCTTCTGAATCACCAAGAAAGGGAGATTAAACTGCTGGCTTACATTGTGGAGGAGATAGATAGCACTAGCAAAAAAATTACAATTCTGTGCTTTACTAAGACTATCTTCGTATGATGAACTTAGCAATGTCCCTTGCCTTGTGGACTCTCCTCATCTGTCTTTAGGTGAACTCCTTACAGACACCCTTTCCCTGTAGCATCTCATCTGAGATCCTACAGACCCCGTGAAAGAAACCGTTGGAACACAAGGAGGCAATCCAAGGTGGGTTCTCTTCCTCTTCCATCTTCAAACAAAGAGCTTATTCATCAACTCCTTTACTCTGGCGGGCTACTCTATTAGATATCCCTTAATTAAGATACCACAAGTGAGAGACTCAGGCAAGATGCCATCTTTAAGCATTTTATGACTGAACCATGAGCTACATTGTAAGTCCAGGAGTTTTGAGTCTCATATGAGGACAGAATTTCTGTCAGCTTCTATTTAAATAGAATATATTTGTGAAAAAGAAAAAATCTTAGATCACTTGTTGAACCATAAATTATTTAAAAGTCCTTGAATTGTAAGATTCATATAAATTCGGCAATGTTTGTGGACTCGAAAGAAACAGAGACCTTAAAAGGTTCAGGTGGGAGGGGGAAAAAAACCGCTTTGATTTTATGGTTTTGGATATGATAAATTTAGCTGCCGTAACCAAGTCATAATGACTTTGCTAAATCCTAGTGCTTAGGTAGCTTAATTTCTGAAGTCCAACACGAACTTAATCTCAAAGCTTTGATACTTGGTTAAATCTAAAACTGGGGAACTTAATCCTAAGCAGAAGAATAGGCTTAATCTTAAAGCTCGGGCACTAAACAATAAGTTTTCACTTTTCTCTATCGGCCTTGTTAATTATTAGAATTACTATAAAAAAAAAGAATATTATAGAGTTTTTTCTGTTCATGAATTTAGATTTATCGCTAGTTGTGTAGAAGAATAAAGAAAGTTTTAAGTAAATTTGCCAGCCTTGTGTCTAATGGCAGAGCCAAAAATTTTGTTTTGAGGAGGTTGAGTATAATTTTTTACTTATATAATTATAGATATAAAAAAATTATGGTTGAAATGAAAAAATATTTTAAAAAAACTTTTTAACAGTTGATTTTTTTTAAAAAAATTGAACCTGAAAAATTCCTTCTCATCCTTAAGAATTTTTATGGCTCAAGAAACAGCATAAGTGAATAATTGGACTCCACCCAAAACTCAACTTTTTATTACATGTGTAGTACGCCTTTTTTGAAAATGCTAAAATAGAAAACTTTTTGAAGTATTAAGATGGAAAACCAAGAATACATCTTCTCATTTTCTTTTACTTAACCCAATTTTTTTGTTAATATATTATTAAAATATTATACAAGTAAAAGATAACTAATCATAAAATGTCACATACAAGCAAACAATAAATTTATATAATGTATAGATTTTAATTAAATATGAAACTAGTTCTTTCTTATAACTAATTTAAGTTTGATTTTATCATGTTATTTCTATTATATATTAGAGTACTGGATCTTTTTCTGAGGGCCCCCTTTAAAGAAATTAAAAGGCTTTTCTTTTATACTCCACGCAAGCTACATTCTGACAGTACCTGTGTTCCAAACCTATAGATGCACTGAGCTTTTTCCATGACATTCCTTTGTGCACGTAACATCGGCTCAGACTAGGCATTACTTGACTTAAGACTTTGACTTCATGTTAACTCCTAATATTCTCATGTGATGGGAACAAACTCTAGTTAAACTTAGCTTCTGTAGCACTTGAACCAAACACGATAATGACTAGGCAACAAACTCTACACTGATGTTATCTTCAATACTCCTTCATGATGCTGATATCCTTCACTCTTAAGTTTGTCTCGGCAAAACACAAACTCTTCTAGTGGCAAGGGCTTTGTAATGATGTCAAAAAGCTACTGCTCAGTGGTGTGATAGATCAATTGGATGTTTTCATCAGTGATCCATTCTTTGATGAAATGGTGTCAAATCTCAGTATGTTTTGTACAACATGATATAATGAATTTTTTATAATTATAATAGTTGACTAGTTGTCATGGTAGATGGTTGTCACTTCCATTTATTCATATTTCAGACCAATTAACACATGTCCAATCTATATAGTTTTGTAAGTTGCTAAAGTGATTACCATATATTAAGCTTGTAAAGATGATAGTGCTATTGAGTGTTACTTCCTCAAGCAACAACAAATACACTCCATACTAATATTGAACATGAATCTAGTGATGCTCTTGTCATTATTTACTTAACCTACCCAATGCTATCACTATCAGAATGACCCAAAAAAATAAAATTATTAGTATTAACACATGACATAAACAAACCATGGTCACTTGTCCATTTCAAATTTCTTAAGATTTTTTTTTTTGGTTGCAATTGAATGAATTTTACTCTAACCATGCATAAATCTAGGTAGTAAATATACTCTAGCCTTGCATTTACCAAATAAAGTAAGCACCCAATCAAACATGTATAACTACAGGCATCCCACCTTCTGTTTACCATCATTAAAAGAAGAATCAATATTTGTGCTCATTGAATTTTATGTTGGAATATAATATTTCATTATAGGTCTGTCAAGCTAATCGATTATGTACTTTTTTTTTTAGCAAATATGTTTTACCTCCAAATAAAAAAAAAAAAAAAAAATCAAGTCAAGATCTACCATCTCAAGTAAATTAATGATGTGGAGCTTTAGTGTCCATTCACACACACTTGATAGTTCACAAAAGCATTCTTATAACCATAGGGAGTGATCTGGAAATCCTATTCCATTAGCTCAGTTACAAGGAATGGATCTACATTTCTTATTATAATTTTATCCTTCAAGATTCAAAAAACCCCACGAAAGATTTCTTATAATTGGTGAACGCTGCACTGCTAACAGAATGGTCCTTTTACTCTTCCATCTTCAAAGAAAGCTCATTTATCAACTCCTCAATTTCCTTGATTTGAGTCCCAATATTCTGAGAACTCGCTTAATTCCCTGGAGACTGGCACCGTGGATCTGAGAAGACTAAAAGAGCAAAGAGAAGATAAGACAGGAGGATATCATGTTGGTCAAAAACCTCTCAAACATCCTAGCTGAACAGTAAGATTGTATTGGATTTATTTGCAGAAAAGTTGTTCCAAGGTTCTGGCTTAGGTTATGGTTATGATACCTTTGCTGGAAAGGAGCAAGAGAAGCCAAATTTTCAAGATAATCCTTTATTAACACAAAAAATTAAGATACCTAAGGAACAAAGATTGACATTCCTCCTCTCATTAACCTTATATTCCCAAAATTAGAAGCCAAATTTCTTGAGAAAAATTTGCTGTACTTCACAAATGATACTTTTAAATGCCAACCGATCTGTTCAAGAATTTATATGAAAATATCCACTTCAAATAACTCTTATAATTGCTAGAGACTGCGACCAGTCCAAGCATAAAACAATTTCCAAATTAACAAAAACGAGCACCTAGATTGCTTGATCAAGATCCAAGTAAAAGGCGAACGTACAAATTGTACAGCATGTGGTGAGGGATTTACACATGGACTCAACAGAATGGTAGACTTTAAGCTACTCCATCCAACCATTTAATTCATAATTTCAACTCACCATCCAAGCAAGACTAGTGCCAAAAATAGATCCATTGCCCAACCAACCATACCTGCCTCCACCTTGGCCACTTCATTTGCTGCGCCAATGTCCCAGGAATATTTTTGGGTGATAGGGAATGAAACCTGGGCTCAAATTCCCTCTTTGAGCTTAAGAAATATATTCAAGACATGAACAGTAGGAGACTGCATTTAAAGACCTCAAAAGTGAATGATCATACCATGAACAGTGCCAATGACAGCAAAAAAACATAACCAGTTTTCACACAAATAGAACAATACATTACTAATTAGTCTGCACACAAATAGAGTAATACATTACCGAGTCCAGGATTCAGAACTTGCACACCAGACCTTAAGCAAAGAAACTCCGCAACCACCATTTATCCAGCCAAACCATGCTTACAAACATAACCATTCCAGAGTTTTGGTTCTTATTCTCATCCAGGACTAGCCCAGACAGGGATGAACCCTGCAGATGTCCTTTTTACAGACAGAGAGGACTTTCAGCATCACAACAGTCCCAAGACTGCTAGAGTTCCAGGAACTGTTAAGAGCAATGAGAAAGACCCAAAAGCCAAGAATGAATTGCCTTTAGAAAACAACCAAACGGCAGCAGGGACGATCCCTGAATCAGAACTGGCTTCATCAAGCAAAATGCCAGTGCAGCCAGCTCTTCCATTTGGTTGTTAGTTTTGGAGGGGATTTAATAAGTTGCAGCATTGCTGTCAAGCCACGTTCACATTTTCAGCTCAACGAAGCAAATGCTACAGTTTACAACCACCCCCTCCCAAGCACCACCATCATCAGACTTTTAGGAGGTCACAGCAGCCATCAGCTGCTGGGACCCACTTCGCGTGGATGCTAGTACCATGCTCTCCAGCCATCATATTAGACAGAGGGTGGAAAACAGATGGACGAAGATGCTCAAGGACCTGGAAGTGATCATCTTCCCGAGCGTACATGCTCGTAACCTCTGATCCTGAAATGCTTGAGCCACCGCTTCCAGAGTTGACATTCATGCTATCAGATTGCAGGTCTTCGGAACTTGGAGATGTGGCAGGACGAGCTTGTGGCACCTCATCTCTCACTTTGTTACTGGTATTACCACCTTGTCCAGTGCCTTCCTTTTTTGTGCTGAGAAAGCGACCACCACAACCCCTTGCTCGGCGCATAGCATGTCGGTGGCGTGACTCGTGCAGGTATGGCTGTAGAAATGAAAAGTCAAATCAAGAATATCACACAAGTCCATTGAAGAGATGGATCACTGTTTTGAAAGAAGTTGTGAAGATATATTCAATATTTACTAAGATAAAATTCTTAGCCCTTCAGAAATTAGTAATTTAGTCAAAGAGAACATCAATAAACAGGGCATTTTGGGAAAAACAGGCACCTTGATAATGTTAGAAAAATTTTCCAACAGATTCTGGTCTGCAAGACCATATAATATATTAGATACATAACCCTTTTGACTGCCAGAAAAAAGAGGAAAGCTCTCTATTAATCCATGTATTGTAGGGTGGATGCATACCTTCCTGGCTCTGATCAGCTTGTTCTCCCTCTCTGCCTTAGCACGAGCCTGTCGACGCCGCATGATACCATGAAATTGCTTCGCATTGACATAGATTGGCCCATCGGCAGTCATATTCAATGGTAAAAGCATACGTCCATGCTTCATTGCAAAGAGAAAATTAGTCACTGACAATGCTCCAACTCTAAATAGTAACCAAGCACTGACAACTCATCACCTCAAAAATTAGTAAGAATGAAATATGTTAAAGATTGAAGAATATTAGTTGCTCTTGCATTACGAATAAAAAAATCCTCTTTATTATATACACTCATGCAACTTTTCAACATGATCAAAAATAAAGGTAATCTCAAACACTTTCTTTTTTCCTTAGCAATGCTATTTCTTTTTAAATGAGGCCATGTATGTGTCAGAATAATCTTGAGTAATTTCTTCTTTTGTGTGTTTATACCATTCATAACTGTCTCCAGATACACGTGGCAAAAAAGATTTGATATGTCTAACAATTTTATGCTATGTATGGTTGACTTATAGCTAACCCAAACTCTAGAAATGTCTTTTTGCACATCTCAACAGCAACACCTTTTCCTAAATGAGGCAGTTAAATTTGTTGATGCCAAAGGAAACCGGATCTTGGCAAGGAACATGAGACAGTGCAAGGAAAGAAAGCATGCTTGAGTTTTTCAATAAAAGTAAAAGCTGGCTCTGTCTCTGAGAAAATTGATATAACTCTCAACATCCAATGTTATAAACAAACTTTTGTTCCACAATTTTCCATAAAACATCTTACCCTAGAAAATTATCTTAATCCTACTATACTACCGTGTCTTCACTAGTCAGTTGACTGGTTTGCACTGCTTCCTCCTTTGAGAGTCGTACGGATCACAGTGAAGCAACCTTACCACTGCGTCACAGCTCACCCTCTAATGCCTTCATCCAAATCAAGAGCAGAAATTCATTGCTAGCCCTGTCAATGGATGGGATCTCTAACCAGATCAATCCAAAACTTGAATCCAATTACCTCAGATGAGGCAATTACCCCTGACCCAACAACTCGACAAATGCCCAAATCCTGTCATGAGATTATGCATCCATGGCCTACTACTAGATTTTAATCCACAGTGGATGATACTATGAAGTGCTATAATTTTCAGAAAAGGGAGGACAGATTTGGCAGGAGAGAGAGAGTGTGTGTGTGCGCGTGTGCCCGCACACGTTTGAGAGAAGAGAGAGAGAGAGAGAGTGCGCGCGCGCGCACGTTTGAGAGAAAAAAACGGGGGGGGGGGGGGGTGTGTGATTAAATTGCATCATTAGATAGGATATTTGGTGTTTAGCAACTTCAGACAGTTGATTTTTGACTAATTGGTCAAATCATTGAATCAAATTGGGCCAAGTGTCTAGATTAATTGATCAAACTTGGATCAGTTTTAATCAAATCAATTTGTTGGCATATGACCAAATTAAAAATGTTAGAGAAGCTGTCATTCACCAAAAGAATATATGATTTTTTTTTTTCCTGGGAGGTGAGAAGACCCTATCTTTTGCTTGAATTAGTTACATATGTTAGAGAAGCTGCCATTCACCATAGAGAAAGGATTTTTATTTGTAAGATGAATCATGCAGCTGATTTCAGAGACCACATCTTTTGAGATTTAATGACATCATATGGTACCAAATGATCGAATCTCAATCATATTCTTTCAAGCAACTTGACAACTCCCAATAATCTATCCTGAGTTAGCAATTAGAATCCACCATTTATTACTCTTAAAATCAAATAATATAAGTGATTTTCCCTCTGATTGATCACCTGAAGTGGGTGATTTTTTCTTAGTGATCTTAGTGAATTCTCTATGCCAAGCATAAAAAGGGGGAAAGTTTTTATACTCACACCAACTAATAATGGAGTCTTTTGACCAAAAACAAATTTCCATTCCATTGTTTAGTAATAAAAAATAAGTAATTAATTTAACCAGTAAAAGAAAGTTGCCACTTAAAGCTCACAAGCTTTTGTCAATCTTGAAAATGTTATAGTTATAAATACCTCATAGTCTATATTTAGTATGTAAAACAGAATCAACTATGTATCTTTTGGCTTCTCGGTATAGAAACAGATTTATCTACCCTCTTCACGATGGATCAAACAATCTGACCTCTCAATGCATCACTATTTACTCAGAAAGCTCATAAAAACTTTGTGAATTGAGAACAGAACCTTAATCAATAAGAACTTACCCTTGCTTCTTTTATCCAATAAAATTTGTCGTCCTATCTAAAATCTAGAAGGTAGCCAATCCAAAAAAGATCAAAAGGAATCCAATGATAGAACTGTTGGGCTCAAAAGAACCTAAAATTTTCCTTTATTTTCTATATACAAGTATCAAAGTCATACCACCATTATTTACCTTGTATCATCTGGTATCAGAACTGGTTGAAAGGCAACTAACAGAGGGACCATATTGAGAAGTTGGAGATAAACATGCAAGATGAAACTACAATTCTGAAGGACTTGTCTGAAACTGTAGCAGCCATCTGATCACAAAATCACTAGATTCTGGTTTAAGTTGTGATGGGTAAGTTATGAGAATATCACACTGAGTCAAAGGTCAGAAGTAGAGGTGGAATCAAGGGCAATGTAATTTTCACTCACTATGCTTGATTGGATTTTTCCTTGCTATGCTGAAACAGATCCAACTGAGTGAATCCATTAAGTCAAGCAATTCTGTAGATACCAAGAAACATCACCATGACTGTTACCGGCTTCCTTTCATTTTGAACATCACCAAATGAAAGGTGAGGCCACTCAATGGTTCCAATGGTATGAGTAAACTCAATCCATTGTGACAAGGCATTTTGTATTCAATTTGGCCCCAACATGTGAGGATTTGATGGGGCACTTTCAGAACTGAGAGAGTTGGTTTGGTGCAAGAAGGTTGGCAAATCATGCCGAAACTTGGTCAAAAGAAAGATCTGATTGGGTCCTTCATCGGAGAGTTAAAAGGAGGAGTTTGTAGGAAGCATGAAAATACTGCCCCAATACGTCGACTGCAATTGTGGAATCAGCAAGGATGTAAGAAGATGAGACTCAGAGACTATGAAAGTTATCAAATACTTGAGCTTCAAGCATATTAGCAAGGCCTTCCCTACTTAAGTTCTGAGTCTCTACTGAAAAATGAGATGATGGCTAAAATTAAATCATTTAATAGATCTTCTATATATAAAAAAATCAATTAATAAGTGACATTCTATGCTTGTGGGACAAAAATTCAAATGGATCACAGAAGCCTAAAATATTTTCTAGAGCAAAGGGTGACTACTATGGAGCAATATAAATAAAACAAGGGTCACTTGGAATATAAGGCTCCCACCACTATGGGTTCTAGAGAAGGTCAAATGTAAGCAGTGTTACTCCTGCATGTGGGGAGACTGTTTCTGTGTTTTGAAACTATAACCTTCAAGTCACAATAAAGCAACCTTACCATTGCACCAAGGTTCACCCTCAATATAAATGAGTAGGAAACCTATCTAGGTACGATTATGCGATAGTTTATCAGCCTCGAGGAATATTGTTGTAGTTGATGCATTATCTCAATCAAGATTTTAAATCTTGTGGGGATAGAATTGTCCCGAATTTTTCATAGAATGAGATGTGACACCATCCCAATCCATCCCGACACTTGGAACTGGACATATTCTAGGATGTGTTGTTTGGGATGCTAGGATGATGGTGCGATAGTCATGTTCTAACATTTGGGATGGCAACCCATCCCTATGTCCGACAAGACATCCTGCTGATATTTGAAATCATAATCTCAACAAACAAAAAGAAACGGGATTCATAATACTAGATGACATCATAAACGAGAGGTGATTGATGCCAAAATGAAACAAATTTGGAAATGGCTTTGAGAAGATCCAGCTTTGAAGCATAGTTAAACATTCAAGGATGGGTTGTTTTCATGTAAGGATAGAATTAAAGTACCATCTAGTTTCACGCTCAAATACATCTTTATGAAGGAGCTTCATTCATATCATTTGGGAGGTCCGTTTAGAGTATCTTCAAATTTACAGATGCATATCCCAAAATTGCTAAAGAAAGGAAATTAAAGATGTCAAAGACTTATGGCAGAGCCTCATGTATGCCAGAGAAAAAAATAATGAGACTAGCACACCAGCCCTCCTACAATCACTCCAATATTCCATAGGAATACCAAGTTTGGGAAGATATCTCACGAATTTTATAAATGGGTTGCCTCCTTCAATTGGAAAAAGTACTATAATGGTGGTTGTCAACAAGCTTAGACATCCATACACAACCTATTATGAGTGCTCGAGACAAAATTTATATCAGTTAAAATCAAGGTATACTTGATCCCCAAAACAGATGGTTAGATATGAACCCTCAATTGATGTTCGCAAACTTATTTTTGTTGTTTTATGAGGACCAGCCAAAATACTAGGTCTCATGGCTTTTGTGGGAAGACTTGGTACAATGTACTTACCAGACAGCAGCAAAAGTGACATGCTTTAGAACGATCGATGGGTATTATTATATGCCAACATTGAGCTCCTAGTTCTGGCTCAACAAAGGTGGAGTGCGTTCACAGGGAATTACCAGAGTGGGATATGATTCTATAGGACCTAAAACATAACTTGTGCTGGTTCAAAATCATGTAACAAACATTGAAGAGGGAATTGCGGTCAGCATCTGGGTGTATCCCAAGCTACATTCTGTTGTCAAACTATAGTTTCAAGGCAAGCGTTTCAAAAGTTTGTTCCCAATTCAAGGTGATTCAGTACGTAGGCAATGTGGCATACAAAGTGGACCAACCTTATAAGTCAAGGTTGCATCTGGTATTGTCACCCATGGGATTGTCAAAATCTGAGAAATAAGAGTTGCTTCATTTTTGCTGGAACAATATTGGAAACGAATATGTTGTACAGAAATTGGCTCACTTGGATAACTTACCAATTGAAAATGCAGGTTGACAAAATCTAACAGATTTAGCACGTGGGTTCCTCATCTCAACCTTAAGGACAAGGGCAATTTCTAAGGGGTAAGGAAAGGCAGCACCAGTTCTGGTCAAACCAAGCCAAAATACTAGGTCTATGGCTTTTGTGAGAAGAATTGGTACGTGTACTTACCAAACAGCAGCACAAGTGACAAACGAATAAAAGGAGAAGTTGCACTCCTGTTTTTAAAACGGTAAAGAAAATTCTCTGCACTGACTGTTATATACACAATTGCTCTCATATTTTTAATGGCTTGCCTCTTTATCCCTGCTATGCAACAGGATCTGTAATACATCTGATTAGCCAGAAAATCTATTTACCTTAATGATATGAATAAATCCTGCAATCACTATCATATTCAGATTCCTTATTTGCATTATAGAAAACTCTCTTAACAACTATGGTTGATTGACCGATCAAACAAAGCACATCCATATTCAGAACTATATAATTGGAGAAGACTTCCCATAATCAAAAGAAAATCTGAAGTATATCATATGTAGGGCAATGAGAACCAGGTAAACTGGTCAGATGTGTTAAATTATCAGATTTTGTATTACTATGTGGACCAATAACCAGATGCAAACAGATTGAAGAACACTGATATTTATAATTATGGTCATGACATGTAACAACAGCCAGTCACCCTCTTAGCCATAAAGATAGAGGAAATTATTTTAATAAAGTGAATCTACTGTAGCTCACATCATGTGCAAAGACCAAGAAAACAAGATTAAATGGCTTTACTCAAAATACAACAAGAGCAAGACATCCTACTGGTGCGTTCAAGTTCAGCACCAAAGCGAAAGAAGCAAAGTGGCAAACTGCTTTCCGGGTTAATTTTAAATTCATTAATTATGGAACTCAATTTATAATTTAGAACACCTCAAGCTCTACCTACTATATATTACCATATTAGATTTGAAAAAAAAAAGCATGCTTTTACAGATGTTACTGTAGGCAGCTTGCCAAAAGCATCCATAGAAACATCATCATTTTTACAGATGGTACCGTAGGCAGCTTGCCAAAAACATCCAAAGAAACAATGCCATTAATAATAGTTCCACTTGAAATTTTATGCAATTTTCATTCAAGAAAACATCAAGGGTTGCAAAAGAAAAGAGAAACCAACCGTTGCTTGAGCTCCATAATGTGCATACAGACCATAGCACTGATCAACATAAGAATAATTGGAACAAACCTACATCATTTTCAGCAAAGAGAAATCAATGGCAATGGTGCATGATGAATCATACTAATCAAATTCTTATATAAAAAAAGTTATAAGTGTTTAAGTAACCACAGCATAGAAAATGAAAAGACTTACCATAGATTGACCAAGTCCCAGTTCAAAATGACCTTGATATTCAGGCAAAGATGACTGCAGAGAGATGATGGCAGGATGTTGCTGAGCCTTCTGCTCTTTTCCTGAATCCTTGGGGTCTGAATCAAAAATATTTTAGGTGTTCAAGATTCAAATTATATAACATTTCACATTTAGCAAGCTGTAGACAGTAGACTGCAGAAATAGATGGTGAATGCTGAGAAGGCTGTAATGGAATTTCCTCGATTAAAAGAAATGCAGAGAGAGATTCATGGGGTCTTGAACTTCCATATGCAGAAATAAATATGTTCAAAAGATATGCAACTTCACATTTATAAGTTATTTGTTTAATGCTAGGCTGTTTTTACATGTACTGATCCATATCCCATGATTTTTCTGGCAAATAGTTGTTCTACATCAAAGTGCTTACGAAGGGTGCTACAACCCTAGTCCCTCTTGTTGCCCAGATCCAGAATCGAAAAGGCTGACATTCGAAATAGCATCTACCACCTAATCACTTAATTAATTTCAAAGTAGCAGCTTAGTGCTTTTATTGTGAACATCTATTATCAGTAGCCAAGCTGTCATGGTAGCCACAAAACAGTTATAACAGGAAATACACTACCAAGCAAGGGCTAGAAATCCTTTAAGGACAGGCATTCTAGCAGGAGAACATTTCTTTGACTTCAAAATCTTCTATCAATGAAAAGCACTAGTTCGATTACAGTGGGAATTGCTACCATTAGAGTTCTCCAGCATGTGAGGCAAATATAGTGAGATAAGATGACAGAGAACATCTTCTTAGGTATGATCATACATGGGCATTAAGAAATGCAGTAGTGAGACCTTTCTCCAGCAAGCAAGCATGAGATGAAGAGATCGATAATAAAGAATGCAGCAGTGCTATAAAGAGGACACAGACAATGGATTGTGGTAACATATTCAATCAGTGAATAGGTTGGGAAAAAATTTGGTCCTGGATGTCAAAATCAATCAAGGGAAATGAAATCTAAGGATTAACAAATGTCAAAGAGATTCAGGAGATCACAAATCCCTATAGGAATGATGATAATATTGGTGTTCACTATCACAACCATGATCAAGATTAAGTCACAAGTGAAAGGAAAAGCATAATTTATGCACTTACTATTGGATCCAACTACTGTAGAATATGAGCAAAAAATTTGGAGGGGATGAGTGCGAATTTAAGAAATTGAGATGACGAGCTTAGAAGGCGACGTTGACTCTTTAACATTATTCTACCATATGAGAGCAGTTGGCAAAATGATATGTGTGAGGCTTCAAACATTAGTCAATGATCACACTCTATATGGTCACTTTTCCAAGGCGATCCTTCGTTGCACATAGGCTCACTTTCAATTTCATCGAGCTATATGTCCTACAAAAATCTATGTAGATGAAATAATTTCATATTATCAGTTGCAATCATTCAGCCATTTGATGGTAAATATTAATCTACCATGAAGCATTCTACATATTTAACTTCCAAATAAATGTCTAAGAAGTCCTTCAACCATTCAATTTCATTCTAACTTTGTTCTTTATAGCTTTGCATTTTTTTACCAGGCTTTAATTTGTTTCCCTAATTGCCAGTGTTTACAGGCCTGTAAACAAGCTCCAGTAAAGATCTACAGAAATCTTTGAATGAGGAATAATGTATATGCCAATATTTTTTGAAGGTCGTTATAGAACAAACTTAAACTTTTACAAACCAATCCTGAAGCAGTTTAAGTTTTTTATTTTTTTTCAAAAAAACCACAAGAACCAATAATTATGATGACATAAGCATAACCTACACTCCATATGAGAACCCATTCATGATGCCCCCGACTTACCAACACTTACTGCAAACATTTTAATGCTTACCAGCATTACATGCTACAGGGAAATATATATATATATATAATCACAAAACCATATTTCATTTGCTTTTGGTTGGATTACTCTTTTTTTTTTTTTTTTGTTAACCATTTTTACTCAAAGCTACATGCTTTGTCAACGCAAGCTTTCTGAATTATTGCAAATAGCTAAATTTAACTATTTGTGAGGTTTGAATTCACCTAGTTCACATCCACATGTAGTGACAGAGCATTTACTAGGCCTTACTAATTTACACCTTCTTAAATTTATAACCATCTCCCATTTCTAAAATTTTCTCATTCTTCACTAGGTAACAATATGAAGAAGTAATGAGTTCATCCTATTTAGTCACCAGGTGATCATTTATCCACCATCTCAAGAACCACTTTGTCTTTTGTGTTGGACCTTTTATCTCTACTTGCTTCAAGAAAAAATTTTTTTTCCCCTTTTTGTAAGAACAAGAACCGGAATTCAAGGTTCTCTTTTCTTTATTATCTAGCAAGTGATGGAGAGGTATCTATTGAAGGAGAGGGAGGAGAAAAAAATAAATATTACAAGGAGAATCAAATAAAGAGGCATCTAAGAAGGTGGAACCACATTGTTAATAAATGAGTTAGTCCTTTTCTGTACCATTTCTTAGTAAGCCCTGTGATTAAACTTCAGCTGCTGAATGTGTGTGAGTTAAAAAGTCTCATATCACTGAAAGGTAAAACAATCACTTCATGAGAGTTGCCGACTATTTTCTTCCTTTTCTCTACTTTCTTTATAAAGGGAATTATGACTCCCAAAGTTATGAAAAATAACATCGACAAGTTCTGTACTTGTAGCCTCAAGAAAGAATCATGAATATAACCAATACACCAAGGGACATCTGTTTGATGCTAGGACCACAAAATAACACTAATGGTCTGCGTTGAGACTCATTACAAATGACTGGTGAAAGAGAACAGGCATACAAGGTTCTTGCTTGATTTTAGAAATGGCACAGAACAGTGACTGGTATTAGAGGTGAAGGAAATATTACCTGGGAATATCGAGAACTTCGTCGTAACATTAGTCCCTTTATCTGGGATTGCCATCCCCGGTCCTGGCCTTGGGTCTACAGCATGATGCAGTGGCCGGGGAGCAGCTGGTAACTGGGCCTCTCCATTAGGACGGTCCTCAGTGAAAGACTTAAGCTGGCCAGAAGGTTCCCCATAGAGTGGTTGAGATCCAACCCACCAAGGCATCAGAGTAGCCTGGGATGGCTGAGTGACAGAAATCTGGCCAAGTCCTCCATGATTTTTGAAGGCAATTGCGGTCTGCATCCTGGTCAACCCCACCACACTCAAAAAGATCAGATCTAAAACTAATCCTCTCCCCCCCAAACTCGGCCTAACTCCAATGGTATTTCGTGCCCAACTACTTCAACAATCACCTGCAGGTCAAATCTTAACATTTTTAACTGCATCCACTGTGAACAAAAGGAATAACATGGCATACTCAAACAAACCCCTAGTGGAATTGATGCCCTAAACCTAAACCCCCATATAAAATAAAATTAAAAAAAAAAGATGAAAAATTTAGAAAGTTCCTATAAAAATAGTGAATGAATGAACTGATGAACTGAAACTCTGAAATCAAATTAAGAAAATAGAAGAAGAAAACGAAAAAGCTGACGCGGGACCATGGAAGATTCAGCAGCACAAACATCTACAAGAAAGCAAGATCAGAACCAAGCAGCCATCTTTGTCGGAAAAAGCGAAACCTTTCCCCCCAAAGCTCGATTTTTTTTCTCGGAAGAAACCTTTTTCAATCGGAGATTTGGATCCATGCATCAAAATTCAACGCACTCAAACATCAAGTTCCAATTAAAAATTCATATTTAAAATTCATTCCTGAACCCATTAAAAAAACCAAAAGCTACAAGAAGACGAAGTAAAAACATCGACCCACGCATGGGAACATATTTCCCCCTCCTAAAAGGAGGGATGGAACAAACACTTCACCATAGAAGCAGAGCTTGGTACAGCACCGAGTAGAGAGAGAGAGAGAGAGAGAGAGATACCAAAGAATCCAGCCCGACAGAGTGGAAAAAAACGCAGCGAAGCTACGGGACACTCGCTCACATTCCACCCGCAGAGAGGCACCTCGCGAAGGCCCGACCCATGGAGAGAGACACACACAGAGAGATGGAGAGACCACAGACGACCAAGGGAAGACGAGAGAGACCGAGAGGAGGGAGGAGGAGGAGGAGGGGAAACGGGAGAGGCATGGGTATATGTGTACTGAGCTATGGCAGAAGAGGACAACCAATAAGGGGAGGCTTTCATGCACCAAAGGCTTTGTAATTTCCTAGTGCCCCCTCTCTCTCTCTCTCTCTCTCTTGGTTTGTTTTTTAATCACCTTTTGCCCTCCCCCAAAGGACAAATAGTTTAATGTCCAAGCTGGGATTAATCAAGAGGGTTTGGTTAATCTATGGAGGCAAATGCCCAAACAGGGCAGACCATTAACTGTCCACCAACTTTATATGGCAAGGTAACCGACCTCCCCTCCCCCCCCCCCCCACAGTGCAAAGTTTTATGGTGCTCTCATGCCATTGTCTCATTTGGTTTCCATTGTTGCTATATGCCTGGCTACTTGTGGAGTGTTGAATTATGAAAGAGATGGTCAATTTATGAATTTACTGCACATGAAAGAGAGGAAACACTTCATCAGCCAATTGAATGGGTTCAATAAATATGGAGAAAATATGGTCACAAGGTATCCATCGTTCAATCATTAGTTTTATACCACGGAGTGTTATGCATATTTGTATAACCATCATGTGTTCCATCTCGAACATAAATTTTTCGTTCAAAGCCTATCATCCATGCAACATCTAATAAATGATATGTTCATTCGTATCTAAAAATAGAACATATAATAATATTCAAATTCACACAGTATTTATAGTACAAAACTTACACCATAAAGATTAGGTGCACTATTATTTATAACCATAAACATAGCCTTCAAATATTATTTCAAACCATCCTATATTACTATGCGTTGACACTATCATCTCATTTACTTAAATAATTATTGTAATTCTAACGAAGAAGATATTTTTTCATGCTTTCTTTACTAATAGTGTATGAAATTTTCTTTTATTTCTTAAGTCTTATCATGATTTTATTAATTAAATTATTAATTATGGTATCGCATAACATAATTAAAAAGGTTAAGCCATGTTCATATTAATTATCATCATAAGCATTGGTCTGTTAAAATATCCTGAATTAACTAAATTCATTATTTTTGTCGAGTGTTCATGAGCAAAATTGTGAAACTCGTAATTCAAGGCAACTAACAATATCACTTACAAACTATGGCTAAAGAGTGCTGGCCAAAGTTAAAGCATTCAATTACTAAGACCATATCTGATTTTGGAACAAGTTAAAGGGAGCAAATAGGCAAACTTTCAACGCCTTTTGGCCCAAAATAAGTTGCACCACGCTATAAGATAGAATAGTTTACTTCAAATTAAGTGAAAAAAAAATAACTTTACAAACTTTTGAAAATATTCATATCATCTTTGATATATATTAGTTTATCTTTTTTAAGTATCCAGGGAGTTACAAGGAGTTTTCCTTGCATCAAAGGTCCCTTTATTTCACAGCCAAATACTAAAATTTATTTGATAAGATTTTTATCATTTTTATTACTTTTAATCATCTTTTCAGGAAAACTTATCCTATTAAATCCATTAGAGAATCTCATAAAAATTATAATAAATGGACATATAACAAATTTATTTCATAAGACTTCTGTTATTTTAGCTAGTTTTAATCATCTCTCTAGAAAACTTATTCTCTCCAATTTATTAGAGATGGTCCGGCCATATGCAACATCAATGCATTTGACCAAGTTGCTAACTCTCTTTTATGGATGTAAAATATTGGAGTTCAACCCACTTCCATGTCTGACCATCACTCTTGTGACTTAATTCTCAAAATGTGTTTTTAAATGATAGAATGGTTTCTTAACGTTGGATGAAAAGTATACATCCTTTGCCGTTGTAACAGTTGAAAAATATTTGCAACTTACACTTAAAATTTTGCATGATCAATGTTTAAAATCTATCTAAATATTTTAAAAAAGTCCACTTGTTCTATGTACTAAAGATATATTTGCACTGTTGATCATGAAACCTTTGTTATAAAACGGTGTAACATTTCTTATACGTGTTTTCTTGGTCCTACAATGTTGGTTTACCTACCCTTTGTACCATTGCACAATTTTATAATAGGAGTTTCTGCAACTTTTTAAGATCAATGTTACAAAATTATATAAAGCTGATACCTAAAATTTTGACTTCATAGTGTGATAAGAAAATGGCAAGTGTTTTGAATGTTGTCCACAAAAAGTTTAAATATATGCTGCACACATCTATTAACCATTAAATTGGGAGGATTGATAGGTGTAGTATGGTATGGACTAAACGTGTTTCTTTAACAACCAAGGATCAAAATATAATTAAGTTCTCAACCAATAAAATAAAATAATTATACTATATGTAGCAATAATAAACCAAATGTGTTTCGTTAACAAAAGTTTCGGTTTTAACCTAATATGAATATTGTTTAAGTTTTGACTATGATCTAGTGACTAGCTTAATCCAAATATGAGATTTTTTATTGATAATCAAAGTAATTGATGCATGTGATAAGACATCTATATGTAAGATGGTTCATTTATCTTGACATTAAATAAAGTAATTAATAAAAAAAAACATGCAGAAGTTGTTTTCACTAGAGATAACAATTTTAATTTATAAAATGGGGATCTACTCCATTCCATTTCAAACAACTTTTATGAGGATAAAAATAGGAATGAAACTTATTTTTCTCCTTTCTAGCGAAAATGAAAAGAAGATGAAAATAAGTATATCCTTATTTCACTCCATTATTATTCCGTTGATCCTAAATATTCTTATATATTTTAATATATATATAATTATCTTATATATATATATATTAATTTAAATTTTTAATTATTTTTAGTGATAGATATAAATTTAAAAGATAAATGGGGATGAAAGATTTGGAGTGAAGTAGGGATAGAGATGAAGTAAAGTACGAATGAAGATAGAGTGAGGATAAGGATAGGGATAGAGATAGGGTGAGGATGAAAATATCAAATGCTACCATCACAAAACATAGCAAAAGCTCAGAATGATTTTATTGGTGTGTCTGCCATTTACTGCACCCCTTTGGTTCCTGTCTTTTTGATCCACTCCCCAAGGTCCTAACAGCATTTCTATCAGAGTTTTTGCATAATTGGTTTGACCACAGAATAACATGCATGGACTACTGTACTCAATGGGGAACATGAGTCTTCTTGTTCATGTCTTGCTCTGTTCATATAACCCTATATAAATATAAATATAAATATAAATATATATATATATATATATATATATGGTTGAGTGGATGCAATTGTAGAGCAGGGTGGTTCCTCCCATCAAGACTTCAATGCAAACAGTGGTGGTCAGTGGAGGCCACTGGCCGGTTGCTGAACCCCACTCTAACTTGTCCTGTTGAAGCCCACTCACGTGGTCCCCCATGCAAGCCACTCACCAGTTTACCTTCTCCCTGCCCTTTACTTCCATCACATTTTTTTTATCCATCATGCCTCACCCCACCATCTTTTTACATAGCCTTTTTGGATGCAAGCAACTTTTGATTTTTTTTTTTTTTTCTTTTGAGAAACTGTTTGCATTGATTTTTGTAGCTTTACCGTATGAGGATAACTCGTCCAAATCTTATATATATATATATATATATATATATATATATATATATATATTATTTTTAAGTGATTATGATTTACTATTAGCAGTGATAATGTTTGATAAGTTTGATCAATTATATATCTAATTAGATTATTTATTTAATAGAATGATTAGGTTTGGTTTTGAATTTTTAATGTTCCAAACAACTCGTCATGTATTTCTTTGCTGTATATTCACGGTAAAAACATCTAATCTTTTCTCTCATATATATCATAAAGGACTTATTCGACAAATAGATAAATAATTTTTAGAAATTAATTTCTTAAAAATTAATTGCTCAAAAATAAATTTCTTAAAAAAAATTTATAAACATATTTTGATTGGTTACGAAAAAAAAGTCCAAAAAATAATTTTTCAAATCAATTAATAATCCTATTTTTTTGAAAATGAATAGCTATTTTCAAATTTTCCCTTCCATAGTGAATAAAGTATCTCAAAACTGAATGTGAGAGGAATGAAGTGTGGCAGATAGGGCCAGGGATAATCAAAGTGATGAGAAAAAATAATCCTTCACGAAGAATAAAAGCTAAAAAAAAAAAATCTAACCAAATTACTTGGCCGTAAAAATTTTTCTTTCCCATATGTGCAATGGGTTTATGATAATTGTACATAAGTTGGTGTTACTATGGTAACAAATAGAATGATCTCCTTGTACACAAGATCTAGCAATCTTCAAAAAGAATGGGAAAATAATCCATGTAAGAAGAGCCTACATATGTTAATAGATGGACGCTTCAAATGTGAAACTAATACTGTGGTAAAGTAAACATCTAGTTGTTTAGAGGAATTGACTCATAGATGGATTGACTCGTGAACACAGGAGCACCAAAAAGACGCTTTCCATCCCATGTTGGATTATAAAATTCCAACAAAAAGATGGGAGATAAAGGATGTACATGTAAAGTGCATGAGAGGTCATTTAAAAATATAAGATCGTCCATGCATGGCTAATTGAGGATGATATGTTCCAAGTGTCATTACGCAATGAGTTGATGCGCATTGACACAGCCCTTGAGATGAATCCAAGTTGAATGCTGAGCCATCGAAGTTAAAAGATAAAAAAAAAAAAAAAAGGAGGGTCTAAAGGTGGTGTGCTTTGCTATGGGGTCTTCTATGTGTGTTGGGATCCACATCATGTCATGAAGGATGGCCAGATGCAAACATAAGCAGAAGAGAGTGGGATCCTCACAAACCTCCATCACAAATGGCATGCAGGGGGAAATGGAATGAGGTCAGAGAAATTAACCTGCATGTAGACAAGCATAATTAGCTGATACTCTTACTCTTCTTCCTATGTCCTTTATTAGATGATCTTTTGATGTCATGAAATCAATCAACAGGTAAAAGATAAAGAAAGACACTGACCATTTTGCAGCAGAGGAGCTACCAAACATGGAATAGACTGGTAGTTGAGATTTCTAATGGAATTCTAGAGGATGCTTTTCCAAGTATTTGACTAGAAAATATATTTTTGTCGAACAAAAAAAAAGGTTGAGCACTTGTCATTATTTCAGAAAATAAAGAAGAAATCAGTAAAATCACTAGTTATTTTTTTATCATTTATTTTATTTATTTTTTTCTTGTATGATATTAGAATTAAGATTTCCTTATAAGTCAAGTCATCTTAGTTATATGTAAATCATATGGGTTAAAGAAGCAAGTGATTAATCAAGTCAATCAAAAGGCTTTGGAGACTCTATTTAAATATCTCTTCTTCTATTTATTTCATTATTTAATTTTTATATTATATATATATATATATATATAGAGAGAGAGAGAGAGAGAGAGAGAGAGAGAGAGAGAGAGGAATTAGGCTCATATCAACTTGATATTAGAGGATTAATCACATGCATGGCCCCGACATGCTAGACAAAAAAAAAGACAAAAAAGCTTGGAAATTATTTTAATCAACCACCTCAAATATATTTGCAAATCCATCATTGGTCCCACAGATACAGGAGTTAGAATTCTTGTGCAAGGGACAAGACTGTAACACTACCCTCTAAAACCAATTGGTCATGGTCTTAAAAAAAAATAATTCACAAATATATCTGATGTTTTATTAAAAACAAGAAAATGAACTATTGTCGTTTTTTATTTTTAACTTTTTATTATCAATCTCTCTTTTATATTTGATTTCTAAAAGCACTTTAAGAATATATTTCTTTGATATGCACCTTACTTTCTTTTTATGTGTCCATCTTTTTATAATAGACATCACTCGCCAAATTGACTTTAAATTTATATCAAATAACAAGAGATTTAGATGAAATCGAAGGGAGCTATGATTATCTAATATATAATAAACTTTGTTTTAGTGGGAAACCAAACAATGAGACTCAATGGAATTATAGTATTATATTACATGCTTATATAAGCTAGCACTATGCACTAGGCATGCTATATTCTAATTCATGGAGCAAATGAATCTTTTACTTTTATTCTTTTTCTCTTGAATAAAGTAAGAGGAAGATAAGGAAGCAAATCAAATTTTAGGTCTCTCGTATCATCATAATCGACCCCTCTAAAACAGCAAACATAAATGCATGGCAAGTTCTCATTAGATTTTAAACTCTAATTGTTAAACTAGTTTGGTATGATTTGATGAGTAAATATTTAAATATTTTAAATTTCTTTAAAGAAAGTCCAAGTATAAGCATGGGACCCATAAGTAGATGTCTAGAAATGATTGTGATTTAAATGTGCTTGAAGTGATCAAATAAATTCAACTAAGTGATCAAATATGTTTAGGAGATAAGTGGTCAATTTAATAACATCAATCAAAAAATTTTTGGAGGCTTTCTATTTTTCAATTAGACAAGAAATTATTTTTTTATCAACATCAACTTATGAAACAAAGTTCATCTTATGTTTCATTAAAAGATAAAGTTTGTCTTATGGCTAACAATTAATAAGAAAAATACTTTGTCTATGCCGAACCCTCCCAAAACTTTTTCAACTCATGGTTTTATGAACAGTTAGAGGTAAGGTTAGCATTTCAATTCCTAATAAATCACTTGACCACTATGTTTGGCACCCAAAAAAACTAGGTTTACACCTATTTTGAGGAGTTTATTGGTTAAATATAGCAATGCCTTAATAATAATGAAATAAAAATGATGTCCAAATATTACTAAAGAGATATAGATCCTACTTGGGATGGTCGTTAGAAGGGTCCGAAAGTAATTGTTCGCCATCAGCTACCTGAGAAAGCTATTTTTTAACACCTTAGGCTAATAACTACTCTAAACAGAACTATAAGATATATGTAATTAGCAAAGCAAGGACTTAATTTATAAATCCAAATCTCTATACGTTCTATGACAACCAAAAAAAAATAAAGCTTTAATTTGATAAACACGTCACAAGTTGGAAAGAAATATATTTCTATTTGTATAAAGATGATAATAAAGAAATTCATCTCCTAGCATTCAATGATTATGAGCTGAGACTATGTTTGGAGGGGATAAATTTATCCAATTTGCACAAAAAGAAAAACTCTATTCTACTAATTTGGTGGAATAGTATTATTTGAATAGGTCCACCTTTTGGATTTATCCAAATAAAATGAATAGTGATTATTTTAAGATGTTTGGTTAGGATAATCCTTTATTTGGAGGGATTCCTACCAACTACAACTTTAAATTGTATTTTAGAGGAAGGAAGAAAGGGGACAAGTTTGATAAGAAATAAAAACTAACTTAACTTAGCTCTATGACTTTTAAGTATGAACAAGGTAGCATTTTAAATCAAGTTTCAAGATCTTAAGAATTTTTTTTGTGTTTCTTAGCCTTTCAAATCTACAAGAATACTATTGTTGGATAGTAATGTTAAAGGTTTAGCTTTTTCATCCTCGGTCATTGTTTTTGTCGGTTGTCGGAGCAAGGAGGATGGAGACTAGAATAACATAGCTCATGATTATTAAAATACATAAAAATAATATTTTATATTTTTAAGAAAAGAAGGCATTTTAAATTATTTATTTAGTTATCCTTATATCTAACACAGGATAGAAATGATAGGATAAGAGACACATTATTAACTCTCTTGAAAACATAAATTTTATACTTCAGCATCATAAAGCTTGCATCACACCAATTTTTAAATTTGGGAACCTAAGAAACTTTTTTTTTTTTTAATATATCTAGTTATACTCAAGAAAATCTCGACTTAAATCCAATCAAGCTAGATTTAAATGATATGGGCCATGCATTAATAAGATTATAAAAAAAAAGTATTATTTTGTATTATTTAGACTATTCAATTTGGATACAAAGAAAGCTATAGTTCATGCATGATGAACTATGATCAGATGAAACTTGATTGGAAGGAAATTTTCAAACTACGGTAAGATGATTTTTTACTCTTCTGACCTCAAACAAATGGCAATACACATGCATGTTTTGCTGAAAATAATGATCTCCCTCCCAAGCGCATCTCTCATATCCAACACAAAGACACTGCACCAATTGATTGGCTTGCCAATGAAAGCTTTGAGATACCAAGATACCATGTCACGAACACTGACTCAAAAGTTCTCCTCCTCTCATGTGTACAGTGCATGCTGATATATTTCTAGAGTTAGCTTCCTACAGATGTGGAGTCTCTCGCTTTTTTATTATTTTTTTTCTTCCATTCACTTTTAATCTGCCTTTACGGCTCGCCCTTATATTCATCCCAAAAAAAAGAAAAAAAAAAAAAAAAGAAGAGGGGGATAATTTATCATAACCTTTTTAAAAAGGATACAAGAAGAGAAGACATATGATTGAGCGTCCACAATGGAAGACTTTATTTTGCTACTTTCTTTCAACCAAAACTATAAGTTACAATTGAGCTTGACAACTGACATTTTTAAATATTTTACTACATGGTGAAATGTTGATTTGTATTCTATTGTTTTGAAAATAACAAGACTAGCTTTGGTAATACCATCCACCGAGTCCTCCATACCATTTTTTATCACCATTCTCCGCTAGAAGCCAAGGAGATGGATTCATTTTCTTATTAGTTTAATCTTCTTACTAAGGTCGGTCATGTGGAGTCCAATACACATGAGATGACTTTGCACAGAATCTACTGTTGTTGGGTCCACGGCGTAATGCTATCAAAGAGAAAGGGGATATAAAGAAGGCGAGTTGAAAATAACTTAAGATGTGGAATCTAAGCCAAGTATGGAATCACGTACCGTCCATCGAGTTCGTTTGTAGATAGAGAACCAGTCACACGCATTATACACGTGACCAAGTCAAGAAGGATGTCAGGTCAAATTACTTGGCAGTCAAGGGAGAAGAAGAGAGAGACACCAAAAGGACCATTTGGTTAATCATCACGATAGATTTTCCTAGATGATACCATCTCATCTGGTATAAGATACTTTACTAATAAAAAATCATCTATAATTATAAATTACTGTATTTGATATATCATAAAAATAAAAAATTATCATGCATGCGATACCAATAATACTTTTAAAAATTTATTTATATAAAATATGAATATAAAATCTAACTTTAATCTAAGAAGTATAAAATACTTATACAAATATCAGGTTGTGCATTAAAATTAAGTGCTTTTAAGAGTAAAATTCCATCTCTTACCCTTAAAGATATTCTATAAAGTAATCATCCTTAACCACTGCTTTGTTTAATAAATTAAGGATCCGTTTGGTTCAATATGAAAATAATCATCTGAAACCGACATCCAAATATTTGATTCTGATTCCAAGCATTACAATTTTTTCATTATAACCTATTATCTTTTGTTTTATAATGATAACAATAATTATTTATTAAAAATTGTAAGTACTATTTTTTGATATAAGTAATAATTCTATGCATAACTATCATGATTTCAGCAATGTTGTCATTGAAACCTTGGGCACAGCTTGACGTGTACATCAATATATGTGCCTCTGTGTGTGTGTGTGTGTGTGTGTGTGTGTGTGTGTGTGTGTGTGTGTGTGTGTGTGTAGAGAGAGAGAGAGAGAGAGAGAGAGAGAGAGAGAATACTAAGTGGGAATGCAACTCATATTCCTCTAAGAAACAGAAAATTAACTCAAATGAGAGAGAGAGAGAGAGAGAGAGAGAGAGAGAGAGAATACTAAGTGGGAATGCAACTCATATTCCTCTAAGAAACAGAAAATTAACTCAAATAAGGTGTCCCTGACGTCATGGGAAAAAGGAGATAAACCTTAGTGAATTGGTGTTGCTTATGGGCTAAGATCACAATGGTCATGCAAAAGCTAAATTCCAGAATCCAAGTCCCAATAGAAGCTTTTGAGCATTAATTATATCTTGCTCTCTGGTGGAGGGACCAACAAAATAAATGAAGAGAGAGAGCTCTTTTTTTATTTCTTTATACTTCTACTTTACTACTTTAGATTAAATTTGGTAGGTTAGATCTGAGAGAGCTTAAGCTTGGACAAGCTAATGCCAACAACATGACACTGACCTCCATGGTATGTGGTCATAGCACAAAGAGAACAAAAGGAGATCCATCCATCATTTGCCATACTATATGTAATTTGATGTCACCATCAAGAGCTAATTAATTAGGTAATTAGACTTTTCTATGACGCTTAGGCCACATACAAGGAGTCACAGTTGTTAAGTTTGATTTAGGTGTAGATACCCAATACATTATGATTGCCAGGAATGAAAAAAGATATTTTGATCGCATCCCTAGTGCAGCATAAATAAAGGTGATTCACTTCTATGAGTATATAATTACTAGTTTGCTAGGGGAGAAAGATCTTTTTATTTTTATAATCCCCTAGCACTTTTAAGATAGCTAGAAGGCATATTATTAGCCATCTTTCTGTGTACACAAAGGAAATGATGCATGGAAGCATTAGAAACACATTTTGGAGTGGCAACTCGTTTTGTGGATCCATTAATCTTTTATTAGTGCTTCTTACGTGGCTGCCACTCTTACCATGGGTTTTAAACTTCATCTTTATCTTCTTCCTTTCCTTTCCTTTCCTTTTCTTCGCATAAATGCCTTCTTATTCTTTAATTTAGATGTCATACTTTTTAAGGTGTGTTTAGCATGGGATTAAAAAAATAAAGATAAATTATAAAAATGATATTTTTTAATATAAATTTTAAAGATGCAAAATCTTTTTTGTTAACCATGTTTAGAATAATATTGATGTAAAAGAGATGAAAATATTAATGTAAAAAAATAAAATGACATAGAATGATGAGATTGTTTAATATTTTGTTAGTTTTAATATTTAATATTTTTGCCTTTAACCATATTGTCCTGTTGCTAGCTAGGTTAACAATATGAGAGGTAAAGAGAAAAAAAATTATCCTTCTGAGCAATTAAAAAAGAATAACCCTGCACCACCAAACACCCTCAACAAGGATGAAAAAAATTACAGTAGCTTTCCACCTTTAACCCATACCAAACGAAACGCATCCTTGTTATTAAAGACGCCCAGCCTTGAGTAGACTAAAACGGCCATAAAGACATTCAAAGCTGGTCATCGAACCATCAATTAGGCTCTGTGGTAGGTATTACTCATAAAGTATCTTCGGTTGGTTACCCAAAAACAAGCAACAGATAACAATGAAAGCCAACCGAACCGATCCAGATCTGAAACATAAAATACTAACAGAACCAGACGCATTCTCCAGTGGACCAGGTCTCTCTAACGCTTGACCTATGATTCCATTACCTCAAACAGTGAAGGAGACAAAGTTCACATCTAATGAAATATAAAACTGCACATAACGAACACCAGTATTTATGATTGGACTTTTCTGTTAGTGATGATATGATTCCTCTTTTAATTAGGCATAGAATATGGTTGAACAACAGAGAACAAGATGATCTGCAAGAAAGTTCATCTAGCTGTTGATGATGTCAGTTCCATATGTGAGGTAATTTGAGGTTAGAGCAAGGGTAAAGCTCATACCTCGAGGCCTGACAGCTGTAGGGTACCTCAACCCCCGGTCGCCTTTAATGGATGCAACCTGATGAAATAACAAGGTCGGTCATAAGGATATAAAATGTTCCTAGTGTGAACAATCTGTATCAGTTAATATAGAAAAATAGCACTAGATTCTTCGTACCTGTCTAAAAACAGCTGACCTGATGAAATTATACTCACGCACAGACGGCTGACTTTTTGATGGAGTCTAACATTGGTGCCCATCACGCAAAAGCTGATATATTATGTCGTTGCTTCAGAACAAGCACTGATCGGTGACATTCCTGCTCAGTTAAATTTAAGAAGATGGTAGTCTTTACCGTATATGATTGGAACATTAAGCATCCAAGAACAACTTGGTCAAGAAACCATGGTATATTATGACTCACCAAGGACAATGACACTCAAGTACAATAACTAGTCTCAGAAGCATAAGAGTAAACAATCCAGATGTTGAGATTCCAAAAAGAAACAGAAACTGATGGATGAAATTTACAACAGCAAATAAATGAATATGGTCAAGCACCGATAAATACATATGGATTACAGGAATAGACAGTCTTGACTCCAAGTACCGAGCAAATTTACAGCAACTTCCATGGCTGCTGGTTAGAAGATTTTGTTGTACTGGCTGGTGAGAGAATCTCTGAGGTTGGAATACAGTCCATAGAGGGAGTACTGCTGGAGCTTGGAAACCTCATACCATGAATTGAGAACTGCATCATGCTTATCTGTACCAGAGAAGGCCAACTGTATCCCAATGCTGCAATCAACTGAGCCACCCTGGTTCGTGCTCTTGCAGTCAGAAGTCTTAATTGCACATTCTAGGTTGTTCAGACAAACAAAGCCCGACTTCCCTGAACATGAAGCACAACCATCTCTCTTCCAGTACAAGTTCTGAAGTGTGCCCTTTTGGAACTCGAGTACCTATATAAACATTCAAGTAGACCAATCAATAAACAATAGAAATTTCTGGCCTAAATTTCTTTATTTCCTGGATGGTATACTACAAACATACCAGGGTAAAGCTGGTAACAGTATACGAACTGTTGCTGACAAATGCTGGAAGGGATCGTGCTGCATATTTCCTACCAGAAAATGCTACCATGAATCCACCATTTGTGACCTGGTAATGCCGTGAAACTTCTCTATTAACAACAGAATTTTCAAATTGACAGTCTATATATTTGAACAACGAAAGGAAAACAGGTTAGGAGAGAAAAGTGCATCTTGGAGAGCATGGTTTGAACTCTAAGCAAGGGAATCAATTACAAATCAGAACTAGGTATAAGTATGAAGCTTTGCCAGTAAAATTATCATTGATAATAATCTAGTTTGACGGATAACCTTGCAAACGGTTATGCCTATAAAGAAAAAGATGATAGAAACATGCATGAACAAACCATTATCAACAAATAAAACGACATCTCAATACATAAGGCTCCCATCACTGCAGGATCTGGGGAGGGTTAGATTCACATAACCTCACTCCTGCAAAGATGCTTTTTCTATCTTTTGAACCCATGAAACACATGGCACAACGAAGCAACCTTACCATTGCGCTAAGGCCCACCCTCAAACCATCATCAACAAATCATATTTAAAAACAAAACGAGTAAGAAAGCAGAATGATTCATAATACAAATTATTTATGTCACACAAGATTGATATGTGAATCCAAAATAGCAATGTGAATTTGAGATCTCACAGCACAAGATGTGAATTTCAATTTAATCCTAAATACAATAATGCTGATGGGCAAGATTAATTGTTGATATGATCAAGATGTGGGAATAGTCCACACCGATCTGCATCTAACAGTTTGCATGTTTGGGATTTTCACAGTTCTAGGTAGAGTTCTTTACCATAAAAAGTTTCTGAGTCTGTGATACATGATTTCAAAATGGCTTTTCCTCCAAAAATAAGGGTGAAAACATACCTCCACCACCCCTGATTTTATTACTCAATTAAAAAATGGTACAAAAGAAGGAAAGAGGGCTCAAGCATCACTACAAATGCAAAAGATAAAAGAAGTTTCATTTCAACAAGGACTGTCATTCTTACCCAAAAAAGGGGGAAAATCGGAAAAGAAAAAGAAATGTCACAGTGCCATCCAAAATTTGGAATCTCAGTACTGGACCTTGTACATGTACCATCATGCTACATTGTCAATATGCATGGTACAGGAGTTGGTTCCCCACCGTACAAACTGGTAGGGGAGGTACAACAATACCATGGTGCCATCATATATAAGAGATGCTTACTTGCACAGCAAGGAATAAACTCGAGTGAAAATCTAAAGCCCCATTTTTCAGCAAGCCAACTAGTTATTAAGTATATATAAGCACAATTAGATAAAGACAAGTAGATACTTTCTTGTCAGATGCTCAAACTATAGAGAACATACCTACTCCACAAGCACATGGAGTTGTACCATGACCTAAGAAATACACTATCACTTGAAGATTCACATAGCAGGCGGATTTTTGGAAATGATATCAATAATCAACACAAAATTAAAAGTATGGAACACGAAACGATGGCTAAATAAACTCTTCCTACTTCATCCCCTTGAAAGAGCTAGAACATTAACTGTATGTGATTAATTCCTCAATATCATTGCAAGTTAAAGCAAATAGAGAGTGTTGGTGATAAATCTTATGCTACATAGCTAAAGATAAAAAAAGGATCATATTGTTAAAAAATTTATAATAAATTCACTAGAGTTCAGCAATGTGGTTAGGCCTATACATGGGTTGATTCATGATGCCAACAGCTCTCAGTATTGAGATTCTTCTTGACAAATCCGTGTATGCATTTGAAAACAAGGGCTATAAGTGATACTGAGAGTAAAAAGCAAGACAAAAAGGACTATAAGTGATACTGAGAGTAAAAAGCAAGACAAAAAGGGCCAATGAGATTATACAAGGAACAGAGTTGACCTCCCACACCTTTCAAACTTATCACCCATTTTATCATCAACTAAGGCAGTCTTACAAAGATAATCAAGTACACAAGCCTTGTCAAATGACGGGTGGCAAAGAATTCCAAAATAGAACAGAATAATGTTGATGGTTTTCTTACATATTATGAATCTATATCACATTAGAGGATCTCTTTTTTTACCTCAGCTCTCCCATCCTTAAGCAAAAGAAAATATTCACAAAAGCTACAATTTTGCAGTTAAATTATGGACTAGGTAGCTATCCTTTCCAAATCACACAGCTCTAGATGAAGTTCGAGCCAAGCCCTTCTGAATTGAATATTAAAGGCTTATATGCAAGCGAGTAATAAAAGAAAAGCATATTGTCTCTGCAAATTGAAATAAGCTACAACAATGTGAAAAGAATACTGGTGCTGCAAAATACGAATTGAAGGCTCTTCTCAGATTCTCATTTTAAAGCATTCTTAATACACATGATCCACACAAGATGTCGGTAATAAATTGGACCTGTCTACATCCAATCCTTCCCACTGCCATCAACAGTATTCTTCAGCCTTCTAAGAGAAAACCAATATCTGAAAGTCTAACAACTTCCCAACTTTGGATCTCTTAGATTGCATCTAAAGCTATAGCTCCAATATATTTCTGCCTGTCTCCATAATGGGCATTGCATATGCAATGTCTAGGTGTCATGACAAGCTCGCAAAAGAGCAGAATCATTCCATCAACCCATTGCCATAGATCAACAGTCCACCTATATTTTGATTCTCACCCCATACATGTATAACATAAGCACCACTTAAAAATGATGCCACTTTCAATGTACCTCACCTTGACAATGACACCTCATTAAGCCCCTAGGTACCCTATTACACCACATAACAACGAGACAAGCCCATTAATGTATGTGCCATTTTTGATAAGATAACTTACAAATAAAAATTTGATTAGATAAATGCTTATCTAAAAGGTTTTACTCTGTGTTATTAAAAGTGTTAGGCGCACCTAAGCACAAAGGGCTCTTGGAGCTTAGGTGCAAAGCATAGACACGCGCTTGAGTGAAATGAAACACATATTTTTAAAATAAATAAAATAATCTATATAAGCAAGATTTATAATACATAATAGAAAAAAGTTAAAAAAATCATAACAATAATATATTTTGCCTATTTTCTCAATATAAAGCCTCTTCTTTTTTAACTGAGATTTGTAATCCCTTAATATTTTTCCTCTTCTTTCTCAGATGATAACATAATTTTTCTTGTTCCATCTTTTTGTCTTCTAATTTTTAGCTTTTTTATAGAATAAGAAAAATAATTGTGTATGGGATGGTATATTATAAAACAATATAGTCTAATAAATATAATATATTTTAAAAAAAAATATTACAAATATAGCTTACGAAGAAAGGCGTATCTTTCTTACATCTCAAATCAGATTAAAAGCATATATTTTTTCACCTTATGTTCGTCAAAATAAAGACATCTTACTTAAGGTATAACAAACAGCTGACCCGTCTTAAGCATGCCTTGCGCCTTAGGTGCATCTTAGGATATAAAAAGCGTCTAACCCTTTATGTCTTACATCTTATGCCTGAAGCACACCTAAGACAACACCGATTTTACTCCAGAATTATAATAAGCACTTTGAATTGTATATATTAGTTAGGCTACCATGGGTTTTTAGGCATACAGTCTCATGCATCATAGAATTATTCAATTTAATCATGAGTTGAATTCAAGCTTCCAACAGAAATGGCTCCACCGAAGAAATAAGGTTAGCATACCTAGGTTTATGCTTCGTCTAGAAATTGCATTGTACTTGTAATTTTTTTCTTTGATGATTATCAGTGCCTAACACACCTATTAACATACATATGTGAAATTATTAGACATAGTAAAACAATATAACTTTCAATTCCAAATTCGCTGCTTAGAAAGAATGAGTTATTTTACTCTACCATCTTTGCAACACCTGCATTTGCATGCTTCTTTTTTTGTTACTTAAAGTGAAATCTCCAGCAGTTTCTTTGCTCTGGGACAGGTTTAAACCTTTCTGTTTCTAAGTAGACCCCAGTGATAATATTAAATGAGAATCATTCTATATTAAAGAAACAGATTAAACAAAAACTTTTCAAATATCAACATAACCATACTTGTAAATTTTCCTTTTAAATATGATGGGCTGCATGTGCATCTCCACACACTTTACTAGTGGTATCAAGTGATATCAGGTCAACATTGACCAAACCAAACAAGCACAAGTCAATACAAGTCAACATTAGTTGATATTCTCACTGTAGAGGATACCATTGTACATGCATGTCTCATGCTAACATCAATACAGCCAACATTTGAAAAGTATCAAAAGATGTGCAGCAGCCAAAAGATGAAAAAGTTTCAGCTGAACACAGGCATTTGAAGCGATTTTCCATAACACATTGTATTAATGGATGTTCTAAGAGGATCTAATTTACAAGAACCATGGGCATATATTTACCAATATCCAAAACATTTGACCGGCAGCACTTGCAAGAAAGATAGGCAGTGGCATTATGGACTAGCGTGCATAATTGATGCTCCTCTTTTTTTTTGGGTGGGGGGGAGTTAACAGATGGGGAGTTAACAGATGATGCTTAAGCAACCAAGCCCTGTCAAAAACCAGAGCGGTGGTAATGCTCATTGATGAAACCAGCACCAGAGAAATTACAAAAAGAGACCTTTAAAGAGGATGAATATGCTGTAGAATATATTATTGATAAGAGCACAAACTCTTTGCTGTGATAGAATGAAAAGGAGGGAAGAAATAGAATTATGATACCAAGAGAAGATAAGTGAGTTAATGGGAGCAACAGTCTATGCCATAAATAGATGGAGTTGAATAATCCACTGGACTGGCATGCCTGTAATTAAATCAGATTGAAATATACCAAAAGTAATAGTAAGAAAAGAAACAGGAAAAAAAGGGGAAAGAGGAGAACCGAGAGTTAGATGCTTGGAATTTGCCCCAAAAAGAATTTCAATAATCTAAACTACCATTAAACTTAATGGAACAATCCTAATAATAATAGCTAGGTTGATCAGAATAATATCATTGATACAAAAGGATAGAAACTAAACAGATCTATGCAGCTGTGTTCATGACATCTTGTAGAACAGAATTTCTAGCAGCAAGCTTCTTTGTAGCAGTAGAATTATATTGCAAAATCCTCCAGTAAGTGATCAGATCTGATGATCACATGTCCCATCCTGTCCCACCAATCATGTCTTTAAAAAAAGTAAAAACAGCAAACAGTAGGCATGTTTAGATACTCTAAATCCTTGATAGCTACCAACAAGGCCCAACTACAACATTGCACCCTACAGTTCCAGCTGCAAACATTGTTTTCATTAATTATCCTCATCACATGATACAAATGGGATATAAAATCCAGCTAATGCAAGTAGAAACATCAATTTTCCCAAAATAAAAGACTCAAACAGTTGCCACTTTGGCTGGACTCCACAATTGCAATGCCAACTTCTTGTGCGCATGCATGAAGGTATATGCACAGATAGATTATTACAACAACATTTTCTCAATTTGAGCACCATCCAGCCAAGATACGGACAGTGGGAAACAGAAAACATGTTGCACATATCTACCAACAAATATGTTAATAAAAAATCAAAGAGCCACTCTAGTAATCATTTCAACAAGCAAATAAATGAGGGCATATTTTGTACTTCATACTGAGGTTTTGTTCATCTACAAAATCAATATACAGTTTAAAACAGCTCATAATAAAACCATCAAAGAACAATGTTGCATGTCATCCTGTAACAAGGAGTTCCGGTGAAAAAATACAGTGGTTCTCTCTCAATCATGACAGATAATATGCTTCTAAACAAGTGTCACATGATTCACAAATCAAGAAAAAAATTCAAAAAAGGAAAGGAAAAGAAGACAACATCTTTAAGGTGTTTCTGTAGTTCTTGATGGTTTTTAAGCTAAAAACTAGCACTACATATAAGTGAAATTCATTAAATATGCTGGTATTTTGTATTGTGAATTATTTACTTCTTGAACTTTACTTGTTCGAAAATATTAATTCTGAAACCTTTTGTTTGACTTGCGCATTCTAGTATTTAACCACATTTTAGAAAAAGTTATAAACAACAACAAGCTTTAATTTCAAACTAGTTTAGGTCGGCTACATGAATCCTTTTTCTTTATTTACCTCTATTCTGAGTTATATTTTGATATTTATCTCATATTCTTGAGGATAAGTAACCATGTAATCAAATGCATGTAGTTAAAGTGCCATATGCTATTAAAAAAAATGTTATGGCTATGAAAAATCTTGTAGTTTATTATTCTTTATTCTTTACATAATGCTATGGTAACTAATAAGGGCCTTTTCGGAACTATCAACTTGTTAAAGATTTTTTGTCCATCTCCCTTTCGAATTGAAGAAAAAAATAATTGCAAATTGATACTCAATAACCTATGTACTATGTAATTAAAGAATAATTCCCTTATAATATTAAACATCAAAAAAAGGCATAGAAGGTTCACTTGTGGTTGGTCTTGGTCAGCTTTGGCTAACTATTCAAAACCTTATGAAACGAGCCAGTTTTGGCAGAAACTGGCTGGAAATCGAAGCCCAAAATAAGGGCCTTGGCCGAAACAGATTGATTTCAGCCACAACTCAAAACCTTGGTCTCAACGTACCCACTTTTATCACCCCCAGGAATTTCCAAATCATGGTTTAAAGATTTGACTAAAAATGGTATATGAACTTTTAATATATTAGTTCAAAAGGGATTCCCCATATATATATATATATATCCTAATTTCTTAAAAAAAGGTCAAAATTGACCAAAATCAACCATTATACTAAGAGTTGCTTTCGATCAGTTGTAGCCAAAATATCTAATACATATGTGAAAGCCTCAGAGTCCAGAGAGCAAGGCTGGACTCCAAGGCCTTTGTGTAGTGCATTTTCTACTGATATGTTTCTATTTATTTATACAGTCCCAATGGCACATGAAGCATTTCTCTAAAGCAATGGAAAGCCTGCTGAGTACCATACTAGAAAATAGAATTATATTGATTGGTAATTTATATTTTTTTAGGAAAAAGTCAATTAATATACCACTTTTATCTAAGAGTCTCATTGCCAGAACTATTGTATCATAGTCATCCATCAAGTATTCCTTATTAAATAAACCACGTGTCTTGTACATGCAGAAATCTAGTTTTTAAGAATGGCTTCAAGGCCACAACTTCTAAAGCCATAATCTTAAACCTTAAGTTGCCTATTTCTTTGGATGCACGTGTGAAACATGACCTATTTAGTCACTTGCAAAGGTAGATTTGGACCTTGCCTTTTCTACCCTCTTAGTAGGTTTGAAGAGTCAACATATCAATCTCCAAATAATGCAAAACAACTGAAATATAGAAGTATAATGATGCCCAATAATCAGTCATCTTTTCATGTAGCTCTTTATCAATTTTAAAGTATCATCATCAGTATTGATCATGTCCCATAACTAATCATACCATCCTATATTGCAACTCTAAGGTCGATATGATAGATTATTGTCATACTATAAGTAGCAGTAGCAATAGGTCTGATCAAGTTCAAGTTAGGTCAAGTAAGCAGAACAACATACAAAACAACAACAAAAGAACATCATACAAAACCTTAACCCATACGCAACATGACCCAGCATCAGATCAAGACCTCTAGACCCATACCCACCTACAGGTCAATTTGGGTCATCCATTTGACCATAACCTAATCTATTTTGTAAGACTTGATGCCTAATGATCTATACAAATCTATCAAAATGACTGTTTACTATACTTACTGGTTCATTTCTAAAAAAAATTCACTGGTTCATGAAAAGGACTAATTACTCAAAAAAATTATTATCCAAGATCATGATTTAACCAAACCTAAACTATTTTAACCCAAATTGAATGCTACCCTCATGACTCAAGCTAGGCCAAACCTTTGACCCATACCCGACCAATTTAAAGTTTGGTTCAGAAAATCTGACCCATACCCGATCCTAACTAGAAAACCCTAGACCCAAACCCAAGCTAAATAGGGTTAGGTCAAGTCAGTTTTTGGGTTGGTCAATTTTGCCACCCTTAACTGCAAGCCATTCCAAGCTACACGATATATTAATGAAAAGCAGCAATTTTCATAAATTCCCATCCTCATAACTAGGGCAAATGGCTTCCCTGTTTAAGCAAGGATTGTATCATCCTTTGGTCATAACTAATGAAATATACATAAAGTTAAAATTAACTAATATGAGTATAAGAAATTTTCTATCAAATTTTTTATATGATTTTGCAAAGATAAAATTTCAAAAGACTTTTAAAAAGACAGATTTCTTTCAGTTGCAGAATATATTTTAAGTCAAGAGTTGCTATCCAACTAATGCAACAGAAGTTAACGTGTGTTTGGCAGTGCTTCTACATCAACAGAAACACATTCCAATAAGCATTTTGAAAGACTAAAAAAGAAGTATCAAATACATTTAGTCCCTGGTAATAATGTGTTGTAGGAGGTGAATCACATGGATTGTAACAAAGATGCAAGGGTGATTAACAAGAATCAGCTCTCACTACAAGCTAGAACAAACTGAAATTTAAGTTTCAAAATCAGGCTTAGCTCAAAATACTCAGTTTCATAAAATTAATCAGGACTGCTCTAGATTGTTCACATTTGCATTAAAATTTAAGTTACACAATTCCCAATCTATAACCAAACCTGTCAGCAACTTCTTACCCAGAATACATGGCATTTATTCAATTTCACAAGATTATTTTACAACTTAGACAAGGATTGAGATTGAGGTTCAGGATTGGCACAACACAAATTAGGGTAGATAAGAGGTTTCGCTTCCATGAGAATCAAGTTTGGCTTTGTAGCACCAAGCATGAATGGAGTCGCAAAATTGCAGCTTGTAACCATGAAACAAGGGAATACTCTTGCAAACAATAATATTCATTTAATGGTTCAAAGCTGTTTTTCAGAGCATAGAAACTTTGGATTCATAAAGATTTATAGAATGCTCAACCTCAAAAGCAACAACAATCACAAACTCATATATAACAAATCGTGATCAACTCAAGATAATCTTAGGATTAGCAAATGGAAAGATTAACACGTTCAACTGTCCAAGTGGGTAAAACCTCTTGTACTGATATAAGAGAGCTTGATTTGTTTGAGCCCTTGCTCCAATTTTCAGCAAGGCTTCCAACCATCCTAGTTCTTATTTAAAAAAAAAGAAGAAGTTTACATACCATCTAAGACCAATCAAAGTTCAATAACTCCAAAAAGGACATGTATTAGAAACTTAATACATCCATAAATTCAACTCAACAAGCTTCTCCAAGACATGAATTGTCATGCAACAACATAATCATGGTTCATAAAAGGATAAAGGGAATTGCTAATTCTGGAAATAGAACATTAAAATTAAAAGTAACCCTAATCTTATCAACATGCCTTGTAACAAAACAAACCAAACTCCATGCACAATCCTAGACTTAAAGAAACCTAAATAAATTGAAATTAATTCACAAAGGACACGAATAACCTAAAAAGAGTTTGTGACTGAATCAAGTTATAAAGAGTAAGCTATGTAAGATTTACAGTAATTATCAGATGAAATGATGATTAAAAGCTTCTAAGTTTTTCTATTTTCAGTTCTTCTCATGCAATCTTCTAATAGAACTAGCTTGTACGTCCAACTCTCATGCCAATATCCTTCCAATCAAGGATCTAGACTTAGATATTTTCTTCGTCACTTTTCCCCTCTCTTTGCCGTTCCTTTTCAAATCGCAAAGAAGTATTTTTTTTTTTTTTGTTGCTAGTACTAGATCTAAGTATATTTTAAAAACCAATAGGACGCTACAGAGAAGCATCTAAATCAACAAATATAACAACAGATATTCAAGATTCCCATCCATTGCTTTTTGAAAAAAGAGGAGGACGATCCAAAAGTCATAATAATCAAACTGTAACCCTAAAATGGTCCCAAGAGACGAAGCCCTAACCAGATTTGCATCCAATAAAGAGATCAAATAAGTGGGGATGGGAAAAGCGAGATCTTACGGTGGTATCGGAGGTGGTGTTGACGGTGAGGAGGGAGATCTCGTCGACCTTAGGGCGGAAGAGGGTGAGATGGGCGTTACCGCCCGAGGCGAGGGCAAGGCGACTGTCGCAGGGGGAGAGCTGGGTCTGGTTATAGAAGAAGGACTCCCGGGTGGAGAAGGCGATGCCGAAGGTGAAGCCGTCTCCTCTCTGAATCGTGGTGTCCGCGCACGGCTCGAACACATTGTTGTTGTCCCCGGCCACCGCCGGCGTCGCCACCATCACCACCGCCACGGCCACCGCCAAAGCCACCGCCGTCGCTGCCCTCATCGCGCGCGCACTCTCAATCTCTCGCGACCAACTCGGCGAGGGTTGACCGGTTTAAAAGGCCAGCAGAAAAAACGAGGAGAGACGCGTTTGGTCCGGGTCGAGTACGGCTGGCAACGGGTCGGATTCGAATGGATTTAGAAGGATCCATAACTGAAATCCAAACCCGAAAACTTACCGGGCCGGGTCATGGTTGTTAGCCCACAGAACCGAACCGGGCCCGGGCTTACGGGAAAAAAAAAAAAAAAACCCGGTCCCGACCAGGATCCGGCCCTATAATTTAAAATTTTATATTATATATATTATATTCTTAAAAGATATTATATATATATATATATATATATATATATATATATATATATATATATATATATATATATATTAATATATATTTTGGTAAAAATATAATATATTTTGGTAAAAATATAATATATTTTTCAATTGTAAAACTTACGAAGAGCCCTGCGTTCTTAAAAATACATATATATTATATATATTATATAACTATTACATATAATTATGATTCAGGCTGAGCTGGATTGGATCTGGGCCCTTGGATATTGTTATCGGTTTGGGCTCGAGCTAGCTAGTATTGCTCGAAGTCGTACCCAGCCCGATCTGGCCCAATGCCTTAGGCTAGACTTTTTGCCCTTAGCCCAACTTGGCCCATGCCCACCCCAATGGTGTTATCTATAAACCAAAACTAACATTGGGTCTAGTTAGGTCTGGCCAGATATATAACCACCTAGAATGGGTTAGATCCAAACCCGGAGTTGAGGCCAATTAAAACTCTATTTTTACCTAATGTGAGAACCAATAAAAATTATAGGCATTGGGCTAGATTTTAGGTATCAATTAGGCATATAATATTTTTTTTACTTTCTCTCTTTATATAAGGGTAAACTTGGCTACATTCAAATATAGTCAAACTCAAAATTCGGTCAGCTTTGTCATCCTTAGATCTACGTAAATCTCAGAATCACCCCATTTTTTCTACCTTTTTTATTTTTGATATCTGTGAATTATATAGATCCAAAGGCTATATAAGACATAAATCTAATTTTCTAATAATTAGCTCTAGCTCGAGTTAGTCAAAACAAGCCATGAAATAATTTAATTACTATATTTTTAATTATGTATAATAAAATATAAAAGTTATTTTATGTTTATATACATGATACTTACGAGGTATACAGAAAAAGACCTCTAGTGTAATGAAATGTTAAAGTGTGTTGATTTTGTGGTGATTTGATACATAGTCTAAATGTCTAAAAAATATAAAATTATCTGCATATAAATATTTGTAGACCTTATGGATTATATTCAATGACTCTCTTCTTCTTCTTTTTTTTTTAATCATCAATATTGAATTTGGTAGAGGATTATATTCAATGACTCTCTTCTTGACACCATATATGCATTGCAACCATACTTATGTGTATGGTTAGATTAGAGTGCTTCTAAAAGCATTTGACTTCAAATGCTTACATTGGACAGCTTTTTAGTCTTGATTCATCTTCATCTCACCAACTCCCTTTTCTCTTGCTTCAATTGGTCAAAGTTTGCTTCAATTATTTCTCTAGATTTATCCTTTCTGGCCCAATTTTACCTACTCGGAGCTGCTTCAAACCTAATCCACTCTTTTTCTACTTAATCCTATCACTAATTAATCAATTGTAAGTTGAGTTAAGCAAGGTTTCAACTAATTTTATTAATTGACTAGCATAGGTAACTTAAATTCACTTGATCTAACTTGATTTACTAACTTGATCCAATTCTCTTTAAATATTTCATCAATTACACTTTTTGCCTATTCCAATTAAGATTTTAGGAATGAATTAGACTTTTCTAAGCTTAATTTGATCAATTTCTATGCATCAAGCCGATGGGACTCCACTTGATTCAATTTTGAACCTAAATTTGATAATTATTAAAATAAGGGCAAACGAGCTTTGATTAAATTCAAAATTGAATAATGGCATGCAGCCATAACATAGTTCTTCCAAAAAAAATTATATAATTTTTGGAGAGTATCTCTACTCTTATAAAAAAAAATGATCTCAAATAATCTAAAAATATATTCAAAAATTATCAAAAAAATAAAAGAGAGGATGAGAATATTGAATAGATTTAATATTTTTGAGACATTACCAACTTATCCTTCTAAAGTTACCAAAAAAAAAAAAAAAAAGAGAAATCATTTCTAGTCATTAGATGCACAAGAGAGCTTCCCAACTGTTAAGTCTTGCTTTAAGTTAGGTGTCTGCTTAAAAGCTAATATATCAATTGCGTTGAAGATATATTTAGCCTCAAATTGTCTATTGACTTTATATTATTCAATTCAAGGCCATCATAAAAACCATTATTTCATTGTACTTAGCCTGAGATCATCCGTTGACTTAATGGTAGTCATGTCATCACCTATATAGAAGCCTTAATGCACTTAGCTATAAAATCACCACATGCCACCATCTTTATTTATGGGAAGCAGTGTCTACATTTTGTCTCTATTTTTTGTTTTTGGCTTTGGCTTTTGTGGATACTTAATTTGTTTGACTTCATTTGAGCTCAATCAAAGCCTAGCTAAATGAGAGCTACTTTGCGCTAAATATAAGTTGACAAAAGGATTGGTTTAATTGGAAGGCTTCATATTTTTATGCTTCATGACCAAAAAAAAAAAAAAAGTCATCAAGGCTAGCCGCTTCATACTAGTCTTCGTTGGCTGCATGCTAGCATAATTTATATCAATAAAGTTAAAACAAGAAAGTAATAGGATTGAAAGTAAGATAGGCCAGGTTCGACCATGCTCTATCTCAAATTTAGCTTAATTTTTTTTTCAGACTCCAAAATTGAGCTGAGGCCTAAATTTTTTTTTAGAAACCATGCCCGAACCCAGCCTAAGCTTGGCCTGAAATCTAATCGAGCCAACCCACAACAATCCATTCGAGCTAAAAACTGAGTCAATAGAGTTAATTTTTAGTTTTTAAATATTTATATAAAAATAAAAATATTTAAAATAATTTTATCTAACCATTTTAGAAAAATTGTTAGAAAACGTTTTAAAGTTTTAGGATTGCTTTCAATCTAAATTAAAGGGCCAATGCTTCGGACCTTCTTTAGGCTCGTGCTTTGGATCGAACCAAGTAAAAGTCCGAGTTCGATCCAAATTTTTTTGAAACTCTAATGATAAATTCAAACTACTTTTGAGCTTAGCTCGCGGCCCAACCAAACTTCTAGGTACTAATTGAATGCCTCAAAATTGGTTCAATATCATGCCATGAGAGAATTTCTATTGAAGATGGAAGTTGAAACTAAGAAGTTGCAAAGAATTAAAGTATCATTTGCGTTAATAACCCATCTTTTACCAAATAAATTGAATCATCTTTGAAATAGAATCTCTTGTCCATGAAAAATCAAGATTATTATCAGCTATCTTTTTTCATCTCTTTAAACTAGACCTACTACTTTCTTTCAATCTACCTTAGGTCTACGGCAAGGATGTCTACCATCACCTTATCTATTTATACCTTTTGAAATGTTTATAAGAGCCATTAGCAAGGAGGTTGAAGTGGGAGAATTAGAGGATATAAGGCTAATAAATGAAGCCAAGCCATGAGTCATCTGCTATTTGCTGATGATAGTTTGCACTTATCTTGCTCTTGATATTATGATTGTTAGGCCTTCAAAAAGACCTTGATAGGTTTTATAAGCAGTGGGGTTGGAGAATGTCTTTCATTTAGGTCCAAGACTCCTATTGTGGCCCAAGAACTGATGTTAATGCTAGGCATTTAGAGAATGGATGATTTTGGCAAATATCTTGGTGTTCAAGGGCTTTCATCTAAACTTTGGTGATCTTTCAATTCTATGGTCAAGGTTGATATGAAGTTGGACTGATGGCAGTGAAGACACCTCTTCCTATTCACTTCCTCCATAACATTGTTCATTTAAGACTACTTCCAGACTTGTTCTAGCCCCCCAGTTTCTGTGATCTAGAGTTATCAGACGCAAGTCACATTTGAATGGAAGTTGGTTTGTCTATATGCACTCAAGGAATAGCTCTGTAGCTATGTGCAAGGTTGGCAACCAGCTAACACAACAATCTATTTAGTCCATTGGCTCTATTAGAACCATCAGTGGCAAGACTGATCCCTGGAGTGGTGGTACTCCCATTTCCAAGAGAGTGGTCCCTCACTATATTGATCACTTGGAGGAGAATTAAATAGTTGATAACTTTATCTAAAACAACGGCCAATGGAGTGAGATTCTCAGAAACCAATGGTTTCCTTCAACTATACCTTCTCAAAGCTTCAGCTTCCCTTGTGCAGGGATTAATCAGAAAATGTTTTCTGCTAGACCAAAAGCTATCAGATTTGCATCTCAGTTCAAGAGATTTAATGGGCAGTGGCTTCCTCAAACTGATCCAGCTCCTACCCATCTTCCATGGCTATGGTCTCCCTCAAGGCACATTTCTGAGTATCTTGCTCTTGTGGAGAGGAGTTCTGAATGGTTGTCAAATGCTTCTATAATATCTCAAAAATAATCTTATATTGGACGAAAAAAAAAGTTTGAAGTGCTTATAACTCAAATTCACCCATTACCAATTAACTTCCACTTGAGTTTTTAAGGCCACATGATTTCGGTCCAGTAATAGATTAATTGAATTAACAGGTGAAGCTTGTAATGTTATAAATAGTATTAAAGCCAACTTAAGTATATGAAAGTTGATAGATAGAAGGAAAGGGCTACCTATAACATGGCATAGAGCCATCTTTGCAAGTTGATGTGCGACGAAGGCATCATATTATAAGGAAGAAGATTGTAATACCACAAAAATAATCCTATATCGGATGGAAAATGCTAGCTTGTGGTGTACAACGAGGACATTGCATTATAAAGGGAAAAATCGTAATACCTAAAAAACGTTACAGCTTTCTTTCTTCACAATAGGAGACTCTTTGGCATGACTTGTTACCTATTCTACCCACAACCACCTCCTCCAATTTACCTCAGACCATATCGGATGGAAAAGGCTAGCATTATAAAGAGGGAGATTATAATACTCCAAGAATAGTTTCATATCGGATGAGAAAGGCTAGCTTATAGTATGCGACGAGAACATCGCATTATAAGAGGGAAGATTGTAATACTTCAAAAATAGCTTTATATTGGATGGAAAAAAAAAGTTTGAATCACTTTTGTAGGCCATGTAGTTTCAATCTAGTAATAGATTAGAGAGAAAAATCGTAATACCTAAAAAATGTTACAGCTTCCTTGCTTCACAATGGGAGACTCTTTGGCATGATTTGTTACCTATTCTACCCACAACCATCTCCTCCAATTTACCTCATCTCATATTGGATGAAAAAGGCTAGCATTATAAGGAGGGAGATTGTAATACTCCAAGAATAGTTTCATATCGGATGAGAAAGGCTAGCTTATAGTATGCAACGAGAACATCGCATTATAAGAGGGGAGATTGTAATACTTCAAAACTAGCTTTATATTGGATGGGTTAAAAAAGTTTGAAGAACTTTTGTAAGCCACGTAGTTTCGATCCAGTAATAGATTAGTAGGATTAGCAGGTGAGACTTTGAACATTACAACTTCCTTACTTCATAATAGGGTACTCTTTGGCATGACTTATTACCTATTCTCGTTGCAACCACCTCCTCCAATTTGCCTCAGTGAAGACTTCTTTTCCAGCCCCTAGGATCTCTCTTCTATGCTTCAACCATTTTCTTATCAGCAGTTGTACAAAAATGCCCAATTGAAGCAAGCCTAGCTAAGTATATTCTAAATCAAGATGTGCAACATCTATTGATTTACTTAAGTTGTGCATGAAGATTAATTTGTAAAGTTGACAAATAAAATTAAGCAATAGATAATATTTAAATCAGTAATATAATATAAAATAATTGCACTGCTCATGTTTTTGGTATACAGATTTGCAATTCTTACTATCTATTAGTAAGCTATTCATGAAAGTTAATATGAACAGGTGAGATATAAAATATGCAATAAAAACAAGCTTAGCAGCAAAACTTGTAACCATACATGATGTTTGCCCAGCTGCATTATTCATGAAAGTTCATGAGCATAGACAGCATATAAACTTGCATGATAAATGAGTGTCATAATATGCAATGAAATGTATAACACTGGCAGCTGACACATAGTAGGCATTTGAGAGAGTACATTTGGTTTCAGCTGGTCATGGAGTTTCATTATATATAGTGACTTTTTGTTTTAGAAAATTTGATTACATAAAGATAAAGTTTAAGTTTATTGAGAATTTCAAAATAGTCAAAATTTTTAAGATGCAAAGAAAAAATAGGATTCACATAGAACAGCAGAGCCAGGATTTTGCTTGGGAAAGGTGGCAATAATATTAGGTTTTCTTTGTTGATTTATTAATACGATGATCAATCGAACTAATGAAATGATGCTAATTTGTGATATGGTTATATCTTCAAGATTGTTATTGTTTTAAGTAAGAAAAAAAAAGTTTTCCTACATCAAGCATCATCTAGTTATCAAAATACAATATTATATAGAAAATATAAAAATATGCATTAGAATCAGGCATTTAGGAGAAACTATTATTATTATTATTATTAAGGATGGAGAAATCTTTTTGATGGGTGAAAAGTTGAACATATATTTTATCTCTCTGCTCTCTTCCTGTGATTCCTCTTTCTCTCTAATAAATCCTCTGTTATACCCACTTGCTCGAGTCTTAAAAAAAAATAAATAAAACAAAATAAAAAATAAAAAATCTATATTTAATATTTTAAAATATATGAGAGTGCACCATTGATTTATTATACAAAGAAAACCTAATATTTTTTAACTTGTAAAGAAAAAATAAACATGGAAACTCAACCATAGCAGTCCATTTCTTAAATTATTATATTTTAGACAGATCTTAGGAGGGATAAATGAAATCAACCTCTCTGCTACATGGAGCCACATAGGAGGGAGGAGTTCCACCATTTTAGGAGGGCAATTTCCTGCGTCTCCCACCGCCACCAGTTCAGGGAGGGCTAGTTTTATCTCTTGTCATCTTTCGAGCTGGTGGAGGACAACTCAAGAGTGGAGGATAGATTAGGTTTAAAAAATTAAAAGAAGAAACTAATACAACAGATGTGCCAAATTAAAAATAATAGGAGAGCCTTACAGCAAGAATGAGTAAATATAAGATCAAGCAATAGATACATGAAAATATCAATGAAGTATGAGATTTTATAATAGCTTCATACTCTTTGCCTACTTCCACTTCTCAAGACTTTTTAAAAATTTTATTAGTCCAATCTTCTCCCATCTGATGAAATTAAGCCTCTAATTCATATAACTTTGAAAAATATGATCATTGGAGGGGCTACCAATAATACAAAAGCTGACTACAGGTTGATTGTTAGGCTGCAGAATAAAAAGTGGTTGATTAGAAGATATAAAATGATTTATCATTTTTATGCCTTGATCATCTTGATTAAGTTTGATCGACCACTTCACTTTGTGTCTCAAGCTCTTCTATTAAGTTCGAACAACCACTCCATCGTAATTGATCAACTGCCATAAAAGCGTCGGCTTAAAACACATGAGCCGATCAATTCTTGAGCCGATAGACCATTCGAAGGTCTTGATTAATTGTTCTTTAAGTAGTTTTGAACTTTTTGAAATCTTTTCAAATATTCTTGATCCAAAACTATTCAATTAATTCCTAATATTTTGAAATAGGTCTTCTTTCTTATGCAATATCTTCTTTAATAAGTTGGCAATATTTTTCTTAATCAAAAAAAAGTTCTTTAAAACTCCATGAACTTTTTACATTGGATAATCTTCATCTTTATGCCGAATGACTTTATAAACGTATACTGTTTTTTGCTAACTTCAAGTCCTTGTATGTCATTTGAGTTGATTAATGTTATCGTTGCACTCCTCATGATCTAAGTACTATTATGGTCATATTTAGGCTCAAATCAAACATAATACTTATTTATTATCGTAAACTCAAGAATGATGTTAATCCTTCAATCAATGTTTTGTTATCATCAAAGTGTGTATTATTAAACTTTTAGATTCAACAATTAAAGGCTCTTAAAGCCATACAACTAAAGTTACAATGCATCTCATCTCACTTGTTTGCAATGCCATAATTTAATTACATGTTATCAGTTCACTTACTCTTAAACTATAAGTGGAGTCTAAAAATATGCAAGTTGACTTATAATTAAATTGGTTACAAGGCAACTTGCAAGGTATCAACTCAGTTTTGAAACAAAAGAGTAGTCATATTATATTATTATTATATATTATTATATTATATTATTTTAGATATTATCATATTATTATAATATATTATGATATGTTATAATAATGATATGATATAATAATTTTATAATAATATACAAATGTTGTATGAAAATATTATTATAAATATAATGTTAGTGTAAAATAACATAATAAGATAACTGTTCAATTTCAAACCTTGTAATCGGCATTATGAATCTCTCCTTTAAATCAATCCTCTCATATGCTCAGTGCTATCTGTCCAATCCATTGCTTCAGCACAGAATAGGTTTGTTCAAGATAAAAAAAATCTTCTAATAATAACGGAATGGGATGAAAATTAATATCTCATTGTATGTTAAATTAATAATATTATTAAAATTGTTAGTACTAAATAATTATATGTTCTTATTATTAGTGACTTAAATTTTTTATGATAATATTTAGTTATTTTATGCTATTTTAATTTATCACATAACTTTTTATATAATATTATAAGTACCTTTTTGAACTACATATCGAATTACCAATTTGTAGTGCCCGTGGAGATAAATCTATCAAGGTCTTACAATATCTCCATAAATCCCTCCCCTCACCCTAAAAAAAAAAAAAAAGGTAAATCAAGATTTTATTTCGTTTTTAAGGGGTGCTACAAGAGGAGTAGGTACATTTAATTGCAGAGTTCTAATAGGATGTAGTGCTCTAGTGTTGTATGATTTAATTTATCCCCACCTTAACCTGTTAGCAAAATGACTAATTCCTTAGTTATCTGGAGAAAGAAAATCTATAAAAAAAAGAGTCCAACCTTAAATTTTTTTAAGTTTGTTCATGCACATTTCTTATGTTGAATGGCTAAATTGCATTGGTGAGAGGAGAAGCAAAAGGGTTTAAAAATATTAAAACTAGAATTTTTAAAATAATATTATTAAAAATAGAATAAAGTTGTAAAATCAAAATTAAAGTCCAATATCTTCACATTTATAATCTTATAAAGTATGATTGGTTAATTCCACCAAACCTTTCTTAACTATAGGTACATTTGTCCTCCCTTGAATGAAAGCTTCATTTTTTTTATGAAAAAATTTTGTGAGAAAGTTGATACCTATTGACCATTACTTATGTTCTTTTTCTTCATTCAAAAAAATCAAAAGGGTAAGTTATATTTTTAAGTTATTATTTATCTTTCAAATTAAGGCTAACATTTAACCATCCGAACAATATCTAAATTAGTTTCCATGATCAGGTAAAATATTTTTTTTTATCTTTCTAATATATCCTTACACTATCCCAGCTCCTTCTATTAATATTCTTTGATTCTTTTTTTCACCTATCTTTTACTCTCAATGCATTTTAGGAAGAAAAAGTAAAAATATAATGTTTGTGAAAGCTTCTGTAATTAAAATAAAAATATTTTCTTATAATATAATCTATGTTTTATAAAAGGATATATACTATTATTTAATTAATAGATAGTAATCATAAGGATTTATTTTTATTTTTAAAAAATAAAATTTATATATAATTAATGTATATATCCAAAATATAACCAAAAATATAGTTTGTTAAGAAAAATTGAGCTTCAATTAGAAAGAAAGTATATAATTAGTATGCAAAGTATGTTTAGTAGTGTAATATAAAGGATATTATTGAAAGATGAATAGACCTCAGCAACATATCCGATAAAGTTAAAATACAAAAGAACATGAGTAACAGATAGCAGATAGCAGAGTCACTTTCTAATGTATAAAAGAGCAAAAGTAAATTATTTTTCCTATGTAATACTCGCTCAAAAAAATATGGATTTTCGATTTGATGCCTCCAAAAGAATAAGGCCTAAAAGAAATTGCAATTGATTTTTTAATTATAATTTAATTCATATTTTACCACTGTCGGTTAAATAATCATTAAAGTTAACAAAAAAAAGATCATATTTTAATTGAATCAGCTTTAATTAAATTAGCATCTATTATTTTATGATTAATAATTACATGACTATCACTTTTTTATTAACTTTAATATTTATTTAAATAATAATAATAAAATGTATATTAAATTATAATTAAAAAGTTATTTACAAACTTTACTAGTTTAGAAGGGAAAGTGTAGTCAAACCTAGTTCATGAAGCCATGTGCAATGAACTCGTTCGGAAAAATGTGGATTTCCAAATAACTTTGCTGCCTCCAAAAGATTGAGGCCTAAAAGAAATTGCAATTGTCTTTCTAATTATAATTTAATTCGCACTTTATCACTGTCATTTAAATAATCATTAAGGTTAACAAAAAAAATTAAATTTTAATTGAATCAGCTTTGATTACATGAGCATCTATTATTTTTATGATTAATGATTACATGACCATCATTTTTTTATTAACTTTAATATCTATTTAAATAATAATAATAATAATAAAATGTATATTAAATTGTAATTAAAGAGTTTTTTTTACAAACTCTACTAGTTTAGAAGGGGAAGTGTAGTCAAACCTAGTTCATGAAGCCAAGGGCAATGAACTTGCTTGAAAAAATGTGAATTTCCAAATATATTTGTCATCTCCAAAAGAATGAGGCCTAAAAGAAATTGCAATTGACTCTCTAATTGTAATTTAATTCGCACTGTCATTTAAATAACCATTAAAGTTAAAAAAAAAAAGATCAAATTTTATTTAAATCAGATTTGATTAAATCAGTATCTATTATTTTATGATTAATAATTATATAATCATTACTTTTTTTATTTATTTAAATAATAATAATAATAATAATAATAATAATAATAATAATAATAATAATAATAATAATAATAATAATAAAATGTATATTAAATTGTAATTAAAGAGTTAATTACAAACTCTACTAGTTTAGAAGGGGGTAAGCGCACTCAGACCGAGTTCATGAAGCCAAAGTGGAGTGAACTCACGTATGATCCACCGACGAAGCAAAACCTGCAATTGATGTGACGACTCTTGGACGTGGCATCGGTCCACCAGGTCCCAACTCGACGAGCCCCAAGCTTGCCGACTAAAAACACCACCACTCATACCCTGACTAATATTAAAAACGAAGGACTTTATGATGTGGACCCACCTATCCCATTTAATACCATCCACCCGCCGGAACCGAAGAACGGATGGGATAAACATCCACAATCAATAGGTCCAAATCATCATCATCTCTTCGCATCTACAAATATTAATGGGATGCAAAAATTTATATTTTATATTTATTTTTTTTAAAAAAAAATATAAATATAAATTAAATATTTAAAATATATATATATACAAACATAAGTTGTACCATTAAATTTTATAGCTATAAAATTAAAATAAAGTTGATGTTGATTTTATAAGTCTGTAGTTAAAATACCCGTTTGCTCCGCAAGCTTTAACTTAAATTTTATTTTAAATCTTAAATTTTTATTAATTATTATATATTAGTATTAATTGATGATATGCCCGTTGTTTAGTTAATTTTAACTAATTCTATATAACAAAAATCAAGAATGCAACATTAACTAAACTATACCAACTACAGATATATTTTTATTTAATTTTTTTTTTTTTACTCTGCTCGATCTAGAGTTAAATTTTTTTCGTTTAGTTAAAACTAAACGAAAAAATAAATCAACGTGATGACATGTAAGCATTGTCATCTTATTTTTTGAAAAAAATTATTAATTTAAGAGTGCTAAGTAAAATTAAATAGATTTATAAATAAAATTAAATATTATATCCATTTTCTTTCCTATTAATAGGATGCTTAAATTTATATTCATGTCCAAAAATATTTAGAATTTATATATATATATAGAGAGAGAAAGCGAGGGTGCTGAATTTAATAACATTCAAATTTAGCTAAATCAAAATTTAAACATCCATCCCACTCCTGGATCTACATTAAAAGTCTGTTGTTAAAATATCCATTTGCTCCACAAACTTTAACTCAAAATTTATTTTAAATCTTAAACTTTTAATTATTATATATTAGTACTAATTTGTGACATACCTAATATTTTATTAATTTTAACTTAGCAAAACTCAAAGAATATAATATTAACTAAACTATGCCAGCTAAAGATATATTTTCATTTATTTATTTATTTTTTCCTCTGCTTGATCCAGAGTCAAATTATTTTATTAAAACTAAACAAAAAAATAAATCAAGTTGATGGCATATGAGCACCATCATCTTATTTGTTAAAAAAATTAATGATTTAAAAATGTTAAATAAAATTAAATAGATTTGTAAATAAAATTTAATATTATATTTATTTTCTTTTCTATTAATAGGATGCTTAAATTTATATTCAGGTCCATAAATATTTAAAATTCATATATAAAGAAAGAAGGCACTCCATCCCACTCGATCTATATTGATCATATATTATGATTCTAAAAATAAAGAAAATAAATAGCTTTAAAATCTATATAAATCTAAAAATCAAAAAAACTCTCTCTCTCTCTCTCTCTCTCTCTCTCTCTCTCTCTCTCTCTCTATTATATATATATATATATATATAATTTTTTATTTCTCCCTATGCCACCATCAGCCTCCCTCCGTCGTCAGCGGCTCGCTTCCAAACCTTGGAGAAAATCGTCGAGGGCTGGAGAAGATGAAAACAAGCCAAAGGAAAAGCGGACAATAAAAAAAGCGACGGGCGGAGGAAAAAGAGCACCCCTCCCCACGCTTTCCACTCGCACCGAGCGCTCCACTCTCTAATCCAGCAGACAGATAAGGGTAAGGGTCGTAGGAGATTGATTGCTGTGCGAGTCTTGGCCTCACCAAAAGGAAAGGAAGGAAGAGGAGGAGACGTCGCTTTCGCTTTACCCATCCTCTTTGCTAAGAAGCAACAAAAAGAAAAGAAAAAAAAACAAAGAGAGACAGTGAGAATCCACCGGTCTAAAGCCCCTACATAAAGAGAGGCTTCCCTCACCTTTATCTCTCTCTCAAGCAAAAGGGCCTCACTCAATGAATATACTTTGCCAACACCTATATATATATATATATATATATATATAATATTAACTATATATTAACTTGGTCACAGAGGTGTGGGGGCAAAAGCAGCAGCAGCAAAGAAAAGAACTTCACTATATGCATTGATATTTGACAGGATTACATTTATGTATTACAAAGGATAGGGATGCTAATGCCTAAGCATGGTGCTTGTTCTTTCCTCACTAACCTCCCTTACCAACCTCACTTAATTTCTTCCTAACTCTCTAATCAGCACCATGTAGCCAGCTCTGGAAGAGCAGAAGAAGAGGAAGATGATGAAGAAAAATATTCTCAGATGAGAGGGGTGAGATGGAGCATCTTTAGCCAGTACCCTGCAGGAAATGAGAATAGAAAAGAACTAGTCATCAGCATTCATCACCAATTGACACTCTCACCAACTCAACAAAGAGGTCACACATCAAAAAAGCTAAACAAAACCAGTGTTCACCGCATGAAGTAGTCGAAACAGTAGCAAAACAGAGAAAAGCATCCACAATCCTTGAAAAGAAAACTTAAAACTTGTCACTTAGCAAGGAAGTCTGTGGGACTACCTAGAATCTCACAATCACCTAACCCAAACCCTGGTCAGCTTTCTTCCTTCTTCCTTGCACTAGAAGCAAAATTAGTCCACTAGGATGGACTTCTATCACTAATCAATCCATCCAGGCCTCAAGCTTGGAGGCAATGACATCAAGCCCCACAAACCTAAAACACAACACAACTCACTTTATCCATCCATGTCAAACTTCAAAGCAAAGATCTTGGAGTGATTTTTCCATCAGCAGTTCACAATGCAGCAATGGAAGACTCGAATTAATAGAATGGAAGCTTACCAATATCTAACTTTCTATATGAAAGATAAAGAAATGAAGACTTTCTCTAATTGACTAATACTCACATATCTGCAAGGTATTAGTGAGAGCACATAATATACACAATTCTCTCTCTAAATATCTACTAGTTCCCATGAGAACCCAACAATGTCAGTGCCTTGCAACACCAGCAACGACACCATGGGCTTCAGGAATCCATCACAAAAATCCCTCCTTTTTTCACAAGCCACCACAAGAACCAAAGATTCACAAGCAAAACAACCCAAAGAAACGATCTTGCGACCATGGGTAGGCTCCATACCTCGTTCCATTCGCGTCGGCATCCATCACCAGGGACAATTGGGCAACGACAGGACTAATTGGATGCTAATCTCGGAAGAGGACCGTTTCGGCGATATCGAGCAGGGGATCGAGGCAGTCCGGCGAGAACTTGCGGGCGAAGAGGTAGGAATAGGTGGAATTGGACCTGCGCAGCTCCCTGATGAGATCGCCGGAGATCTCCAGCGGGCGGTAGGTGTGCGGGTGGCCGCCGACGCTGCCGGTCCAGTTGACACGAGTGAGGGTGTAGCGAGTACAGCCATTGGGGTCTTGCATGTCGAGAAGCGTGGGAAAGTAATGCTCCTCGGGGTAGCAAGAATCCCTCATGGATCTGAGGCACGGCATGCGGAACTTCTTCCAGAGGCGGCGGTCGCGGACGACGAGGACGGCGTGGCGCCGCGCAAGGATGAAAAATTGGGAGCCGACGCGGAAGCGATCGAAGGGGACCTCTGGTAGCATGACGTTCTCGCCGCGGGCGTTGTAGCGATCCCAAAGCAAGGTTTCGTTGGAGAGGATTTCGATGAAGCTGCGGTGGCGGCGGCGGAGGAAGCCGCCGGAGAGGGAGAAGGCGCCGGGGTTGGCGAGGAGGGCGTGGTAGACGAAGCGGAAGGAGTGGAGGGGGATGCAGTGCTGGGAGACGAGGGCGAAGAAGGCGTTGGCGGGGTCGTCGAGGAGCGCCGCCGCGAGGAGGCGGCGGGCCGCGGAGATGAGCGTCGGCGAGGCGCGCTGGGTGGCCTTGGCTGGGATGAACCGCCCGCGGAACGACGGCGTCAGCGGGAGGTGGAGGCGGGCGGCGGGGTCGGCGTGGACGTAGGCGTTCATCAGCCGGCCGTGCCCGGCGAAGAACTTCTCCCACAAGGGGGCGAAGGAGATGTCGGAGTTGGTGAGGAAGAGGAACGCGATCTTGGGCGGCGACGCGGGCCTGCGGCGGAGTCCGGCGCCAGCGCCACCGCCTCCCCCGCCAGCGGAGGCGAGGGTGGCGCGGCGGAAGAGGGCGAGATCGTCGACCTCGTCGGGATCCGGGATGCTTGGAAGCGTCTTTGGGGGCAGAATCCGGGGGGCAAGAAGGAAGAGAAGGGGGAGCGATAGCAGAAGAAGAAACGACAGAACAAACGGCGAATTCGAGAGCATTTTTGGGGCAAACCTCTCGATCTCGCTCGCAATTCCTCCACCCTATACCTTCGGAAAACCGATAAAAAATCGAAGCTTTTGTGGAACCTTGTTTCACATGGAGCGGAAATCGGGAATGAAGAACACGGATCTCTCAGTTTCCATCCAGATTTCTCGATTTTGGGATCAAAATTGGATCTTTTCGGGTTTTTCGGAATCAAAATTGCATCTTTTAGGGTTTGGAGAGGGATCGGAGGAGGAGAAGGAGAGGGGAGTGAACCGAAGCCGAGGAGAGAGAGGAGGAGGGTGGAGGGATATCGTAGGACTAGATTTGGCTGTCCCTTTCCTCATTTTCTTTATTTTTCTACTTTGCCTTTAATTAATTTGTTTTTAAAAATGAAACAAGTAATAGAGCTGCATGGTGTATCGCAGTTATGATGTACACGTTAACTCGTCGCTTATTACAGTGACACTTGCCATGGGACAAAATTTGAGATTATATATATATATATATATATATTTATATATAATCTTCAAACGTGCTCTAAAAAACCAGATGCACCGCTCTTCTATTGTGTTTGGATGTTTGGAGAGCGAAGGATGAGGGAAAAAAAAAAAAAGGAAAAGAAAGAGGGGAAGAGGGTTGGTCCTTCTTCTTATTTGAAAAAAGAAGAAGAATAAAAAAAAGTTAAATTTATTTTATTTAAATAAAAAAATAAAAAAAGAAGAATTATATTGATAAAATTATAAATTAATTTATAAAAATAAAATTAAAAAAATAAGATAAAAATTATAAACTTATTTTTTTATCTCTTTAATTTAGGAATAAAAAACATTTAACTTATTGATAGTGAAAAAAAAAGAAATAAGTAATCTTATTTTTTTCTTCTTTTTTTTATTTTTCGAATAAGAATTCATAAAAATATTTCTCTTTTTTTTTTTCTTCCTTTTTCTGTCAGTTTTCAAATGAAACAAAATACATGAGCTGTCTTTTATATACTCCATCCTAATACTTGCAACAATAAATTAGACTATCATTTATAGCATTGAGATAAGAATCATTCTACCATTCTTTTAATATTCCAATTATTTAACAGCAAATATGAGAACGGATTGGAATACGTTGCCCTCCGTGTGTATATATAGAGAGAGATTCTCTTTTTTGGATGGTCTTTGATCCTGAAATCTCAATGGTTCTAGAAAGCAGGCACCTTTGGTTGTTGGTTGCTAATTTTAAAAAATAATTAATTAGGAAAAAAGAAAATAACAAAAGGCAAAAAAAAAGTAAAAGATGGTTGGTATCTAGCCCTCCTTAAACCTTTGAAAAAATAAATAAATAAATTTGTGAACATGCTTTTAGTGTTGATAATTACGTATCACCTAAGGGTCACCATACTTATTAGGCATCCTTTCATATGTTTCTCAATAAGAAAATGGATCCATGGGCATCACAAGATCAAAAAAAATCTATTTCTTTTGTAAAAAGTATTGCCATAAGTATAAGAATACTTTAGGTGCCCACCTATCATGCCATTGATATGATTCCATACATGAATGTATTCTAAATAAAATGTATTCATCGCCTCAAAGGAAGGAAAGAGGAAAGGGAGATTCGGCAAAACATCGCTTTAACGACATTAAGATATATACCATCTTGGATCACGTTTTGAATGATTCTTATATGGTTGGAAAGTCGAATGTCAACCTAAAATACTAGCATTTGATAAGCATATGCTAGCTAGTTTGGCAACAAGGTCTCTTACTCTTAGGTGCTTTCAGTGAGCTTCACAAGGATTTAGAATCCAATTCTGTCTTTTATCAGGCAGACTGTGAGAGTTCTCACACTCAATTATGTAGCCCCAAACTACTTTTATTGGAACCACATATTATATTCTTTGCATGCATTGGTAGCCGGGGTGCATTTGGTATGGTAGCATGAACAGGAATTCAATCCATATTTAAAAATATAAGGATTGAATTCAAATAACATAGATCCCTCCATTTTATCAGTTTATAAGATTGCTCAAAATACAATTGAAAATTATCTAATTTTGAAAATTTCTTCAAGCTAAAGGATATCTTTGATTGAAGGAATCTAATTAATTAAGAGAATTCTCTAAATCTTAATAATTTATTATTTCTTTAATAATTAATTACTTGTAATTTATAATTATTTTTTCTAATTGTATTTGATTTTCTTTGACCATTATGTTCACAACCTTATAAATATATAAACACATGACCTTTTTATTATAAAATAATATTATTCTTTTAGAGGCTTGACTTTCTCTAAGCAGCAATTTTTATTCTAATTTTTTAATTCTGTTAGCCGATATGTCTTATTCATTTACTTTAGAGACACGACTCTTTCAAAACAGTCATCTTTATCCTAATTTTAAAATTTTATTCATCAATACATCTTATTTGCCTTAGGATGATATGTTAAAAGCCTAGTAATGATGTGTTGCATCGATGCATACCATTTCACATCAAATATACCATATCAAATCGATATATAAGATGTTTTGAATCGATCCATATATCTGATATATTAACACTATACCAAAATGAGAATAAAATCTAGCACCAAGGTGGAAGACTTTTAACACAAGATACCATGCACCTAACGTCCTATCTTCTTGTTGTGTCTCCATAGCAAGACATCTTCTGCATGAAAAGGTCACGGGACAAACGTCAGAGCCTTTCTCCAAACATCCTGCAAGCATATCCATCATCACACCTTCTGAGTCCAAGCAACAGCTGGCTCTCAGTTATGTCACGCAACAGTGCCACTCCCCTTGGCTTTCCCAACATGCACTCCAGCTGCTTATCTCTCTCTCTCTCTCTCTCTCTCTCCACGCAATGACCAAAGATGAGGAGTCTTTATAAAAGAGTACACCACTGTTTTATATAATATTAAAAAAAAAAAAAAGCATCTGGAGCAACAGAAGAAACAAACAGAGAAAATAACAGCGCAGCTTTTGACAGGAGTGTTAAAAAAGACAAAATAAAAAGGAAGACAGAGAGGAGAATAAATAAGTGAGAAGAGAATCATAGGTTATACTGCCTAACAGCCACTGACCTCTGGGTCTAGTTAATTATCTTTTTTTTTTTTACTCCTAAGTTTGAGGGCCCGAGTTGACTACTTTGAGAGTCTTCAAAAGATTCTCCCAGGGAATGACAATAACCATACACTAAACAAATCAGTGCAGTGATGGAACCAAGAGGAACCTTCTTTCATTAATGGATGGACTCGTAAACAAAGCCATGGTCTGCCTCACTCCATTCGTAAAGTTTGCTTCCCACTAGAGATTAGGCACAGAATGCATTATTACCAGGAATCCAGGATCTGGTCCACTATAAGCATAGAAAAAGAGGAAATTAACTTATCACAGGATACAATAATTGCTAAAAGCTTAAACCAAAGCATGAAGCTGTTGGAAATTTTGCAACACCAAATGGATTCCTTGTCATACATGTGTCTGGTTCTCTTTGAATGTATTAAAATTCGCACCACCACTTTCTTGATGAAAGCATAACTTTCCCTGTTTTTTTTTTTTCCCTAATAGTTAAGGGATCTGAGTGCCAAAAGCCATCCAACAAAAGATTAAAAGGACAAGGACATAGCTTAAAACTTAGCAAGAACAAATAGATATAGCATGGTCGTGCAACTAATAATACAGTGACAGAATGAGGTCTCCCTATCTAATTGCAGACAGCAATCAGCATTGGCATTTCCGGACCTTTCACTGCAAGTATGTGCAAAGTAGAGATGTAGAGAAGCACAAAGATCGCAACCCTGCCCAGAAAGAACATAAATTTATATACAGAGAAAGTTCGATAGAGCAACAGGACCACCTCAGATCAGCTACTATACTACTGTAATCAACTGAAAATGGCTTCTCATGTCTGCACCTCAACTCTCTTTGGAGCTGGATCTGTAGGATTCAAACGGTGTTTTATCTCGGATTTGGGAGTATGTCTGATGGCTTTCTTGGCAGTGGCACTGGCAGAACGGTTAGCTGCAGTTTTGTTGGCAGAGTGTTTTCCTGCTGCCACACCTGCTTGTTATTCAGAACATGGCTGTTAGCATTTTTCACAGCAGTGGCTACATATTTTTCTATATGCAAGCTTCAACTAGGTCTTAAATTGATTAACGCGAATGGTATAACCAAGGATGACCAAGTGACAATGAACATTGATTGCCGAATCAGCCAGCATGAGCATGCAAACACAAGCATGTGAATTTCATGCCTGCAGGTTGCCACACAACTTAATGCCATATTACATGTTTATTTGGAAAAAAACATTACACACATACAAGAAAACTAAGAAGTTTATAGCTATCTAATTATCTCGACATAGATGTTTGCATGTCCAAAAGACTGTAATTATGTCACTCCTATATTATCAATTTCATATCATATAATCCATGTTATGTAATATGACTGGCAGCAGTGAGAGAAGAGGAAACCAGATCCTTAAGCCCATGGAGCAAGCCAAAATGCATTTGTTACAAGATGGCATATCATTACCATTAAGTAAAAGGCTTCAAATTGTTTTCCAACAAAACACACAATAGCTTGAAGAAGTTTTTTTGAAAAAAGAAAAACCCATATTCTTAGAGTGTGAAGTGGACTCACCACTACTCGGTAAGGACAGCCGCTTTTTGGCCTGAGAATCCAGTTGTGGTGGCCTCTCTTTAGGATTGCTATGTGACCGAGTACCTAGTCCAGAAGGCCGGGACATGGCTTCTCCAGAAACATCCTCAGATGATGGCTTTGACTTTCCCTTAACTGATGGCATAGCAGAAGAGGCTGGCTGGCTCACAGATCGACTTGATGAAGAGCCACTCCCCTCAGAATGCGATGGGCCTGATTTCTGGTTTAGGACATTGGAATGAAGATTTGAAATAGGCTTTTTCCCAGGAGGTTTGTTCTGAGCTTTTGTTCCTTTCTTTCCCTCAGCTAGTCCATTGGTGTGAACCATCACCCCATCTTTGAGATTAATGTCCAGGAACCGGTTCTCCCATGGGCGAACAGCCATCCATCGCTCCAACCAGTTCCACCCCCAGTTGTTCTTATCTGGCTCAAACCTTGCAGGAGCCACGGTCTGCCTGGAACCTGCCTGCCACTATAATGGAAGGAAATTGTGAAAGATACCCTATGATTCATTCATAGAATCAGAAATGAAGTGTCATACATTCAATAACAAAGAACCAACTAACATCCACTCAAAAACAATTGCTTTATGCAATTAACAAAAAAAAGGCTTGCTACAGCAGAAAAAGAAAATGAAATAAAAAAAATGTATGCCTAAAAATCCTAAAAATTCAACAAGCCTCAAGGTGTGACATAATTATGCAGCTCTAGAAGTTGTTTTTCATCTATTAATAGATCACATTCTTTTAAGTAATGTAATGCACCAAAAAAATTACAAGAGAGAGAAGGGGTTAGTCAATAACAAAAATTGTATGCTAAGTGCTCATTTGTTCAAGCCCGATTTCCGTTTATTCAGAACAATGAAAATGGAATATTTTATTAAGGAGAAGATAAGATAGTGCCGGTTGTAACAGTTGTCTAATGCCTGCTATGGAGTTCATTGCTGGTGACTACTCAGCATCTTCAAACAACATGAGTCACAGGAGCCTCAAACATATCTGTTTTCATGTAGAGTTGGGACAAAACTGACACAGCTATAGAATTTTTGGCAAATACTACATATTGATAAAATCTAACAGAAAATGTCATAACCCAGTTTATGAAAAAAAAATGGAATGGAAATTGTAGATTTGTTCAAAGAAAATGAGTAGAAGGCAGTACAAGAATTTCTTTAATTTGTACTGTAACAGTACTAAATGTCTGAGAACTAGGACACATTAAATTTCAGTTGCTGCTTCTTCCAAAAGGTAGAAAAAGCCAATAATATCAAATGTATACTACAACAAAAGATAAAATCAAAACATTTTATTCATTTTACAAGACGAAGACTTAATAGCTTCTAGAAGCTATGCTTCTTTTTTCTTTTTTGGCACAAATGTAGATTATTAGACATCTTGAAAGGTCTAGCAGCTCAAAGGTATAAGCACTAAAATTCTTGAAAGCAAGATCAGAGCGAAGTGAATAATTATTGAGTCACAATGGCTATTGATAAGAAAAATGAAAGATCAAATTCACAGGACTATAATGTGTCACTAAATCAAAGGTCCCCCATTAAGAAAAACATTCCGACCTCTGGTCTAATAACACATCATAATTTAAACCATAATAAATATATTTTAATTTTAGGATTTTATGACAAGTTTAGATTTATTGTTTTGATGAGCTGTGGATCAAATCAGCAAAGGTCAATATGAGGTTCACTATTACTGTGATTCTGTCCAAGTCTGAAAACCTTGTAAGTTTGATCAAGTGTTGACCAAAGCCTTACAAATTTTATTTTCAAATAATTTTTTTAATATTTTATTTTCTCATCATTTCTAAGTTAAATTAATTTTCTATGATTTTTATCTAAAGTGAAACTACCCTAACTTGATCTTTGCTAAAGCGTAATTTTCTAAAATTCTTCAAATTTGAGAGGGAGAGTTGATTTTTTATTCTTAAAAAAATTGATTTTTCTGATATTTTTGATAAATTCAAATGGAGAGATTCTCTTATTTCCCAATAAATCTTAAATAGAAAAAAAAAAAAAGAAGAGAGAGAAAAGATGGCATTCACTTAAATGATTTTGAATAGAAATAAGAGAGGAAAAGAAAGGATGTGAGCTCACAAGAGTCCAATGTCACCAACCCACTCACCCCCTACCCATCCTACACTTGAACCAGCCCAAACCAAATCGAATCTGATGTCAAACCAATTCGAAGTTCGTAACAAATTGAGATTGAAAAATGAACTGAATCCCAGCCGACTCAATTTGATTCTACTTACCATGCCCATGCTTGAAAAGCTCCTTCCTCAATATCATATGACAATACAAATCTAGACCACCTTCATGCCTGGATCTGATGCCTCATAATCCTACGAGTCCTTTAAGTAATATGATGGTGGCTCAGTTGCCTCATAATCAATCTCTAAAGTTCTGAAAGAGCTCCTCTATTAACCATCAAACCTCTCATAAGCATTTTTTTTTTTAACACCCAATCACATTAAGGTAACTAGCATGTCTAATGCTATTTCAATCTTATCTCCCCACCCCTCTCCACTCTACATTGCACCACTTACACCTCCAATTGTGTCAACCCAAAATCATCACCATGCTCCCAACCAATGTCAACATTCTTATCCCTCGCGAATTTATTTCAGCAAGCTTGACTAATACACATCATAAACCACTTCATTCATCACCATAAAAAATAAAAAATAGATTTACACTTTCTAAAAATAAACAAAATGTTATATATTTTTTTAAAAAGTGACTCCCAAAGTTTCCCAAACCATGCCAAACCATCTAGTTCGGGATGAACCAAACCGTACCAACTTGGAACTGGTGCAGTTCGATACTACGAAACAGTTCACAAGACTAACGAGTTCGCTTATGGGTTTGGATGGTAGGTTCCGGTTTGATCCGATTCGACCCATTTAAAAATATATATAAAAAAAGGCTCATTTCGGCTTTCGTCCGTCTCCCACACGTGAAGAAACCCCAGCCTCTATCCCGGTCGTCACCTCCATCATCGCCCTCTTCCCTGTAGAAACTTTTGCCATCCCCCATCAGTTTTCATTCCTGTCTTCAGCAAATGTCTTCACCAACCATCAGTTGCCGGAGGGAGGTCTCCTCTCCCATTCTTCCTCTCCTTTCTCTGGTCTGCTAATTCTCTTTAGACCCCTTATTCCTTTCTTTCCTCGGTTCATCGTGGTTCCATATGGTATGTACCGGTATGGTTCAATGGACCTTAATGACTCCTAATTTAATTTCATTTAATAATACGATTATGTAAAACCAATGCATATTGTCCAAGAAAATAAGACCCAATTACCAATACACATTATCATAATTTTTGATAAACTTCACTTGAATTATTGACTATTTAAGTTATCAAAAACCTAAAAATTAGATAATTTACATTGTAATGAAAAACTGACTAAATTACTCTAGAAAAGACTTCAACACTATCTATATAGAATTCTAATTTTTCATTTTTTTATATATTTAAATGTTTTTAATTAATTTTAAAATAAAAATTAATTATGTAATACTTAAAAAATAATTTTAATTCAAATTAACCTAGAATCCTAATAGGGATACTAATATATATATATATATAAACCACGATATGTTTCAAATAACTAATTTTTAAAATTTATTTCAATTTGTGCTTGGGTTCAAGTTGCCACAACTATACCCAAATTTAAATAAATTATTATCAAAATAAGACAACAAATAACTTAAACACTCCCAAAACAAGCTACCTTTCGAGAAAAATACAATTGAATATTATTTATTTATTATTATTTTTAAACCAAAAAATAATTTTTAATTTAAAAATTACATGATTAATCAAAATTTATGATTCTTTCCTCAATGCATAGATCACCCATAGATCTAGCGCATATCATGACATCATGCTCAAATACAGAATTTTTGACATGATTTCTCCTTATTTTACCAAATTTTGGCTTATTTTGGGTACAAAAATGAAAACAAGATGAATAAAGAGGCAAAAGGCGATTATACATGACATGGCTTAGATTTAGACTCAAAACAAACAAATATCTATACTTATCCATAATTTTTCCTCACAAAATGTATCCTTTCCTTAACCATTTTTTAAGAAAAGAGAGGAGAATAGCATTCCATAGCCCGACGGCCTTCCCCTTTTTTGGTCTTAAGATGTCCTGCACTGCCTCAAACCAACTCGAATTAAGCGAAATTGTGTAATTCCACTTCATTTGGAGTGGTTCAGGTCAGTTCACACCAAGCCCCAAATTAATAGACCAAACTGATCAGGTGTCATGATGGTTCGATTTACTATGCCCTAAATCAGGTGGTTTGGGTTAACTTGGCAATAAATGGACCCCTCCAACAACAAACTTATGGTAGGAAATGAACCCTATCCAAGCAACTAATCATCACTAGACAAAAAAGCACAAAATGATTGAGGAAAAAGAAGGGTGCAATATTCTACATGTATTTGCTTGAAGCCAAGCCTGAACAGAAAAGTACATAGATGATATTAAGTTAGCAACCTATGGTGAAAGATAAAATGAAACATGGCTAGATATAAACATACTGGGAAAAGAATCCATAAAGATAACACAATAGATGGATGAGGCTTTTTCGCCATGAATCTGGAAAAAAAATATGGCGCTATTACATTTTATAAGATCTCTTTAATTGACTAGATTTGCCTCAATATTCTATTCCTTTTAACAGGAAAAGCTAGTTGCAATTTAGCATCATTAAATATTCGAAGCCTATGACACAGGAAAACATCAGATAATGAAGTTCCATGCCGATCAATCTCTTAACAGTTATTTTGTCATGAGGATTTTCATGCTCCACTGCAACATGGCTCCGCATCATGTCAAGTTGAAATTCACTATATTGTAAAATGAGATGCATTACATGGTCTAATGTTTTTATTAAGGGATACCTGATGAGTGAGAGCATATGCCATGGCTCTCTCACGCCTGGCTGCTGCTTCTTGTCTCTTCAACAACTTGGCTTGAATTTCTTCAACAGAGCCAACACTGTCACACCAGCCTTCCTGCATTCAAATCATATAACTGAGAACCATTCTTTTATCAATTTAAGTAAGTGATATATCGAAAAAGATCAATGATATTGGACTATTCTAAGTAGTATGCCCAATCCGTTAACACAACTCAAGTACAAAAGGTAGTGAGAATTTAAGTTCTACGCACATGGTAAAGAGGGGATTTGACCCTTTTCACCGGTTCAAGCATTCCACTAGATGGTGGGAGAACAAGTGATAGAAAACAAGGGACTGACAACACCAAGGAGCTAGTATTGGCCAAAGCCTGTAATCAGGCAGAAGAAACAGAGTGCAACAAAGAACAAACAAAGTGATCCATTTAGTTTCAACAATGCTATTGAACACTCAGGCACAAGCATTAATTTATTTGTGAAAAGGTCAGCATTTTTTTGGATGTATATGTAGAAATAACCATCATCGGACCTGTTGATGGATATAGGATGGCAAAGATAAAAGAGGAATGTGAGAGGAAAAAAATCTTTAACCTGCCATTATTTTAATGGCAGGTTAAAGATCACGCTGATATGCTAAAATTTAAGACCGTCACCCCTTAACTGGTAATTTCAAAAAGAGCACAAACGTAGATTCCATGGTGAATATTCCGACAAACATGAGTATTTCCTTTGTCTTCAGCCAAACAGTGGATTCCACACACTTGAGTCATCATGAAGACAGCTATGTCCCAGCACACTGTATATATTAGAAAGTCAAATATTAGAATCATTTCCAATTCTTAAAAAAGGAAACTTCACCTCCGTTGACCAGATTATTATGCATGAGAATTATGAGCAGATCACATTCTTTTCTCATCCAACCATATGTTATTGCTCTTTAAAGGACAGCTGTTTCTTTCTTTCCAACTTCCCTTAAAGCAGCTCTAAGATTAAGATCCCAAATCTTCATTTCTGCCAAGCAAACCTTTTATGATAGAAAAGTGTACTAGGATATGTACATTGAATGTAGATTAAGCTAAGAACATGCACCCATATACGTAGTTACCTTGCAATGATAGAAATATGTAATTGGATATTGCACGTACATTAAGTTAAGAATATGCACCCACATATCTACTCACCTTGAAATGAACAAGAAGTTTCATGAGATCCTCATTCCTCACCCTATGCATACAGCCTATGAATGACAGATAAAGACTAAGATTTTGGTAATGAGCTAAATATTGCACCTCACACATGCACGCACAAGAAATGGAAAATAGCAAAGAGTATGTTTATTACCCAATTGCAAGAGGGTGCTAAGAGGTAGGGCTGTTGACTTAGCAAGCTGATTGTGAGAAGCTCATGTGCAGCTCAAATCTGGCCTAAAATGGTATGGCTTGATTAACAAACAAGCTGAAATGAGCCAAGTATTTAAGCTTGATATATAAACATGCCGGACAAGAGCCAGGTGCAGCTTGCTCATGTTGAAATAGCTTGAAATAAATTTATAGATTTATATATGAGTATAAATCTATGTTATTAGATCCATTGCCTATTAGTAAGATACTTCTTTTTATCTTCTTCAATTTATTTATTACAATTTTTAATGTTTGTGTACCTTGGTAAATGCACTCCAATTTTAGCTATTATACTTCGCAATTGCTTTCTCCCAATGGCAAAAAAACGAACCAATAGGTATGAGTTCATTAAAAACAGAGTATCAATAGAGATGATAGAAGAAAGATTAATCATGTCAGCTATTAGACCAAATGGCTGAGATAAGGCTAGGTCTTTAATGGCAGAGGAGACAGACACTAGCACTAATTTTCTAGAAGAGCTGCCCCCTCTTCGTATCTCATCTTCTTTCTTTCCTCTGTTTCACTATAACCTCTAACAGGAGCACCAGCAGTGATTTCAAGATCTAGCAATCTCAGCCCTCTTCTCCTCTCCTCTCTCATTAACAGCAGCAGTATCCAGATCAAGTGAGACTAGCTGGCTTGGTTTGTAATTAGTCAGCTCGAAATGGGTTTTCATATCTTGATTTTATACAAGTTTTATTTTCACCTGATTTTCATTTCTTTAACTTATAGAGTTTTTGCAATCAGTATCTCCTAATTAATTTAGAAATAAAGAATAGCTAGAGTTGAACAATGAATTATTCCATGACTGATAGAAAAACAGTGCTGTTTCAACAGTTCCCTTTAGACTTAAAATTGGATCCTCTGTGAAAATTCATTTTTGACAGATTTGGAAGGTTTTTCTCATCAATAACCTGAACTCAGCATCCCATAGGATAGGAATGCCAAATTAATATAGGGTACTTTAGCTGGGCCTGGAACATCTTCTGCAGCACATTCTAACAGATATCTGTTCTATAAATTCATGACCATCTGTCTTTGCATATTAAGGTAGTTGACAGTTTTTGATAGGATTTATGGTCAAAAGGCTTCTTTAAGATCTTAGTCCTTGTGTGTTAATCTGGTATTGCAATCTTTAATAACTTGATAGGATGCTGGATGCAGAGGGCACCTAGCCCTTCTACAGCGTCTATAAAGTCTTTAAGAACCTGGCATGTGCCAACAGACGGAAACCTTCCTGTGAAATACAAGAGGTATATCGGGCTTTATACAGAAAGATGAATGCACAAAAGAGTGAATAGGTTTCTCAATATAAACCATTAATGGAAATAACATCTTGCTCTTTCCTTTTCACAAATAGAATCCCACCATTTGGCCAAGTGGGCATCTGCAAAATAGTTTGCACCCCTAGTTTGTTCTGATTGGAATAATATATAGAGGTCTGACAGATGTGGTTTGGAACACATCAAGGACTGGTTCAGGGTGGTTTTGTGGTTGCAGCAACTATAGCATGGTTGAGGGAAGGTCCAGGCATAGTGTAGGCTCATTGTTCAAGCTGTTTGTGCACAGAATAGTGTTATTCTAGCCAGTTACAAGGACCATTCAGAGGGATATTAGTATTCCCTTGTTATTCAACCTGCTAACCTATGACCAAGTGTGTCCCTTAACAAAAAAAAAATGACAAAGGAAAAAGCCCATAGTTTGATGAGACAACATAATAATTCTGGTTGAAACTGAAGTCTGATGAGAATTAACTTTCCTGTGCACAATGAAGGTCATGCTGGAAAGCACAACCAAGATGGTTGTTTGTCAGAAATTTTCTAAAAGAATCATATAGTCTTGTACCAGATGTCAGAGGACTGATTAGGGAAGTGATTATGACATCTTGGTCAGAAGACTGATACTTCTCATTCCAACAGTCAAATGTCCAACAATGGCATAAATTTGCAAAAGGATTTGCCTTGAATCATAATGCAGTTTTCCACTTCACAGACACAAGACGATCAATTAGGCAAATGAAACTACCAAACTCTGAAAATGTCAAAAAATTTGATTCCCAGAGGCTTTCTTCTGAAAGTAGGATTCATATATGATGATTAATTAAAAATATTCCAGCTGAACAGGAGGTTATTGTATGAACCAAGACATCAGCAAGCATCATCCCACCTTGGACCCATTAAATGAACCACAGCAAGTCATGCTAGGACTAGTTTTCTTGCATGTTCTATACAAACAAGTTCCTTTATATCCCTCAAACTTCACAAAGAAAATAGCAATCCTTGATTGCTCAATGAACCGGACACTAGCGTGTTTTAGAACACTCATCCAACTGATGCAGGAGCATCCTTTGGGTTTGTAGAGCAATCAAGAAAAGACCAACAGTCCAAGCTTTTCTATTTTATTTGGTTTAGAAATTATTAAGGTTCAACCAAAATATGCCAAACTGTACCAGTAAGCAACTAGAAAGATTCACCATTTTATAAACCCGTACTGAATTGCCCAATTCAGTTCAATATGGGATGGTTCATGGGTTTGAGCCTCCTGATATGCCACCGGTTCAGTACAGTACTCCTTGCACCGAGCCTTACCAAACTGGTACCAAAATAGTACCAGTTCCCAATACGTCAAACCTTTTTTGATTCATCTACTATATTTCTTTCAGTAATTGATGTATACAGATAGAAAGGTAACTAGGAGTTACTGTTTACGTCACTCTAGCATGAACAGTAACAGTACGTGATACGGTAACTATTTGTTACAGTAGCAGATTGGAAGAAGCTACACTGTCAAACTATGTAGATATTATGTGTTATAGGATTAAGGTGGAAACAAAGTTGCAAAGCAATGCCAACAACAATGCTCTCTGGAAACAGCAACAAGACACTTTATAATGAAAATGAAAACCATGACAACTGACTCATGTGTCAGACCATAGACTGCACATAATGAAATTAATTTGATGTCATAAGAACAGGGAAAAAAAGAAGATGGTTTTTATGTGTGATCAGGGAGCCACATATATGCCAAAAAAGAGATCCAGCTGACAAGAAGTTGGATACCTCAGGCTATAAGTTTCTGCAAACTAGTAAAGTCCCTAAAGTACAAGATAATATCAAAAGAACAAGAAAATATCACAAGAACAAGAAAAGTCCCTAAAGTTTCAGCACTCACAAGAACAAGAAAATAAAAAAAGAAAATATCAAAAACTACCTTGTTCTGATCTATAGGTGGGAGACAGAAGGTTGAATCAAGAAATTAGCATGCAGTGGGACCTAGGTGGGTCTTTTTACTTCAAAATTAAAGGGGGGAAAAACGATAGCTAGATGATGTTATTCTGTAAGAGGGCAATACAGATCATTACAGATCCTGACGCATAATTCAAAGTATGGAAAACTATCTAAAGGACCCGTACATAAGTATCACACACACAGCACTAACTTCGGTAAACAATGTTTGTAAACATAAATATGTACATATAACAATGCATCCACATACACAGATGTGCCTATATGCTTCTGTACGTATAAATGTATTAGTACATCCATACAAACATACATATAAACAAAAGCTGATGATTATGGGCTGAAAATAAGGTTCCTGAGCTTTGAGAGCTGGGAAAGAACCTTAGGATTAGAGTCTAATAGGGCCATTATTGCACACAGACAGTTTTTAGTATTTATGATCCAGAAATTCTGCCAGCAGGAGCAAAATCAAAGCCCCAAATGGCCTTGAAAACCTAAGGAGAAAGGATGAGAGAGAACTTAAAATGATTTTGCTAGCAACTGGGTTCACAGAAAAAAGTGATATGATTCAAATTTACCTGAATATAAGCAGAAAAACAGCAGTCAGGCACTTTTGTCCAGTGTCCACATGAGACTTAAAAACACAGTAAACAAAAAGGAAGAAAAGGATGTCCATATACAGCTTGGGATTGGAGGCCAGGCAGTGGCCGAAAATGGAGCAATTGCCAAGTGTGTGTGATGGCACTTTTCACCAGCGACCAAAAACCTTATGAATCTTCGGCAACAAAATGTGATTCCGAGCATGTTCGATATTCATCCAACACCATTCGGTGCCATCCATTGGTCCACCCAATACATTCCAAAACCCATCGGGCAATTATAATTGATGAATATATGACAATGCTCATGAAACCACAACAATTTAATCCAACTATTGATTTGACTAGAGATATGGAGCTTCCATAACATATCTTAAAAGCTCTGCATTGATCTCATATCAGAGCTCTGAAACCACGGAACTTAAAGTGAAATGCAGCCACAACATCTCATTTGGCCATGAAACTAACTTACAGTGAGTGAGACTCCATGTTAAGGATGCAGTGTTTATGGACCGATTACTAAAACAGAACTCATGAAAGCTAAAGGAATTCATCAAAGAAGGTATATGCTAAACATTGGCATGTTGCAGCATATATAAACTATAATAGGCAAGAAAATTATTATTTATGTTTTGTCAATAGAAACAAAGACAGTTGCTTATCCATATGAAAATAATAGAGGTTTGACAGTAGGAAATTGGTTTATGAAGAGATGGATCCAATAATTAACAAAAGCAAGAGTTAAGCTCTACCATCATCCATATCTTTAACACTGCAAGTTGGGGTTTCTTGTATCAATTAGAGAGCTTAAACCAGTCGCCTGAGTGACTTTGTGGGAAAAAGTGTTACCTCATTTTGTATCAATTTAATACTCAAACACAAAAGAGAAAGCTCTAATCAGTTTCTCCTAGTTGTTTACATTAATTATGTAGGAGGAAAAAAAAAATGAAACCAAAAAAGAAAAAAGAAAAATAGCTTCATAGTGTAGCAGTATATTAGAAGATAAAAAAGTTGTCAATATCCAGCAAAAGGTTATGTACAAGTCAATAATAAACCAGTTGTGACAGTTGCAAATCAGTCAGCAGGTACTAGATAGCTTTACCTCTGTTTCTCGGACACGAGCCTCATGTGCTTGTTGTTGTTGTTGAACCTTTTGCTGTCCCAATTGATTCTCTAATGCCATGCGAACTCGCCTGGCTCTCACACGAGCCTGAACTCTCACCAAAGCTTGCATGCAGCGAAGGGTTATTGCAGCTTGTTTTCTCACAGCATGACCCCTAACAAGGGCCTGAAGTCTAACCAGTCCTTTTAGAGCTCGTAATGCTCTTCTAGCCTGAAATGACATAAAGTATCCAACTATTCAAAAGAAAGTCAAAAATGCAGCAATTATATGCACATTATAATCAAACAAATTGCATGAGGTTAAAGTTCTTAAGCATGATTTTGCAAAGTCTGTTCAGAATGTTTTTGAATAGAAGCACCAATTCTGCATGCTGACCTAGATAGGGCGGCAACGGAGTTTGTTATTCTCAGTGCCGATTCTCCAATTTATTTACTTTTATAATACACAAGGTGTTTCTTCAGAGTAGAGCTCTCTCTGACCCAAGACAAAGTTGCAAGGAGCCCATGCTAGTTTCTTTACTTAGAAATATTCATGGCAGAACTTTAATGCAAAAAATGCCATATTCTACAGCATGAACAACTATACTTCGACCACCATGTTAGGTCAGGTGAAAGACAGAAACATTTACATAATCTAATTGCTAGAACTGATGTTGGTTTGAACTCAATAAATTTAATAGGACTTATTAGAACAGAAAGTACTGATCAGCATGCATGATACACCAAGGTACACACCATGTCAGTGCCTTACTGGCATGTGCCTCCAACATGGTAGCATCTGTGTTTCAGTGCTTAGTACCCAGTACATGAGAATGTCAAGTTGGCATGTCAGCAGCTTGTGATACTTCAACTCATGCCTCATAGTAGCAACTTTCAACAGTTAACACTTTAATAAGAACAATTTGTTGCTATACTAATAAAAAGCATAAAGCATCATGGAGAGAGGATCAGTTTTACCTGGACACCAGCAGATTTCAGGTTACCTACTGTGTCCACTCCCAGACATGACACATCCATTAGGAGACGAAACTGAAACATTGCCTTGCATTCATATTTAGAATCCCATGACTAAACTCTTCTAATAAAAATGTGTCTACAACATATAAATGCATGCATAAAACAAAAACATAAAGGGTTTAAGGGAGACATTATTGAGGGTTTCATGACATGTGATGGTGTGGCACTGAGAGAGAATTGAGAGATCAAATGTCCAGAAACTAATACCTTCCATATTCATTAGGGAAAACTAGATGATGGAGATGGGAGGCATATGGGAGTGTTATTTATCAAGTCCCTGCATACCTTCCTAGCTATAGACATTCCAGTTATGAGGGTGAAGTATTGATTCAAACCCTAAATGGCTGATTTGGAAAACTCCTACTTGCCAGAATCTATTAAGTACGGGTGGACAATTGAGGATAATTATGTTCTGCGCAACGATGAGCATTCCTTTGTCAACTGATTTATGCAGGATAGCTACTGGCCAGTTGGCTTGGGGAGAAGAATTGTGTCAGGGAGATTTAAGCATATAATCTTAGTAGTTTCATCATTTCTTTATTTTGTTGTGGCCCTGCTTGTGAGTGCCCTCTATAACACCCTTGCTCACACCCTCGCTCCTACCTAACAAGCAGAAGAGGCAATAAAAATTGAATTCTACAATGATTAAGATCTGTTAAAAAATTATTCGCAGTTCATAGTCCTGTTCATGTTTATCATAAAGTTCTACTGGTATGGTTATTCCTGATAATATTGCACACCAGCTTAATCGATGCAAATACAATCTTGCTACATAGCATTTATTAATTTGTTAATAACTTATAGTGATGTTTGTCAGCAACAAAAACTATAGGCACCTACATGCCCGTGATGAAAGATATGGAATCCAGTACCAGGAAAGCTCGAAAAGCTGTCTGAATAACTGTGGCAGCCCAGTCCTCTTTTGCATTCTGTTCAGTTTGACAAGATGGCTGTACTTGAAGTGAGGTGTTGGTTGGAGAAGATGTGGAATGTGAGCTTGATTGGACATTGGCATCTGCTGTCAATGGAGCAGTTCCAACAGCAAACTCTTCATCCATAATAGCACCATCAAGATCAACAGATTGTTTCCTCCGGTGCCAAAACCTATTAGCAGTGCCCCTTTTCTGCAATGCCCAATTCTTATGAAGCAAATAAGAAAAATAACAAACCCACCCATATAATAAGCAGAGTAAAAGGATTCATAGAAGTATCCAGTAAAGAATGCAGAAGCATGTTGCTGTTATCATGGAATTCTAATAGGAAGAAATATAATGTTAGCTCAAATTTCACTTATATTTTCTTAAAATAAGAATATTTTCATAAAATTGTTACTAATTTCCATCTCCCTCTTATTCATGAGATTTCCTCATTATAATTATCATTCCCAATAAGTAGTTTTCTAGGATTTGGTGAAATCTTCAGACTTACTTCATGGTAAGCTTCAAAACTTTTAAGGTGTTCAATCAGATCATATAGGGCCTAGGATATTGATGAGACATAATTTATAGCAATCTTAGGTGTATCATATGCTGTTCAAGAGTCCTATAAGCATTATGAGAATTTGGTTTTGATCTTGTTTTAGTGTCTCATGATATGGACCCTCTATACTGACATATATGGATGGACTTACAAATTCATATACTGCTTTTCCACCAGTGGCTATTGCCGAGATCTAATAGCAGCCAAATATCACATGAAGAAAGAACCACCAAATTGACAAATGGATTAATAGAGAGTGTTGGACGTACATTTACAATGTTAAGCAAATTAATTTTGGGGGTACCCTGTGCCCCTTCTTTCAGTAGAATTTCAAGTAGAGGATTCCACCTTAGAAGCTGGCCTATAACTGGGGTTCTTGTTCACAAAGGACATCTAAGGAAGAGAATGGGAGGTGGTACTCTTCTTGGTCCAATTTTATGAATTAACATCTTTTTGAATCTCTCAATATTTCATTGAAGTTTTAAATGAAATGGTGGAATGATGTGATGAATGCTTTTAATTATGAAAGATAATTTTAGAGTAAAGAATAATGTTCACTACTTCACTTTCCTAAAATTGTAGCACCTTCTGCTAAATCCTTTTCTTGTTGAAACCAACAACTGAATTTAGATGAGTAATCAGTCAGCTTCTTAAAAGTGTATTACATATTAAAAATCAGTCAAAGTCAATGACTAAGGTTCTGTTTAGAATCACTTTCAGTTTTCAATGTTCGCTTTTCATGAAACCAATGCCAGTTCTTTTTTTTTCTTTTTTGAAAACTGAAAAACAAAACTTGTTGGGTAGTCACTTAGATTGCAATGGTGGCAGCAGCTTGCAACAGCAACAGCAGCACCATTGCCCTGTTGACAGGTGGTGGCCAGTGGCGGTCATGGCCAATGGAGGTGGCAACAGTGGTGACAAAGCTGGTGGAGGTGGCTATGGGTAGTTTTCATTTTGAGAGTTGTCACTTTTTTCAGAAACTTAGAAAGAGTTTTTGAAAAAATCAAAAAGTGAAACAGGCTAACTAAAGGAGTATTTTGCTTCGATTTCTATGTTTTCAGAAACAAAAACCAAAAACTGGAAACTGGCGATGATGCAAAACAGGTCCTAAATAATCTTCTTGATATTTTGTGGGCAAACTACAATTAGCATGTCTTTTTTTCAAAGATTTGATAAGTACTAAAGCAACTCCAAAAGGAACAGTATTCTCCAAATTAAGCAAATTGACTGAATTGATATCCCAATGGCAATGCTTATGCAAAGTATGGATAAAGCAGCATTACATTGCACTATTATTCAATGTCAAGTATGATTTGCCTATAAAATGCATTTAGATTTAATATCAGAAGGAGCAAGGAAAATACAATTTTACTCACATCTTCATCCTTATCTGGATGTTGTGATTTCTCTGGTTTTCTTAGCCCAACCAATGATTTAAGCCACTTTGCAGAAATACCCATTGTTCTAGCACCTTAGTTTTCAGATAACTAGGACCTGTTAAAAAAAAGATAGCAAAGATTATCCTTCAGTATTATTTCAGATAACTAGTCCATTCTTGCTTTCATATTAACCTTCAGTAACTATTTCTTCTCTTCTAAGGCAGACAAAACATACAGAAACAAGGATGACTAAATATAATCATATATGTAACAGTAGCATTGGCACTATATAAAAACAGAGGTGGAAACTGAGTTACTTGAAGATGCATAAAAACGTCCAGACAAAATTAAAAGGCAAGGGGGCATTACAATCCAAGGTAAAATAAAACTTATTACAAAAGGGAAAGATGATTAAACTTGTAGGAGAATTGTAACATGTTCGTTGCAGACAATCCACATGAATGATTTGAAATTTTTTCAAGAAAACAGGCACCTGTTCTTGTATTATGCTTGACAAATAAGACATCAATCTTTTCTTGGATATAAAAGAATGGGTTGTCATGTCCTACCTCAAGATTATTTTCAAAGTTAACCAATAAATTCTAAGATGATAACCTAAAAGCATTGCCAGGCCTAAAAAATTGCTGCTCAACATTTAGCATTGTTGTATGAATAAATCATTAATTTTTGCCAGACAAATCTAGGTGAGATGTGGTTAGTTTCTCTACCATCAAGTGAGCTCTCCAGCCATAATAGCGGGCATATTCCCACATACATGCACAAGCAAGCATATGCACACACATCTAAAAAAAATTGCTACGCAAAGAAGGCTGCTGATATTGTATGCTACTCATAAAGAGACACACAGTAGTACCATCAATCATGGTAATGAAATTCATGATTTTGATTTAAAAGTGAGATAATTTGTGTATATATGAATTCTTCTTTCATAGTTAAAGTGAATTTCCATGCCCTAAATATACACAAAAGGGTAAATAGAAAAGAGAATAGGGGAACTAACAAGGAACTATATATTCTTGATTACTTTATCAAAGCTCCAAAAATATGACAGCATACAGCCTTATTCATAAGTTGTTCACCTCTTCTTGAGGAAACAGGGTTTCAAAAAATAATCAGAAATGAGGGCTAAGTTGCCAATTGACTAACTACGTAAAATTTTCCTGCTTCTTCTCCCCATCCTCCTTTATTCCTTCATTTTTCCCGTCATCTTCCTCTTCCTTAGTTTTTTTCTCAACCTCCTTGATCAGTTCGTATCTTACCTCTGATTATAGCCCTAACCTTTAGAACCGAAGAGTGCATCTTTTCCTCAAAACTTGCTGCAGCCCCACTTTTCCCGCTTCTTTCTTCTTGGGTAAGAGAGCCCCCATTTAACCAACCAACCACTCACAAGGTTAAATTTATTATAATCAGCCACCTAACTGCAGAATTTTAAATTAAAAATGTTAAGAAGAAACAAAATCCTCTTACCACAAAAATACCTTCTCTTATGCCCTATCCAACAATATTTCAGATCATGACAGCAAAAGGAAGCTTTTAAATGTGGTCCTTTTCTAGGACCAACATAGAATCACGCTCCACTCAAAAAGTTCAAGGATGCCATGCAAAAATATTATCATAACTCATTATAATCAGGTCAGATGTTGAAATCTTTCGTTTCAGTCCATGTTTCTAGTAGGAAATCTTGCATTAGAGCTTCCATGAAAGGTCGAGATCACAACAATGACAAACATAATTTATGAGAATGCTTAAGAGGAGATTACTAACTTAATATAGGCAAGGTGCAGGCTTATACTCACCCATGACCTGTGTGGCTCCCACACAATCCCTAGCCTAGAAAGTCAAGGTCAGTTCAAAGATTATATTTTAAGTGAGCAGAGGGGCTGTCATGTACGTCTCTTCTAGGTTAAGTAGACCCCTAGGAGAATGACACCCGTATCCAAACTTGAAACACAGCCGAGATGACTTTAGGAGGTTCCAACCAACTCATAATCTAAACTACATTAATTCTTCTACCTACAGACACAATACAGTGTTCTAAAGCTCAGTTGTTAGTATCAAGAGTTGGAGAAAGAGTACGTGCAGATGGATATCATATAAATATTTTAAGTAATGAAGTATTTAATAAGTGAGTGCAAGTTTGAGATTCTAAGGAGATTTTGGAGCAGCTATGTTGCCCCAATTTAGATAATTCCAACTACTGAGGTCTAAAGCCTGAAGGCTTTCTCATGATTACTCACTTCAAAGGTGGGGCCTCCCATGGAAACCTGATCAGAAAATTAGGAAATCCCTTCTCACATTGGGCAGTCTCCATCTTATTGCTAAAACCATCCAAAATAGAATCAGTCTAAGAATGCTCACCAAACAAGAGAACCAAATATGCAAGGGAGACTCAAAACTATGTTCTGTTTTCTCCTTTTTCTTTTTTTCTTACCTTTTCTCCATTATTAACTATTGCATCTTTTATACCGTCATGTTGCTTGATCTCTTGCATTTTATCTGATCATTAGGAAATACGCATTTGCTTTGCAGACTTCGTAGACTCAAGCAACTGGACACTTGTGGTAATGATGGATATGTTTTCAATGACAAATCTAGGATAGGTGGGTGTATACTTCATGGTATGAGACACTATAGCCTATTGAAATTGTACAAATAGCAATGCATGTTGCTTTTTCCCCCTCTTCCACCATGTTTGTCAAGTTTCAAGTTGCACTGCACCTTTTCTAATAGAATACAGTCTAGATTACTGAAATCTGTAACCATTTGTTGCACTCAATTATGCACTTCACTTATACACCACATGACAGGGTTATGCCCATTAAAATGATAAATGCGATGTTTTCACCTAAAACTCATTTGCGATTCTAGCCACATTGCTAAGTTTATTAAATGATATTTTTCAATAATGCAGCTGATATTCATGCAAAATTGAAAATAGGTTTAAATTTGTCTCAATTCTGCATTCAATTTATTGTTTTTATGGTGTATCATGTTAATAGGCACTTGTACTATGTAGATAACAGTTATATTTGTAAATAATCTTACGAGTACATGCATTATACACATATTTATCTACATGTGAAAATTATTGACCAGCATAACCATGCATAACATCTTGCTCTCATCGATGGTAATTCTAGCATAATCACAGATCTGACCTTATTTCGAGCTATCAAAACTATATGCGACCACTGTAAGAAAGTCAAAATTGATGTAATCCTTTTTTTTTTCTACACTGCATCTTCACACCTATTGATCATTTCTAGATGATAATATATCATGTGCTTTGTACAAAAATGTTTAATCTTTACAAGTTTCATCTTTTAAGATTTTGGCACTAAACATTTCACCACCGAGGTAGGTCTGATTATCATATGGCCATGACCAAAATTGTGAGTCTAATAGGGATTCATGTGTTCCCTTCTTTTCTGCATGTGTCGGGGCCCCTATGGCTTGGAAAAGCAAATGTTACTAGTTCTATCATACCTTATCTATCATGCTTGCATGGAAAAAGAATTCTATTACAAGATTGTTATAAAGTTTTTCTGAGTAAGACAACCAAAGTAGGTGTCATTCAAAGAAGGAAGCTTAAGAGCATCTATAATAAAGCAATAGCTATGAACACCTACTGATTCATATATATGATCCTTAAAGTTTGTTTAAGGAAGCCAGAGATGAAATAATTAAACAGGTAGCCCGAAAGCAACTTGAAATTACAAAATGACACCACAATCTTCCAGAGATCCCAATTTTGCATCACTCCTGCAAACACTTCTCAGCAACCAAGAGTAAAACAACCAAGAGTTGATTAGACGAGAACAGTGAGGCAGTCCATGGTCAAAACTGCCAACTAATTATTCGATTCGAGAATTACAACATAAGCAGAGCATACTGACAAAATATAAAGCAAATGGACAATAAATGCATCAAATTGCATTTTTAACCCATACTTAATAATGTCTCCACATAATCATACACAAAAACAAAAAATTATCTCATTGCTGCACAGCCATACAACAATTGGCAACTTGGGCAAGAATAAATTTTAAAAAGGCACAAAATTTCCAAAAAGAGACATCTTACTCTAGATGAAGGTGACAAGAATGGCACACGTCCCGCCACAAATTTTCAGCCCAAAAGATCCAATTTTGAGCCCTTAACAGCTATCACACTTGCATCTAAACGATGAGAACGATGAATCCAAGGCGAATCCAAGAATTCCGCACGAAATGCGCCAAGAAACCACAACTCCAAGCCCTATCACCCAAATCGCAGGTGGACTTCATAGAAGACCAAGGGAGGAGAAACCACAGCAGATTTAAAATCCAACAAACCGAAAAATCAAACAAAAAGCCCGCATTACCCACCGGCGGGGAGAATTCAACGAAAAGGAGAGATGGGGGGACGCCAGCAAGAAGGAAGGCGAGGAGAAAGCACAGATCTGGGCGAAATGAAGGTCAAATTGCATTAAAAAAACGAGAGGGAGAGAAGGAAAACAAATCTAAACCTGGATTTACGCGAGAGAGCGGGGGATGTACCACTCCTTCCCTTTTCCTTTTCTTTTTTTTTTTTTTTCTTCTTCTTCTTCTTTTTTTTTTTTTTTTTTGTTTCTTTTTCTCTTTTTCCCTTTTCTTTGGCCGGCAATCAGTCTATCCCTCTCATCCTCTCTCCAAAAGGCTTTTTCTCGCTGTCGGAGACTCAGGAAAAGAAAAATCCCCTTTCGATCCTCTCTTTCTCCTGCTGTCGGGGACCGAAGTGGAATCGCTCGAAAGAGCCCGACTTTTTTCCCTCCTCCTCCTTTTAATCCTCGAGTCATCAATAATTCTGCCGCTTAAACCTCGATGCCGACGCGTGGCGGGATTCTATTGGACGGAAGTGAAGTCGCGTAACCGGCTTTTGGGTGTGGTGCGGGGATCTCCCGCCACGTGTCCGTTGGAGGTCAGTTTAGTTAACAAAGCTCGGAAAGTCCGCTGACTAACTGCGGCCTGCTCGCGGCTATCATGCGCCGGGGAAAAACAAGGGGTCAGTTTAGTTTATATATATATATATATATTTCTTTTTTCTTTTTTTTTAACCTTCGGTTCACCCTTACATCTTACATTTCTGAGATCTTATCAAATAAGATCAGTTAAAATTAATCAAAAGTTGAATACCATCCAACATATAAACTAGTTAATAATTATTTTATAAATTTTAATCAATCCCATATAATAGAATAAAAGATATATAATATTTTAAAAAAATAAAGAACTAAATTATAATAATTAAAAGTTTAAGAATCAAAATAAATTTTTGCTGAATGTTTGAGGAACAAAACTATATTTTAAGAGCATATATTTGATGCAAGGCTTGGTAATATAAAAGCAAACATAACTAAAATATTCAATTAACCTACGATGGTTTACATTGGATAGCAGCAAAAAAATGTTGATAATCAATCTTAATCGACACCCAACTCATTTAGGTCATGTCTTAGAGCTTGACCAGCTTAGCTCCCATGAGCCTATTTGGATGCCCAAATAATTGAATTTTGAAAAAAAATTACTGAGAAAGGTGAATGAGTGGAGTTTTTATTGGTTACATTTTCCTTTTAAAGATATGATTTATCTTGTTCTTTAAAAATATTAACAAATTTCTTCGAACAAACCAATCACCTCAACTATTTGGTCACTTCTTTAAAAAAAAAAGCCATCGAGCATTAGTTATTATGGATATCATTTGCAAACATCCAAATATGGCAAATTTTTATGATGCTTTTGGCTGTTTGTGATGGTACCATAACTAATAAAAACTTCAAAGGTATATAAGCATTATATAAGAAAATAAAAGGTTGTATGGTGGAGTTGAATGATAAAATTGGAACTCTAATTTTTTTTAAAAAAAATTATAAAAAAAATATGATAGCTAAGCCCTCTAAACAAAGCTTATAAATTCATCATTGTTATTTTTAAATAGAACAAAGGTAAAAAGATTGTCACTCAATTTCCATTGGCATTCCTATGGACCTCTTCATCTCAACCTCTCATTTAAGCTATCTTCCACCATAATGTGGTATTTTTAATCCTTGTCTACCTTGATGGAGTCAAAGCAGAGCTTCTCCTCTCATGCTAAGACAACCACAACTAAAGCAATCCTCTAAAAGTATATCTCTAAAGGTATATTATGTCAAAAAGCAAAAAAAGAAAACAAAAAAAAGAAAAAAGAGAAGGCACTCTGAAATGCAAGAGATTACTTAGTGAATGATGATGAAAAAATAACTTGAAATGAATTGTAAAACATAACTTACTATTAAATAGTATCTAAATTTATTTATGGATCAAGAAATTATCTCCAATCCATAGCTTACCAAGACTAATATGTCAAAATCTTTGAACTTCCATCAGGACTCCTATGGCATTTTAAGATCTTGTTTATGACTGAAAAATTTAGTTGAATATTCTTCCTCAATTTCCTATTTGAGATTCAAACTTACGTTATATTTCTGAAAAGAAATCTCAAGCCAAGCCCACCTAAAAATAGAACCATAATAGTTGATTGTTCTCACACTCTTGAATTGAAATTTCAAGTTAGAAACTTGGCAATCGCTGCATATTTATAAGATATGAACTTACAAGTATATAAGACATTTATCATAATATCATCACATAACTAATCAATAAAAAAAATAATATTTAACTTGTTCTGGATAAATCTTTGATAATTCAAATTACATTACTGATGATAAATACTCCTTAATACTAATTAAAAATGATTCTAAATCACAACATAGACTTTGCTTGCTTGACTAAACTCACTTCTATCAATAGGATTGCAAAAGGGTTGGGCTAGATTGGGTCATGTTTAATTCCAATCCAATCCGATTTTATATTCAGATTATAATTTTGGCCCTGGACTCAACTCATTTATTAACCGGATTAAGTCAAATCAAGTCTATAGAAACAAACTTAGACCCAACAGATTATTTGAATCTATTCAAAGTCAAATATGATCTACGTCCATCATAAAATATTGAGGTTTAGAATGGGATTGGATTAGGTCATGTTTGCATTTAAGTCTAAAATATAGTACTTAATAAGCAAATATAGATCCATAAAAAAAATTAAATAAGATTAAAAAAGAGCCAAATTAAACTTAATTTTTATTCAAAAACTTTAATTCTATCCAAGTAATTTGATTATCCTTTACATTTATAAATTATGACATTCAAACTATTTATCAATATACTTGAAGACATTACAAATAAAAATCCACTAAAATAAATAATAAAATATAAATATTTTGATATAAATAAGTAAAAAAAAGAAAAGATCTAGTTATTAAGATAAAAAGAAGAATTAGTTTAAATGAGAGTTTATGCATTGAATTAATAAAGCTAATTGGAGTGAAAGAAAATATCATTTATATAATTAATATTTATAGGTTGGGTCGAATTGGATTTGGATCGGGTTGGATCACAAAATACAAGACTTATATCTGATCCAAAATTTAAATTAGATGTAATTTTTAAATCCAACCTAACTCATGGGTTTTAAATACGAGTTAGATCGAGACCAAGTCGAGTCTGTTACACCCAGGATAACCCAAGAGAAGGAGGGTAAATTAGATTTTTCAAAAACTAAACTAAAAAAACCAAGTGTACAAAAGAAATATGACTCAAAATTATGCACAAGATATCCGGTGTTTCAAATTAAAAATATAAGCAAGAGATTCAATGTAAGCACAAATAAAAATAATTACAAGAGAATAACAGAGCAAGAAAAATAAATAAGGCACGAGGAATTTAGAGTGGATCAATGCTCCTTGCCTACATCTACTATCAAAGATCCTTTTTGAGGTTTCCACTATACCAATCCTGTTAATCGGTGATGATCAAATCCTTACACACTCCTTCTACTAGTCTTAGAAGGAATCCTTACAATCCTTTTTTTAGACTAAGGATGATCCTAGCTCACGGGTTTTTAAATACGAGTTGGATCGAGATCAGATCAAGTTTGTTAGGTTTAGGGCAACTCAAGAAGAGTGTGAATTGACTTATTCAAAAACTAAGTGCAAACATGAGATATTGCGATTCAAAACTATGCACAAGATACCTAGCATTTTAAATTAAAAGTATAAGCAAGGGATTCAATGTAAGCACAAATAAAAGCAATTGCAAGAGAATGAAAGAAAAAGAAAACTAAATGAGGCATAAGGAATTTAAAATGGTTTAGCACCCTTTGCTTACATTCACTACCTAAGACCCTTCTTGCGATTTACACTATACCAATCCTCTTAACTGGGTGAGGATCAAACTTTTACACACTTCTTTCACCGAATTTAGAAGGAATCCTTACAATCATTTTCTTAAGGTAAAGATGATCCCACTCTTTCCTTTTATACAAGCTTAAGAGGAACTCAACACTCTCTTGAATAAGAGAAGAAACAATAATTACTCTCTCAAAAGAATAAAAATTTACAATTGAAACACTAAATTTGGAAGGAGAAGATTTTGCATAAAGCTCAAGAACAAGTTATCCTAAGCTCTCTTAATAATTTTCCATTCAAAATCAATGCCTAATCCCTTCTAATTTATGATAAAAACAAGTGCTCAAGTCTTCAATTTATAGCAATCAAGAAACTAGCCATTAGGGATTAAAGGCACCCTTCCAACAGTCACCTATCCTAGCCCTTATGGCTATTAGACTAACCTACATTCGATCGCTATGGCTAGGATCGGTCAACCGTCCAAAAGCCAGAAAGCCTAATTTTGGGTATTACTTCTCTCGTGTTCACTGCTCAAAACTTGTTTTGGATTTTTTAAGTATTTTTCATGTTGCTTTTAATTCAAAACCTATTTTAATTTTAGTTATCTTTGAGTCTTGTGCAATTATCTTTCTATCAAGTTTTATAATGAAAATCCTTAAGATAATAAAATCACAAATGAAGCCTTTGTTTTCAGACTTTTTGTATTGGTTAAATATTGATTTGACATTGTTTTTCCATCGACTAAGATTTCTTGCATGCCACTTGAGTTTCTTACATATTAAGTATGAGCTGGATGATTTTTTGCTTATGTCTTCAATAGGGTCATGAGTTGACTCAACCCATTTACAGCCTTACCCATCACTGCCCTTACAATCTACCTCTCTAGATATGAAAAATAAAAAATAATAGAATAATAAGCTTAACAACCTAATAAGCAATGATTACCTCTACTAGATAATCTAAATAATAGAATTTAAAAATATTCTCTTAATAATCAAATATATTAATTGATTAACATATCCAGTTAAAGAAATAATAAGAATAAATTTATATTTTAAAGGTTTTTGTTTTACATTTAGATCATTATATAAGTTTGTTACAATGCATCTTGACACCTAATATGACTATGCTTGAAATCGACATCTCATCATTAATCTCTACTAATATACAACCCTTGTTGATATAGTGTCAGCTAATGGATATCTCCATTAGCCATGGATATTAATCAATGTTTAACCTTCACTGATATAAGATCTAACCAATGTATATTCCTTATTGTCCACTAAGTCGAACCAATGTTTAACTTACTAGTAGGATTCTAACCAATATATATCTTCCATCAGCCATGGATATTTGACGTAGTCAATATTAATATACCAAATCATAACTAATAAGTGTAATAATCTATCCATCATGAAACAATAAGTATGATAATATATGTCAATTTATAAATTAGTAAACATAATCAAATACTAAAACCATAGCATGATATCTAATAATATAATAACTTGCAATTAGTAAAACTATAATAATTTATATATTAACCAATCATAATTATTTTGATAATAATGTGTACAAAATAATGCATAAAAAATTTAGAAGAGGTGAGTCATCACTTACTTTATGCAATTAGGTCTCAATTAATTTTCTAAATCCCAAATATCCCCAAATGAGTTAAGACTACCGGTCTAGAAAAATTCCACCTATAAACAAGGATAGTGGTACTAAAGAAAAATTAACATTAATAAGAAAATCAATATTAATAGGGTTTCATGGTATCCAATAAGGTTGAAATGAGGTCTGACACATCTAGACCCCTTTCTCATGGTCTTCTTGGAATACGATACCAAGAGAGGTTGAGAAAGAAGATAGATGGGAGAGAATAGAGAAAAGAGAATAAAAAGGGAAGGAATAGGGCCCCTCCCATGTCAAAATCGGGGATAGTCCCCTCCCTTCGCTCCTCTCTCCTAACATTGGCACAAAAACAAAGAGCTCGGTAATGTTGCATTGATGGTGAGGCCGAAGTCAATGGCCACTAACCTTAAGGGGTGGCCAATGGCAAAAAGTGGGCATCGGTAGCCCTTCTACTTAAGAAATAAAGTAATCGAGCAAATAATGACAAATAATGGAGAGAGATTAAGTAAGCTCAATTAAGAGCCTTGTCGATTAGCCACCCCATCTCAGTGGGCTGATAGCCCATTACAACCATAGGCCAAGAAGCAAGGGAAACAAGAAAAGAACCTAAAGGGGTGTTTAGTTGGTCGTAATCTAACTTGGTAATCTTAAATTATCATGCAGATTATCATATTTAGTAATTCAACCTAGTAATCTGGATGGTAATATTTAATTCCTAGTAATCTAAGATTACCATAAATCATAATGATTCGATTCCTATTTGATAAATGGGTATCTAAAATTATCAAGGTTTGATAATCTTGATTTTCATGTAATTATTTAATAATATTTAATCTAATTATATGTTTAATAGGTACTTAATAATATTTAAATATTTAATATTATATTATATTAAATATATTATATTAATATTAAATTAAAAATTAATATAACATTTATTATTTTAAACATTATTATATATTTATATAATAATATATAAATATTAAATTTAAAATTATTGATATTTATAATCTTCTTACATATTAAATTATTATATTTAAATAATATAATATATATTAAATATTAATATTTAAATATAATATTTCTAAAATGATTTACAAATAATTCTTGCTTTTTAGTAGAACATTTCATATTCTAGCCAAAAAAAGATAGCGATTTAAAAGATAAAAAAATATTTACAACATAATATAAATAGAATTTAATATAATATACAATATATATTAAATCTTACATTCTTGGATATCTGAATTAACATTACCAAGGTAAACCAAACATGATAACCTTATACTCTTGATAATCTAATTACTAAGTTTAAGATTGCTAGAAATGTAAAATTTTTGATAATATTATATTCTCACAAACCAAATACTTTCTAAGAAGAATCAAGTCTTGATAGTTGGTGATGATGCTCGCCAACTGCTCCTCTTTGTTTTGACTCTCCAATGGTTGAATGAAAATAGCATAACGAAAAAAGAGGAGATTGATGATCAGCTAGAAAACATGAAAAGAAGAGAGAAATAGATCGTTCAACTCACCTAAAGCATACAATTGGTAACTAAGACTAATGAGTGGTCAACCAAAAGAGAATAAAGAAGCTGTAGGTGGTTGGCCCTCAATTGAAGGGGAAGAAGATAAAGTTCTAGTGATGGGGATACGAGTAAGGGAGAAAGGACAAAAGATTAGACAAAAAAGGGGACCCAACCATTTGTCATATAGTATGGCATGTGCTAAAGGCAAAAGTTTAGGTGCATGTTTCGCTCCTTTATATTATCATTGAATTACTTATATTATTATTCAAAGAGCCCAAAATGAAGCATGCTAATATGTTTGTGGGATGCCTTCAAAGCTATAATCCCATGCATTTATATAAGTAATGGAGGATTTCATAGACTAATCTATCTCAAGTTGACACAACCAACAAGAACATAATGTTATAATGTTGGCTACACTAAAACTAATTGGAGAACAACTTCTAGATTTATTAATGTTAGATATGACAAAAATTGTTTTGCCTAAAAAGACAAATCAGCATATCCTCCACCCAATCAATTATGATTAAGATAATCAGTTAGAATTGTCATGGTTTTAAAAGACCCAATACTAGAATATATTGCTTGCATCGTATCGATGTATATAAATCTCTTATTATTATTTTGCTTGAAACAAAAACTACCAATGGTTTAGCCATTAGTTATTCAAAAAGTGTTGGCCCCCTTTCCGATGATATGATTTCTTATAAAAATTAAGTAAAGATCTACTAGTCTTTATTGTAAACACCATAAAGCCCCAGCGATCCTTATCTAATTGTCATAAGTTACATGCACTAAAATATTGTACCTGTTAAAACTTTTGACCTACTCATTTCATTCATACTGTTTATAACATAACATCCACAATTTATTTCACCCTACTTAGATAAAATATAATTTTCACACTTTTCATCACGTGATTCTAGGCAATATAACTTTCACCACAAAGCTGCTATAAAGACCATTCACAATTTTATTTCACAATGAAAGTCATTTCTCATAACCATCCAAGTCCAAAATACATCATAGGTTTACAGTCATACAAATTCATCCATATCCATTTCAAATACATATACAATCCAATAATTAACAACCCGAATCACTTTTAGGCTTTCCAGGGCCAACCTACTATCTCTGATATGAAATCCAAAAATGTCAACGATAGAGGGGTGAGACCTAAGTCCCAGTGACTGGATAACCATCTAACAATGGAGAAAAGCTGAGAACCACATTATGAAACTCATAATAAAACCAACACAACATATTGCTATCGATACATGAATCTTTATAATTGAAATAAGTTAACGTATAAGTTAGCTTATGCTTTCAATAATATAACTTAAATGAAGAAATATCACAATTACAAAATTTCATGATGGTGGGCTGGGTGTGCTACCACTAAGGTACACCCTACAGTCATCCTCCTGCAGGTGTACTCTCAGTGGGTGAGTGTACTGAGCGGCGAGGATCCCCGCACCATATGGCACCCCTCACATGTGCGATTCACCCCAGGTGTGAGCTTGCCCCTTTTCCCTGGGCCTCCTCCTTGACCCTTCTATGGGCCAATATCTTCGAGCCTCCTCGGGCTATATAGTAACCTAGCTCATTACCGAGCTGTAATTCTTGCCCCATTAGGCTGCTTGCAATCTGCTCCACTGGGCTGATCTAGTTTGTACTCCCCCTGGCCTCGGGATCATAGGACGATCGAGTCGCAAGGAGGTGCCGGCTATAATAGTGTGTGCAATGCTCATGCTATGGCACAGTCTACAGGGTGATCAGCCCCATAGATGGCCCCATGCTCTTTATGCTTATACTGTAAAAATACTCCAATATAAGTTTATAATCCAATATACAACCAGCTATACTTTCTTTGAAACATTGATTTTCATGCATGCCCATGCATCTCTTTGAAATATAATTCTGAAAAGTAAATTCCATGCTTTACTAAAACATATGTTTTATCCAGGTAATACCTTTCATGAAACTTTATACTTTGCTCTGAAACATGCTATAGCCCATGTTTCCTTTTCTTTTCTAAAACTCATACTTTACTGAAACTTATGCTTTTTGTTCTAAACTCATGCTTTGCTGAAACTCATACTTTTTCTGAAACTCATGCTTTGCTTTAAAACATGCTGCAAATCCATACTTATTCTTTAGACTCATGCTTTGCTTTAAAACATGCTTTACAAATATAATAACATTATAACCGGGTTCTCATTTCTCATATTTGATTACTGAAGATATTATACTTAGCATGTTACACTCTATTGTGTAGCAAAATATTACTATACTATTATAAAATATTTCACAAAGCTAGATAAGAAACCCACTCACCTTTTTGTTATTTTCTTTTTTCCACGGTTGCTACCCTTATTGAAAAGGCTCCCTTGCCTGATTTTCTTGACCTATATTATCACATATGAATTTATTTAGGTAACTTATACCTAGGTTTTCATGAAACATGCATGCATGCTCTATGCCTTAACATCTTAGCATAATATTCTTTAATCCTTAACATACTCAAAGATTTACAACATGCACATGCTATCACTTCATTTTTCTCTAAATCATAAGAATTTAACATCATTTTCTAGCTTAGAAAGGTTTGGACTTACCTTAGCAAAGATGACTAAACCACCAAGTTTTCTTCTTTTCCTTCTCTTCATCTTTTTCTCTTCTTCTTCTCTTTTTCTTTTCTTTTTCCTCTTCTCTTCTTCTTTCCCACAGTTGGCTGAACCTCTCTTCTTTCTTTCCTATTTCTCCCTTTTTTCTTTCTCTTTTCTTACGGTGGCTTAAGGGCTAAGGAATGAGAGTGGATTTTTAATACCCTTAAAAATTTTCATTTTGCCTTTCTCTACTCTTAAGTCATATTTTTTTAAGTCCACATGGCTTCCTCTCTATTTTTGTCCTTCAATTCTTTTTCCCCTTTTGTCCTTAATCAAACTTTCAAATGACTTTTTACTAATTTTTACTTATGCCCCTGGTCAATTTCTGTTATCAGATGAACGACAGGGTTACTCACCTATTAGACAGCATAGATATTAGCTAATAAGAGTGATATGGGTCTTAAACCAATTCCACAGAAGATTTTTATCCACCAAAACTCAAAGTTAAGCGTGCTTAGGTGAGAGTGATGGGTGACCACAGAAGATTTTTATCCACCAAAACTCAAAGTTAAGCGTACTTAAGTGAGAGTGATGGGTGACCTCCTGGGAAGTTCTTAATTTTTATTCATTAGTCGGCTAAAATGCCGACTAACAAGAGGAAAATTTTCACAAAGAAATTTTCCATAGTAGTCGACCACACTATGGCTAAAATTGGTCCCAAACCACTTTTACAGAGATATTTCCCAAAATAGTCGACTATTGTAGTCGACTCAATAGTCGACTATTTTGGATAAAATCGGTTTCCAGCTTTTTTACAGAAAAATTTTTCATAATAGTCGGCTCTAAAGTCGACTACTATGGCCAAAAACTGTCTCGGATCAGTTTTACAGAGAGTTTTTGCTAAGTAGTCAACTTTAGAGTCGACTACTTTCAAGAAAACAGTTCAAAATCCTACGTTAGCTGGCTCTAGAGCCGGCTAACGCAACTAACGTTCAAAATTCATGCGTTAGCTGGCTCTAGAGCCAGCTAACGTCTTAAATTCATGCGTTAACGTCCTTAAAATTATAAGTTAGCTGGCTCTAAAGCCAGCTAACCACATAAAATCTAGAGCCAGCTAACGTCTTAAATTCATGCGTTAATGTCCTTAAAATTATAAGTTAGCTGGCTCTAAAGCCAGCTAACCACATAAAATCATTTCCAAAGGTTATTTTAGGGCATTCTAACCTCCAAAATTTTTATTCCAACCTCTCCCAAGGATCAAAAATAATAAGTAGGCATTGAAACCATTACAAAAACTTCAATTACAAGCCCAAATAACTGATTTTATTAGCTTTTTGGAAGGATCATGGAAGAAACTCAAATTAACTTTAAAATTTCAGTTTTCACATCTTTTCAAGATTTTACTCAAATCATTCACATTAGAAGACTAAATTAAAAATAAAAACATGTTTAAAATAAAATTTCAAGACTTCCAGGTTCAGGATATTACAAAAAGTCCCTTCAGTTATCAAAAAATTATCATGTAAGCTTTGGAGGGGAGATCTAGATGCATTTTGATATTATAGAGGTTTGGAAATGTGTCTTCTCCCTTTCTTTCAATTGCAAAGCAAGCTATTTATGATATCAATTTCTATTCAAATGAGAATCCTTTTGATTCTTACTATTATATATGCATATTAACATTATTATTAAGGATTTTTATAATAATAAGAAATAGTGCTACTCATAGTTTGCAATTTTTCTCCTTTACTATCTCGGATTTAATGTTCTATCGAGTCACTAAAAAAAAAAAAAGGGATGCCAACCCTTTCTTAGCCATTAGCAATCTATGAAATTTAATGTTCTAAGAGGAACTAGGAATGTATTAAAAGATCATATACAACCAAGGTTGGTTTTTGCAATTTTTGGTAAAAATCACAATACCAAGTAATTATATTGAACATTCAAGTAGTCAAACCATCTGCAAGTAAGCCTTCATAACTTAGTAAGCCGGAATGAAATACCAAAATGCTAGGCATATGTTATTATTGATTTGGAGAGAGAATCATAATAGCATGGTTTGCTTTAAAGTAACCAAAATATTAAGAGACTATCACAAAATTTAAAGAGCTAGAATTGCATTATACTCTTTAAAGTTGTCGAAATATTAAGAGACTATCACAAAATAAAGTTGGTCAATTCAAATGGGCTGAGTTGGTCTCATTGAAGATGAATGGGAAATTCTTTCGTGTTTGTAAGAGCTTAATATGGCTTTATGTTGATATAATGAGGAACCATAGAAATAAAAAGCTTATTAAAGTGGACTAATGGTAGCCATGAGAACTAAAAATCTTACCTTTTTATGCTTTTAGTCCTTAGAAATTCTCGCTTTCTCGAGGCTCTTACTACTTGTTTTTTAGTGTACCTCTGAAGCCATACCTGACGACTTTCTATCCAAAGCGTGGTTGTCGTCCAATCTGGATAGCTTGAGATTTGGATAGAATGATCTTATTTTATATTAGAACCTCCCTAAATCTACTTAAAAAAAGGCTTCAAAGTCGAAGAGAGAATTACTTTCGATAGTAAAGGGAAAAGAACCTACTCGCAGCCAGCAAGAATGTCGACTTACGGATCTGACTTCCTATCTTGCCATAGGGTTAAGCTCTCTGTCTTGGCTCTAACCTTTGTTTTCCAAATATAAATTATATTCAAAATATATACCATTTATTATATTGTAAAATTAATACAATATAAGATAATAATGTAATATTATTGCAATAATAATTTAATAATATTATTAAATTATATTAATTATATGATAAATTTAATATTACAATATACTATATTACATAATATTAAATTTTATTAATATATTAGTATAAAAGCAATATGATTATTAGAAAAATATAATTATATTGAAATAATTAACTATTCTATGTAATTTAGCATAATAATATTTATTATTTATATTAATGCATAATAAAAATTTTAATATAATATATTATATTAATATTAAAATTATTTTAGGAGAAATTTGACTCTTTCTCTCTCATGAACGATGTTTTATTTCGAGAAACAATTTTCAAAAAAAAGTAAGATAAAGATTTTCATCTACTAGTAATCCTTATAGTGGGAATTAGATTGCATGTGTTATGGCAATCTAATCTAAACATGGCAATCTAATCTTCAAGGCAAACTTAAATGCCCATCAATTTTTCTAGATATATTGAACCAGTGTCGGTACGATATTGCCATCAAAAGATTATTGAGAATCTTTAAACATTTTACAAACCAAATACCTCCTTAGTATTTTCTATATTTCTTCTAATTATATGTTACAATTATATTACAGAACTTATGCAACCTTACTAGACAACCTAAATTAAAATCACAATTTATTATTTTTCTAAATTTTCATTTCAAGTATATATTAACTTAAGTTATACTTGATGAAATTTGTTATTTATTTATTTTTTCATTTTAGATAGCATCCAGACTTTAAACCAACTTGTATGTATAATTTATCCAAATTATTATCTTATTCAATTAATAAATAAGTGTAAGTGGAATATTAACTTGTTCGTTGACTTGATTGAGTCCAACAAGCATATGCATGCGCTTAGATTAAAGTTTGGATTTTTTGATTTGAGTCGCAATTGTTTTTACTCTAGGCTCGATATTCAACGGACGCTATCTTGAATTATATTCATAACAAAAAAAGAATTAAAAATAATTTAGTTAGCATAAAATTAATTATTTTTATTATTAATTTTAATAAGCTACTTTAGGATCTCTATTGCAAGTTGGATCACTTCATATCTACTAAACCTATTTACATTAGATTTTAAAAATAATAACTCCTAAGGCTGCAAAACTTACCTGCAACTATTCTATATATAATTCATAAAAATCTAAGATTAAAATCTAACACTTAAAACGTACACTGATATTAGTATCTACAAAATGAAACATATCTAGTCACAAGAGTTTGAATTAATATGATAAAATTTGTCTCTAAAACTTACTTTATTACATTATGGATTGAGATAAATCCATTAAAACCATTCTTGGTCAAGCAATCACGAAGTTTAGGTAATCCATTTATAGTACCTGAATTATTATAAATATAACAAATCTAAAAGAAGTTTTAGGTATGCTATATAGAGGTAGATTTGGTTACATTCGAATGTAGCGAAGCCTAAGTTCGGTCATCTCCTTTGCCCCTTAATCCACACAGTTTACAGATCTTAAAGATATAAAAAGTAAAAAAGGTAGAGTAACTTTAATATTGGTATAGATTCAATGGTAAGAAAGATGATCGAATATTAGACTTGGCTATATTCAAACATAGCCAAGTCTACCTCATACTATATATAATATTTATACATATAGGATACATTTGAATTTCTTGAAAATGCACAATAGTTTTAAATCTTTAAATTAATAATCATGATTTTATTATATAGAATGCATAGTCATGTTGCGAAATTTCAAAAATATATTTAAATAATAAAGCTAAATGTTTTTTACTTCAAGCAGGAAGTCTAACAATCATAACTAAACATCTAAATAAAATCTCAATGCTTGAAAATTTAAATATTTCAAACCAAAAAAAAGTAAAAATGATGTTTTTAGATCTTAAATATCTATATACCATCATAATATTCAATATAAAAGTATATTTAATACCATAAGATGTAGAGATTCTAATCATCATCATTCGATGTGCCTGGATTATGGTATATTTTTTTAAATTTTATCCAAATCATGACTACATTTTCTTGTGCTAAACACAAATTGCCTAACATTTTTTTATCATATTAACTCAAACCTATGTAGATCTAATTCAATCGGGTTCAATTTCATCATATCTATAGCTAACCAAATTTAAGATCAATTCTTAATTTAGACATGCATAATTTGATGAGATGCATAGCTAAATTGATGGAAGCATGATTTTAATCTAGACTTATATTATTAGACCAATTATTACTCTTCATAAGGTTAAGCAAATGTCAGATTAGGTATGGATAAAGTTACTTTTGCCCTTTATTTTTAATACTTCTATTATGTAATATTCTTATCCTTTTTTTTTGAATTTTAATTTTCTATGACGTTGAATTTTTAAAAATCTTTTTTTGCTATTTTAATTTACTCTTAGTATTTTGTTTCTATTGCCTAAATTTATTTTAATTTTATTTATAGGTAGATGACTAAATATCAAATCTTTTTTTAAGTTAATTTTTATATCTTAGGTGTTGTATTGGAAATGCGAAGATAATAACCAAAAAAATGCCTAAAAAATAGATCATAGGGAGTGGATTTTTAGAAAAAACAAATGTAATATATTTCGTTGGATATATAATAAAAGCATGTAAACTTCACTTTTTTGAATAGTTCATGTTTGATTCACTACCTACTTTACTGTAAAATATATAAAAAATATTATATGACATAAGATGCAAATTTGATTGAATTATTAAATATAAAATTTTTTTTAATTATTTTTATATTAATATAATATATTAATATAAAAATATATTATAATATTATAATAATGTTATAACTTAATGTTATAACTTAATTATAATATAATCTATAAGAAATTGGAATAAAATTTTACTTTATTTTATTTATGAGCTTAAAAGTATTTTTGAAATAAAAAATTTTTAGCAAACGGTCGAGCTCGAGTGAAAGTAGCTTTCCGGATCATCATCACTGCCGTGGATCACTTATTTTAAACCAATTTTAATTTTTTTTATTAATCTTTATTTTTTCATATCCATTTTCCTCCACTCAAATGAAGTTTTTATTTTATTTTATTTTATTTTATTTTATTTTTACCGAGGCCACGTGTCCCAAAACCAGCGGGAAGCTCTCTCCCACCCCACCATCGGATCCGGTGGGATATCACCAAACATGCTCCAGCCATTCGCATTTCACAAATCACACGGTCGTGGTCCGGAATCCATCATCCCTGCCACGTGTTATCTCTAAAACAACAGAACAGTTGTTCCAGGTTCGACCCCACCACCTGATCGGCCAATACGAACTCCCGGTGAACGCCCCACGCCTTCTCGCCACCCACTCCGAAGACTTGAAGCCCTAGTCTTCCAACGAAGACCGAAGAAGGCTCCAGAACTGCAATCCCGTCCGTCCATCACCGATCCAACGGAGACGGTTCGAAGATAAAGGGCTACTGGAGCCTTCCTCTCGGCCGTCCCCACCCATACCCCGTTGTATTCTCCGCCCAATTGGCCCAAGATCTTCGGAATTCGTCCGCTCCGACTTGATCGAGATCGGCGTGGGGTTTCGTCGGAGGAGATTAGGGTTCGTGTTCTCGGTTTCCTCGTCGTTGGATCGAGGGATCGGTGAGGGCTTTTGGGTAGGGGGAAGATGTTCGGGAGGGCGCCGAAAAAAAGCGACAACACGAGGTATTATGAGATCCTCGGGGTGCCGAAGAACGCGTCGCAGGACGACCTGAAGAAGGCTTACCGGAAAGCCGCCATTAAGAACCACCCCGACAAGGGCGGCGACCCCGAGAAGGTAACGATTCTCGCGTTTCTTGTGCGTCTGTCTTTGAATCGTTTGTAGGCTTGCTTGATCCAATCCGTATGATTAGATCTATCGATCGGTTGGTAAATAGATCGAAATGATGTATGATTTATACCGATATTAGAAAAAACTCGCCTTTTCATCTCTTGTTTGTTTTCTCTTGTAATGTTTGATGGATCTGTGGGGATCTTTCCCTGAAGCTGTGGACAATTTAGCTTTTTCATGGTACTTCGGTGATGTTAATGGTTAATTTGAGAGGAAATCCGGGAAAATATTAGCCAGGAGGAGGAGATTAGGTTTCATCTTGCGATGCATCTTTGTGGGTTCATATTAGGAATTTGTTTCAAATATTTGGTTTATTTGAGATGATTTAGGCTTCAAATGTGTGGCTTTTTACCTAAAACTTCCCTCGGATATCTCTTAGTTTTTTCTCAGAAATGAGTAGTAATAACCTTATTTGAGGTAATAGCTGGCCCTAATTTTTAAAGTCCTTATCTGAAAGGAGGAGACCTTGCTGTGGTTTAAGAGGCGTATTCTTTATAATTTTTGATGGATTGAAGATGGCCTCGATTCTGTTGCTCTTTTTCAGTTCAATGTGTTGGCCCAGGCTTATGAGGTTCTGAATGATCCCGAGAAGCTTGAGATCTATGCGTTGCAAGTCATCACGGACTTCCTAAAAATTAAGGATTAGTGTGTTTTTCTTTTTTTTTTTGAAATTTTAACAACCTTGTCATTTAGTAGTAAAGGTTAGTTTCTAATCTTTGTGGGATACGAGTACTAATCTTTGTGGGACATGCTTGATTTCTTATCTCTGGAAGCATATGTAGCCCTGAACTTAGAGTATGATCATTGGGTATCATCACCAGGCATCATCAGTGAGAGCCTAAAGAGAGGTGAAGAGTCATTCTAGTTCTGTTAGGTGTACGTTGGCCTGGGGCATTATCATCTGAGAGTTGAGAGGGTGAGTCAAGGATAAGTTTTTGGGTTATTATTTTTAATACATATATTTTCTCTCTCCAATATTTTCTTTTTGCTTCCATTATTATTACTTGTTGAATTTAATTAGCGCAGTTTGGATCCTGGGCTGGTGTGTTTGATCTACATTGAAAACGTTGTTTTATTTGAAATGACTTAGGCTTCAAAAGTGTGGCTTTTTACTTAAAACTTTCCTAAGATATCTCTTAGTTTTTTCTTAGAAATTAGTAATAACCTTCATTGAGGTAATAGTTGGCCCTAATTTTTAAAGTGCTTATCCAAAAGGAGGGGATTTTGCTGTGATTGAAGGGGTGTATTCTTTATAATTCTTGATGGATTGAAGATGGCCTCGATTTTGTTGCTCTTTTTCAGTTTAAGGAGTTGGCCCAGGCTTATGAGGTTCTCAGTGATCCCGAGAAGCGTGAGATATATGATCAGTATGGTGAGGATGCGCTCAAGGAGGGAATGGGTGGTGGAGGTGGCCACGACCCATTCGATATCTTCCATACTTTCTTTGGTGGAAATCCCTTTGGAGGTAAGCATTGTCCGCCCATTGCTGGATGAGAGAATGAGAGACTTTTAATTGCCAAATAGAGGAAGCTTTTGCGTATGGTTATGTTGTTGGCCTGGATGAATAGGAGGTGGTAGCAGCCGGGGCCGAAGGCAGAGGAGGGGAGATGATGTTATCCATCATCTCAAGGTTTCGTTGGAAGACATGTACAATGGGACATCAAAGAAGCTCTCTCTTTCTCGAAATGTCATCTGCCAGAAGTGCAAGGGGTAATCTCTCTTTTTTTGTCTTGCCTTACTGGTTTTTAATTGAAATTGGTTTTGTAGCAGGGTTTCAGGTCCTAGGAGGAGGACGTCGTCCCATGGGTTGGTGGGGTGGGGTGCCATCTGGGATGGTGGCACGTCTTGTTTCGTAAAAAAATCTGGGATGGTTCCATTTCATAAGATTTAAAACCTTAACCTTACTTTGTAGTTTTGATCATTGTTTCTAATGTGTTATCTTATTTGGATGACAGTAAGGGCTCAAAATCTGGTGCTTCAATGACGTGCTCTGGCTGCCAGGGTTCAGGCATGAAGGTCTCAATTCGTCAGCTGGGACCTTCCATGATTCAACAAATGCAGCATCCTTGCAGTGAGTGCAAGGGAACTGGAGAGACAATCAATGAGAAGGATAGGTGCCCACAGTGCAAAGGTGAGAAGGTGGTGCAAGAGAAGAAAGTTCTCGAGGTCACGGCGGAGAAGGGTATGCAGAATGGCCAGAAGATAACCTTCCCTGGAGAGGCTGATGAAGCAGTATGTTCTTGTTTGCATAGAAAATCTATTTGAGCTTCTTGTTGGTTTGTTATTTAAGCTGGTCAACTGATACATAATGCTGGCGAATTCTTGCAGCCTGATACAGTTACTGGAGACATTGTGTTTGTTCTCCAACAGAAGGATCATCCCAAGTTCAAGAGAAAGGGTGACGATCTCTTTGTTGAGCACACATTGTCCCTTACTGAGGCCCTTTGTGGCTTCCAGTTTGTCTTGAGTCATCTGGATAACAGGCAGTTGCTCATCAAGTCGAACCCGGGTGAAGTTGTTAAGCCTGGTAAGTAATCCGTGTGGACTTTCCAGCTTTCTCCCTTAGTGTGAGCGGAGTGTGATGGATTTGTTCTGACCATCTGTTAACCGCTGAAACAGATCAATTCAAGGCCATAAATGATGAAGGCATGCCGATGTACCAGAGACCCTTCATGAGAGGGAAGCTCTACATCCACTTCACGGTGGATTTCCCAGATTCATTGACGCTTGAGCAGTGCAAAGCTCTTGAAGCCGTGCTTCCTCCAAAGCCTGTCTCCCAGCTGACGGACATGGAGCTGGATGAGTGCGAGGAGACCACTCTTCATGATGTCAACATCGAGGAAGAGATGCGGAGGAAGCAGGCCCAGGCTCAGGAGGCATACGAGGAGGATGAGGAGGCTTATGGTGGCGCCCAGAGGGTCCAATGCGCTCAACAATGAGAGAGAGAGAGAGAGAGATTGGTCTTTTCCATTTCGGTTCGCGTTCGGTCTAAATTTTGATTGATAGAACTGCTGTCATTGCTCGCTACAAGCTGGCTTCAGTCATCATCTTGGTGGTGTTAACCATACGATAAAACTGATGTATTTTGCTCCATGCTATAATCCTTCACCCTTTCATACCAAAGATTTTGTCTAGATACTGCTTAGATGTTGTGGTGGCCATTCTTATAGCTACCATCCTCCTGTTAGTCTTTAAATACTACTACTGCCATTGATGGTGATGAAGTCGTTGTGAATCCTTCATCAAACTGTCACCAGCAGTGAGGATGAATATGAGGTTGCTTTGTAATGAATTAGATCCAATGGTAGCTCGGACGCGTTCGAAGTAATAATTAAACCATGAACGCTTTATCAGAACATATAACAACCAGGCAGCGTTAAGGTTAAGAAGCCTCGTTGTTGTCCAAGATGGTTCGTTGCATGTAACAATTGCTTTAGAAGCCTTCTGAAGTGCTTGAGAGCCAACTTTGGACCTTTGGTGTGGTTGCTGGCTTCGGAACCCAAGCTGGGTTCTGTCTTGTTATTTGGAGGGTTAACTTTACGTTAGGTCTGGCACATCGATCCGGTCCAGAGAGATTAGATCAGTGATCGAAATTGAAATTTATAATAATAAATAAAGATAATTTTTTTTATAAAATTTAATAAATTTCATAATTTTAAAATTTAAATTTTTAAAATTAAATTATTTAAATTTGTATAAATTGTCCAGTTTTGAATATATGGGTTAAGAGCTTCTAGATTTTAACTTCAGATCCAAGTCTAATTAATGGGAGAGTTTGTTAAGCCTGGGAATAGATTTATTAAAACCTAATCGGTTAAGGGTAAGTTTGAAAAGCAAGATAGGAATAGACCTATATTATTATTAGTCTTGACGTGGTTAGGAATTGAGAAAGTAGGTGACCACTAGTTCTAGTTGGTTTGCAACTTCTCTCCTACACCAGGGGCCGAACTCTGCGAGTCAACTTAAGCTGCTACAATGTTAGGTCTAGTTTGGTGCAAGTCCAGATTTTTGAATAAGTAGGATGGAAATGCATAAAAAATTATAAAGAATATTTAAAACATTAAATTTACCATGAATAAATAATAATTTTATTAAAAATACTAAATAAATCCTATCATAACTCATCAAAATTTAGTATCAAGGGATTGAAAATACTAATATAGGGATCAACTCCTTTTGCCGATGGTGTGGTTAAGGAGTATAGGAGAGTGTCAAGGAAGAAAAGAAAAGAGATGTATCGGATGAGAAGAGGAGGAGGAGCGTACATAAGATTGCAATTGGTTGAAATGAATTAGCATTTTAGGTGAAGGGTCTAGATTTTAAGATCTTCTTAATATAAGATTTAGATTATAACTGCAATCAGAATTAGATTTTAATTCCGATTCCAAGGGCCATGCCTATGAATTAAATAAAACCTATACATACTTGCATTAGGAATTTGATGGGGGCGTGGAAAAACATGGAAGAGAGAGGAGATGACTACCTAGATTGTTCTTCTCCAAGATAAAAGGGGAAGAGGGTGTAATCTACAACCTTAGATCATCACCCCATCACGAAGCATCTCCTTAACTCAGCAGCTTTGCTGGAGGCATGAGGATAAGAAATGTCACAGGACTCTGCACATGGACTGATGAGGCCATAGATGATAAATAAAGCTTAGAGAAAAATTTGCAGTCATAGTCTCATCATCTCGCTGGATGAGAAATCAACTCCAAAATCATACTATACCTAAGTATACATTTACAAGACCCTTGTGTCCAGTTTTTATTTGAAGAATTATCATGAACAAGGTCCTATTATTCCCTTACAGTCTTTATCAGACAGAGTATATGTGCATCATCCAAAAGTTCTTATTTTCTTCCAAAATTATTCTTTACCTTTTTTTTTTTTCCTTTTATTTTTACTTAAAAACTCACAACAAACTTCATTTTATACATCCACAAGAAAAAGAGTTTATTGGTGAAAGACTATATGTGTGTTTTAAAACATAAATATACTCTTCTTGAATCCTGAGAGACTTCTACGATCCAAAACGTGTCATGCATAAGAAGAAAAGAATGATTCAATCGTGCACTAAATGTATGCAAGCATGGTATGAGTGTCACTTTTGCCAAACAGCTTTATAAAATGTTCAAGCTCTATTTATCATTTAATTTTTGTTCCTTATTTAGTTGTGTCGAGTCAAACAAATCCATAAACCAAATAGACATGTTGATGGCTTTACAACTAATGATGCCACCTACTGCGATAGTTTACCATGAAGCATAAATCCTAAACTAAAAAATGAAGTCCCAACTCACTCAACACAAGGGTCTGTTTTACAAAAGGCTACTCTAGATAATATGGACTTAATGATGCTTAATCTAAGAAGATTAAGATTTGCAAAATTTAGTCAAACAAATAAAATTACTTGAAACCAAAATGCTTTGGTAATACAGATATGTAACTCAAAAGATCATACAGCTGATGTGTTGTAATTCTCATTCTTTATGTGAATTAGCATAGCAAATTGTGCTATGCAATGAAGAAAAGAAGGTGGTAAAATTTTTTGAATAATTTTTTCAAGTAATCATAAACTTTCTCTGTCTTGAAATGTTCTTATAAAATCTTGTACTAGTGAGTATTAGTTTCACATCAATTATATATTAAGAAGATTTTAGATACAAATTAAGGAATCCAAATAATTTTTTCTGTTTGGATTCAATTGGATTTAGAGGAAGATTTGGATATAAACCTATAGCTTGAAAGATGTTTAGGCTTAAATAAGAAAAGTAAATGAGAGGTCATACTGAATAATATTTAGTTCTATATTGATTATATACTAAAAAAATTTTGAGTACTTATTCAGAATTAAAAAATTTAAATAATACTTTTAATTAATCTTTTATGATGAGTTCTTAAGTCCTTATAGTTTCTGAAAACAAAAATGAGGCTGCTTTTTTTTTTTTTATTGAAAGGCCTGGACACATTAAAGAGCAAATTGAAGTAACGATTGATTAATGATTAGAATCAATAAATAGATGAAGCTACAGCGATGCTTTCATAAAGAAATTGAAGCTTGCCGTCCACTTTATGCATGATTGAAATATATAAATATATTATAGATGGAGACAGTTGAACCAAACCATATATTAACAAATGGACGATTGCAGAAGCATTGACCCCCTAAACCCTCTAAAGATTACCTTGCTTTATTTATTCCATCAGGCCCACTCAAACTTGGCTTCTCTAAGCTCAAGTTCTCTCAGCATCCCACTTCCCTTCTCCCGATACCGTTGACATCGCATTCCCCTTCTATCTGAAGCCCCGGTTAACAACTCCCCTCAAAGCTATCGACCAACCTGGGCCAATGCCAGAGCTACCCAACTCCGAGCTCCGCCTTCTCCTACTCCCCCTCCCCTCTCTCTAACACTCGTCCAACTTCTCCCACCCCGGCCAAATTCCTATGAACTCCACCGACATCTCCTCCGGCGGCGGGCTGTTCAGCTCCGGCCACGTCGGAGATTTCAAATACGGTGCGGGAGTTTCCGTCGGCATCCTCCTCCTCATCGCCACCGTCGCGCTGTCATCCTACTACTGCAGCCGGGATGGCACGCCGAGGCCAGCGCCGGCTGACGGTGACACGGCCGCCGCGGCCGACGTTGAGGCCGGGATCGACGAGGCCACCCTGATGAGCTACCCCAAGGTGCTTTATTCCGAGGCCAAGCGCCGCGGCCAGGGGACGACGAGCTCGTGCTGCCCCATATGCCTCGCGGACTACAAGGATTCCGACATGCTTCGGGATCTGCCGGACTGCCGTCACCTCTTCCATCTCAAGTGCGTCGATCCTTGGCTCCGACTGCATCCGACGTGCCCCGTCTGCCGCACCTCGCCGCTGCCGACCCCCCTTCCGACGCCTCTGGCTGAGGTCGTTCCGCTAGCAATGCAGGCGTAATAAGGATAGCTGAACCAGACCGGACCGGTCTGGAACCTTTACGGTTCGACGGTTCGGTTCGATACAACCGAACTATTCAGTACCATCTTAAAAAATCTAAACTGATTCCATGCTGATCTTAAACTAATACACCATCGATTTGGTACGATAGATCTCATATCGAACCATAATGGTTCGATACTGAAGTACTATCAATTCTCGATAGGATGAACCTTGGTCATGACTGCATATCATATAAGTACTGCAAGTTTTCATTCTATTTTTCTAGTTTTATTGGTTTCTAAGTGCAATTCTTCACTGTAATTGACTACGTCCAGATCCAAGAAGAAGTGCAGTAAGGTTTCAACCTGTTTTTCTCGTTATATTGGTTTGTAGATACGATTCTAACCGTAATTTATGTATGTTTAGATTCAAGAAGAAGTGTTTTGGAAAGCAGATCGTCAGATTTATGTGTTTTAATTCCTTAAGGAGTCAAATTATGTTGCAATTAAATTCAATTGCATGCTTCCGAACTCCTCAGAATCCAATGGCATGTGTTTGTTTCATGATCCTTTTAATAGGATTGCATGTTTCATAGTCTAAGTTTTTCCCTTCTTTAATGAGAAGAGTGTTGGCAATATAAATCAGAACAGAAAACTGTAGAAAGGCAGCAAACAGATGTGAAAAAGTAACTGGAGTTTTTGATGTTGGGAATTGCATTGCAGGATCGAGCACAGGGCTTTCATCCTCTGGACTTTTTTGTCAGATAAGCAACTGGTCCAATCTAAGAAAAGGTTGGTGACTAGAGTTACTACTTCTTGCATCATAGATCTCTTTCATTTGAAGACCTTTTTTTTTTTTTTTTTTTTTTCTGTTCCTCTCCTTTCAGGAGCACCAATTATAGGTTTGGGCTAACAAATCCCATCCATTTCAAAGTTGCATTTGTCCACAGGGGCATTGCAAAGGTGCCGGCCGTCCTCTTGTTATAAGATTATGAGCAGTTGACACCCTGTTTTAAATGGCAAGCAAAGAGAAAATGATAACCTTGGTGGCCAGTGGTGTTCTCCAAATAAGCTGTGTCCAATCACATTTCCTTCCGGCCACATGCAGCAAGTTGTGATAAGATTTTGTCATTGGATTTCTCGTTTGGTGCCCAGTCCAGGCGAATTTAGCTGGCAGGTTGATTAACAATCAAGTTAATACCTACTTGGATCTGGTACCATATCTATTTTTGTCTTGGAAACTCACAGCTTGATCCTTTGACTGCCAGTTTACCTGGTCCTGCCTCAATTTTTTTACACAGCTGGACCTGTTCTCATACATAGTTTTGATTGTTTTCTTGCACAAGTACACCTATTTTCTACACATGACACAAGGATTAGATATAAAATCTCATCAAAACCAAGATTCGATAATAAAATTTTCAGACAACATGGACTAACACTAATTGTCAATTTAGAGGGTGGATCTCAATTTACCTTTCTGAAATATATTTTGCCCACACACTAACTACTTTGTCCTTTTTGCTGACTCTCTTTTTTGATGCACTGAAGTGCTACCCATCTGGAAAGCCCTGCATGAAGACCACCCTTGTCCAAGTTCAGATGATTCCTAGACTAACTCCAAAAGCACCATGAACCATGTTAAAAACTATAGTGGCAAGAGAATGCAGACTTGCCCTGTTCGAGATGTTTGATTTAATTAATATTTTTAACTCGGAAAGTTTGAAGATTTATTCAGTTTTTGAAAGATAAAAACAGAGCAAAGCATTCCTTTTTGTTCAGAAAAGTTTTCTTTCTTTTTCTTATATTTTTTGCATGTCTTTGTCCAGTTATCCTGGATTTATTTATCATTGCCAAAGCATCCTCTGTCTCCTAGATATAGCTTTTTTCAAGGACTTATTGAGGAAATTGTGAATCTCTCACTGACTCATTTCTCCACCATCTTCTCAAATTAATGTCTGCACATTTATCATATTTAACTTGTATGCAATTCTACTTAAAAGCTCAGGTAGTTTTGTTTTGAGCCAGTCATCCATATCAGTTGTTCTCTCTTTCACTCTTTCTTCCACATAAGACTTTACACATGACAACTTCTATCATGCAAAACGTAATGATACAAATTAAGCCCCAAAGCTTGACTTGCTCAACAATGTCGAAAGCCTAGCTCTCAAAGTTGCTGGTCTCTTCGCATACATCGAGAACTAGGATGATGCTAACAAAATCTACCATGAATAGCTTACACCATCACTAACATGGAAGGAATATTATTAAAATTTTTTGCTCTAGTTGAAGGGAAGCACATGTCAGAACAATTTTGGATGGTACCATATCTTACCAACCTAGACCTGTTTGAAGTTCACAAGCTACTTTAGAAAGGAGGAACTATTGTCAAACTGGTTCACTTGGCTAATGCATGGGGTACCTCACCCTTCTTTAATGGGCTTGTGGAATGGTGCAAGGAGCTGATGGAAGAAACCATGGAACATATCAAGAGACTTGTGGACAGGTGGGGCAAGCATGGCATCAGATCAAGGAATCCAGATTAGACAAGACCACTCTTTCAAACTAAAGTTATTTCATGATGCATCTATAGTTCAATCATATTGTCTGATGGTTGATACCAAGGCAACATGAAATCAGTGATACAAATTTAGCTTGCATTGGCCATGTGAATCTAATGCTAAGAATTGACAGGCCAAAATACTTTAATTTGGAGAAAGGCAGTTGAGTGACACTTCTTGGACTTTGAGTTTGGTTGCCTGGAAAGGAGCCTACAAGTCAAATTATTATAAGGGTGCCAGTTGGTAAAGTCCTTTATTTTGATACTAGACCTTGGTAAATGTTAACTAATTAATGATGTATTGTATTGTATTGGGTGGAAACTGGGCTGTCTGGTTGAATTTGGTATGCAGGGGAACTGAATGTAGATAAGTGGAAATCCCAATTTCCTTCATACTATCAAAATTTTCAACTAATTAATGATGTAAATTCAATATATAATCAATAACTTTCATTAAAAAAAATGAGAGATAAAAAGAGAAGATGTATAATCTAAATTATATATTAAATAAAATCATACTTCATCTTAATGCAAATATAATTGGGTTTGCATGCCTCAATGTGCTCTAAACCTGGGTTCAATCATGTCTTGACACTGATATTTGGCCAGACTTCTACTCCCACTATTTCCAAAAAGAAAAAGTCAATTAGTTGCAAGTACAATTACAATTTTATTCCTATCTCTAAAATACTTGTTGTTTGGACCTTTAAATTGTTTCCAATGAAAGATTGACTGTCTGCCACCAGTGATCAAAGTTGATCAATCAACAATCAAAAATTTAATTGGTTGTTTGATTTTTCTTATTGAAAAGACTTAAAATTTATTGTGTGATCAATGAATGTAGCTATAATGCAGGCCTTAGTTTGACTTCAAGGCCTTCCATGATTTAGTCTTAATGCTTGCCCTCCATATATTCATCCAAATGGAGGAAGCATATCACCAATTGCTTGTAATATGATTTAAGGTCAGAAGTTAACAGCTAAGAAAACCTAAAGGAATCTCGAAGCAGAACGATTGAAAAATACAATGTGTAGATAACTTAAAACCTAAAAGTGATTGAAAGAATATCCAACACATAATAAAGAGACATCAAGCCCATCCAATGTAGTAATCCAAATCACATAGGGAGTTGAGTGTTATTGCAGATGTTCTCTGTCCAGTAGCTTCTTCTAACATTCATAGAAAAATTTTGGTTATTTCTTTTTATCAAAATTAACTTTAGATAGTTATTCCTGATAAAACTATTTTAGGTTAGCTTATTTTCAAAAATATCTCTTATTGGTCTTTTTCTTAAAAAATTAGCCATAAGTGTCATTTCTTTGCATGATATCACTTGTCAATAAATTATCATGTCTTGTAGCTACGTCATTATAGTTGATTATAATATTTTTTAAACTTGGATTGATACATCACATAATTAATTTTTTGATAAAAATTAGGATGTAAATTTTTGTAGATTTCAAGAGGCTAATAATTTTTTTTTAAAAAAAACACACTACTAGTTTACTTGTTCTTTTGCACCCAAATGCAAGTTAGGATTAAGAAATATATCGAATTTTCTCTAGTATCATCTCTTAAGGTAATCTATATCTTTTATCCTATAAGTCACAAATATCAACTACCCAAATTGAGGCTTAAGGTTTTTCATGTAAAAAAAAATTATCGTTCCATATTTTTTTTGGATAAGTTTTTTCTTAAATCTATTTTTCTAAGAAAATTTTACAATGAAAAATAAATTTTACTATATTTGATTAATAAGAAATTTGTATGCAAAAAATAAATTTTACTGTATTTGCATCACAAACTTGGATTATAAACTAATGCAAACATAATATTCTCTGGCTACAAATTAACATTTAGGCATGGTTGATTTAACGATTCAGAGTCAACTAATAGCTGATAGCTATTAATTACTGCTATTGGTTAAAGTGTTTCATTACACTACTGTTAGCTGTTGCTATTTAAATATTAAATGACTGGACACGAGAGAGAGAGAGAGAGAGAGAGAGAGGAATCTATTAGGTTAGAATTGGTTTATTGTTAAGGATAATTTTATCTTTTTTTTTTTTTTTTAATCGATGAAGCAGTTGTTAAGTCCAATAGCTACCATAGATTAAGTCCAGTAACTAGCTTTCTAAATCAGCTAAATTTACATTTTACTAAACACTAGTAGTTTTACTGTTGGAAGCTAACAGCTACCATCTGGCTGTCAACATTTTACCATAGATGCCTAGAGGCCCTTAAAATCTATATAAAATCATAAGAATTAATTAATGGGAAATGGGAACGGAATAGAGGTGTCCGAATAAAATGAGTTATCCCAGGTTAAACATGATAATTCTATTCAGCCTCACAGGCCGAATAGATTTTGCTCTTTAAATACAAAACAAAATCTATCGGCCTCACTTTGCTCTTTAAAGTTATACTTTCTCCCAGCCATGAAGTACATTGCTCTACCTTTATTCTGGAGGTCTTATGGAGGAGGATGCAACTCGAATGGGCCAATTTGGGCATCAGAGGCCAATCTGCCCAGGCTAAGTGGAAAGACCCTTAGCTCAAATCTTAGACTAGATTTGGCAAATCCAACCCAAGGTTAGGCTAACTTTAAGGGTGTGTTTGTTTTTAATTTGAGAACAATTCTTTTTTTTTTTAATTTAATTTTTATTTTCATACAAAATAGGAAACATAGTAAAAATGTATTTGGTGAGTGAAAATAAAAATAATTTTCTGAAAAACTCAAATAAAAAATAATAGAAAGAAAATATTTTCATTGTTTTTCTTCAAAACAAAGAAAATAAAAGAAAATAAAAACTAGGAAACATGAAAGCATAGAAGTCGTTTATAATGAAAATAAAAAATAAAAAATATTTTTGTTTTTATTTACCAAATATATTTTTTTAGAAATTAGAAAGCAGAAAATGAAATTTATTCTCAGATAATGAAAGTAGAAAATAAAAATTAAAAATATTTTCGAAAATCAAACATAGCTTAATACTTTAAGCTTTTTGTGTTTTGGTAAGCATATTCCAAGCTGCAAGGCTGGATCAGGGTAAAGCTGGGTAAAGTTTGGGCTGGCTGAGTCAGACTAGCAACAAGAAAGAAGGGAAATGGGGAACCCAAAATATAGGGAACAAACACCCAATTAACCAATCCCAATGGGATGTCAACCTAAGTTTAATGTTTATTTGAAAACTCTTGGGTTTAGTCAAGATGTCAATTTACTAATTTGATCAACTTAGGTTGGGTTGGTCTTTGCCAACACAAAGTCCCCACCTTTAGCCAAACTTGTCCAAGCCTGCCTAGTCTTTGAACTAGATTTGGCTTGGCATGCCCAAATTGGACTCCTCACATCATGTTATCTTTATTCTCAAGGATCCCAAGAATCAAAATGGAAGAAGTCCTAATAAAGAGGAGCTCTTGCTCATCATGAGATCTGCACTCATATAAGAGCTTCTAGCATGCAAAATAAACCTTAATATTTCTCCAAAACTCTCCAACTCTTTATCTCCCACACTCCTATAAATAACACCAAATATTATTAAGTTGCTTGACTGATATTTAATTCTTTTATATTGCTGTAAAATAGCCAGGGATCTATTATTATGAAGTTTTTACTTTTAATTCTGAAATTATAAGAATATACATTTTAGTGTGTTTGCAATGGATAACTTCTTAGTCCATGAATTTTTCTAATTTGACTATTTAAATATATAGAACCTCTCCAGCCTACTTGGAAATTTAAAGCACATCTTTGAATTTTTGGAATCAATAAAAGAATTTCAGTAAAAAGAAAGACTCAATTAAATCCAAAGTAAAGAAGAAGCAAGAGGCGTAGGAAACATTCTTAAAAAAGTTTTCCACATCAAGTGAATAATTTTAAGTTACCAACTTCTTTTTTTTTAAAAGAAAACAGAACATGTCAAAATTCAAAGCATAGAGATTTATTCAAAGCAAAGGAAGAGTAGGATGGGGCGTTCTTTCTTTTAACTCTATAGCCTCCAATTCCTCCGCTTATTATGCTTCTTATCCAAAAATCCTCCTTAAAAGAATAGAAATAGAAGAGGCAAAGCTCTATCAGGTTCACATTATATGTTTGTTCTCCCTTCTTTTTCCCTCTTCATCAAATAGGATTTGAAGGGAAACAAACTCTAGTAGGATTATCTTCAAGTCTAGGAGCTGTTCTTGTTCATCCCATCCATCTTGTGATTTTTTCTTTCTTCCCCAGCACAACCAATTTATGATCATAATACCCCTCAAGAAGGAAAGCAGGAGGTTCCAAGACAAGGATAAGTCATGAGGCAAAGGAAGCTCCAAACAACTAAGAAATATACACAACCTAAATACACATCCAAGATCAGCACCTCGTAATAGCTAAAAAGAGATTATTAAGTGGAGACTCCTATTCCTAGAAGAAGACCCAGCATGTTACCACTTAATTGTAATTATGCATTCACCATGGGAATATTGAGTGTATTCATTTCCTTGATTTTCCCCCCCTTATTTTCTTAGATGGCCATCCTGCACAAGAACACCTAATGCAATGATATAATTCAAAAAAATATCTTGGTGCAAAATCAAAATTCCTCATCCAATATTTTGTGAAGATCAAAGTGCAATGTGGAAGAGGTTCAATAAGAAGAGAGGGTATTGGGCTTTTTAGTTATCATTCAGGTATAAATTAGTCTCTACCTAGTCCATTAGGTAGCATTTGATTGCACTTAAATTTTGAAAGGGAAACAAGAATAAGTGCATTTAATATGCAGTGAGTTTTGAGATGTTTTGAATTTTATCAACAAAATTATCCTCACTCTCCTTTTTATGTCCTGGAGTAAAAGAGCAATATTAATGATAATAATTTTAATTGGAAGCAAGAGCCAATAGGGCTGTGGACATAAGTCTATTTTACTAAAATGATAGAATAGAATTACATCATGTAGGTTCACTTATAACCCCCATGGTATAAGCCCCAATTCCGCAGTTTATTTTAGTATTCGGTATGATCAGTACCCAAAATGAGGGCATATCCCCACTTATTCCATAACCAAACAGGTCCATGGTCTAGTTCCTAGGCTCTTGTTTTAATTACATGCTTGAATTATACTTTATTTTTCTTTCAACCGCATTCACTTTGATATAATATTGGCCAAGGTGTTCTCCTAGACTCCTTACATGCATCACTTGCTTTAACTCAGGCACAAATGAGTCTCTTTCCTGCATAAATAAAACTAAATTTTAAGATCTAATTTCAGGAAATGGAGTAAAATAATGTGCCCACTTATTAACCAACTCCATGAATTATTTGTTCATGTTAAATAACCATGCTTCTCAAACTAGATTGGCCGACTGCAATTTGACCATCTTCTACATGAAATGTGTTCTTGTCCATTCCAACTTCAAATTGGCACTCTCCTTCCTATATCCTGAAGACTTCAACCAAACCATCCTTCTCTCAGCTTCTCTCTCTTTTGTTTGATTGTGCAACAAAGAGAAGGAAGAGAAAAGAAGAAGATGGGCAAGCAGTAGTGCCTTTGCTCCTCCCTGCTTAGGCCTTGTCACCTTTAATCCTGATGAATTTTGATACTCTACTTTAGCTTTGTGCCATTCTAGTGACTCTGCTGCCATTTATGCTCCCTACCTATTTACATCAACACAACTTCCACTGGACTTAATCGCGTTATCTTTGATCGTATTGGATCCACCTATGCCGCCTCTAGTTATACCTTGTTGGCTTCTTTACAAATTAGCAACCATCATTTCTACTCTGTACCACCTTCATAGAATAGGAAGAGAAGAAAACAAAGGATAAGAGATGAAGGAAAATGCAATGGAAGCATGAATAAATATGTGAGTATATCTCAAGAACTTAAAGTAAAAATTTCAAGTTTCTTATGTAATTTTACGTACATCTTTTGAAGCTATTTTAAAAATCTTTGATTAAAGCTTCATAATAAATTGGGCTAGTGAGTTGGATCTTTATTTTTATCTGCAAATAAAAAAGCATTTAGATTACCAGAGGATTTGGAGAGATCTATCTTGCTTATGCCCCTTACACTCTCTCTTAAAGCATATATTATTCGTCCTATAGGTAGATGAGGGCCAATCTATTTATAGATTTTCTTATAATAGTGCTTTTGAATATAGAACTCTTTTATAAGAGTCCTTGTGGGTCTCTTAAACCTTATCTTTATCTATTTAAACAATAGATAAGTGATTTCATATTTAAATTTATCTCAAATTCTCTAATCGAGTCGATCTAACAGTGAGCATTCTGATTTGGGTCCTAGCCTGAATGCCTATCGCCAAATATTTTCCCCCACTTTTAACTTGCAATTCTATTTACTATGATGAGTCAACATTGGTTTAATTAGGATAGTTGAAACAGTTCTAAATTAGAACCATGAAGTTAGCTAATTTTTTAATATTTTTGATTTTCAGTAATTATAAGTCATAAATAAGTGTTAAGTATTTTTATATAAGGTTATAAGACTTTTGCTATCATGCTTCTAACTGTATGTGGATAGTGTTGCAAATAAAAAGAAGTAAAAGGATATAAGAGTATGTGGATAGTGTTGCAAATAAAAAGAAGTAAAAGGATATAAGAGGGCGTTATAAAGGGCTGAAGGCTTTGAAAGAGGGAGGATTAAAGCTTGGTCTCCCAAAAGAATCATATAAAAGTATTCTAGATGAATCCAAGGTTATAATACTAGAAATAATCATGATTATAACTTACATTCAACACAATAATAAGCAGAATAAGTTTTGCAAGCATCATTTATTTACTTTTCCTAAAAATACTTTTTATGACAATAGTCTAGTACATAAATAACTCAGCACCCAATATGGGTCTCAAAGATCTAGTATTATCTATATTTTAATCAATATATATAATTTAATACTAGGATTTGATTTATATAAATTATAAATAAACTAAAGGTAAAAATATACTTTGGTCCTCAAACTTTCTTTCAGAAGTTTAGTTCCTCATGTTTTAGAATGTTGCATTCCTGATATTCCACATAAAGACTAGCTAATTGATGGAGTAGCTGATGTATCACTTTGTCAATCATGTTAAAAATCAGTTATTCCATCAATTTCGATCGATCTCATATAATCGAATGTCAGAATATAACATTCTTAAAATATGAGAGATAAATTATAATAACTGAGAGTTTGAGGATCAAAATGAATTTTGAGTGAAAGTTTGAAGGCCAAAAACATATTTTAGCCTAGTCTAAAACAATAGAGTAAGATCCCAACAAACTTGCCCCATCAAAGTAAATTTATCATTTTAAACTACGTTTGTATTTTAATTTGTTATACTCCTACTCATTTTCATAAATATGATATCTATTTGTTTACCTTTGTTATGTGATAAAAGTGAAAAAAACTCTTTTTGTAGGAAAGAAATGAAACAATTGTAAAGAGTTCTATATAATTATATATATATGAGGTGACCATCCATGAGAAATGTCTCTAGGAAAAATCCTTCGAACATGGGAGGGATTGCCATTCTTGGAACTGTAAGATTTTTATTAATATTATAAAGGCACAAAATGAGCATCTGACGAGCTAATCTACTATAAAAAATTCTATGATTCCAACCCCTCTTCCATTGTTACTAGTTTATGAGCCAATTATATATCATAATTTTATTTTATAAATAAAACTGCTCATGGATGACTTATGTCACCGATTTAACCTCTCTTTTTTATTTCTCTAAATGAGATTAGTGCGACATTTATTTAATGAAAAATTAAAAGACTTTTAGAACTTGAGTCCAGCTATCTATTTTTTAAAAAATAATTTTCTCAAAAATCAAACTTTATTTTCGTTCAAAATCAGCATTCAACACTTAATATTCTTATATTTTTTAAAATTTTTTATTATTTACAGCATCATTCATGTACAATAAAAAAATGTTATCAAAAAAGCATTAGAATTTTATTATTATTATTAATGATATTTGTAATATTAAGTGAGAAATCTTTAGCATGAGTTAGTAGAAGAATGGGTGGGTGAGCACGTGATATTTATTGACCGAAGAATCCAGTGGCAAAAGGTGACGAGCTGCACCTAAGTTTAATCATTGCCACAGCTTTAGAAGGTCACCATTAAAGTATATCTTTTTTTGTAGCACGGCAGAATAATTAGCAATGCTTAACAGCCTAATTACTGCTGTAGTGGTCGGTACAACCATTCCCGAGAATTCCATAGATTTTCCAGCGATTTGACCCCTACTAACTCCCTCTTCTCCAACCAAACACACGCATAATAATTTATTTCTATCAGTACAGCTACAATTACGTGAGTTGGATCTAAAAATGGTTGCTTAGGTTGGACCAGGAACTACCAGTTCGATTTCAGATCCCTTCTGAGATAGTTTTGGATCATCCTAAATACATCTGGAGAAGCCTTGACCTCAAAGTCTGCTGAGATTAATTTATGCTATGGAATTCCAAAGTCCCACGGACCCCTCCGGCTCTCTCGCTCCAAACCATGTGGTCATTAATCCTTAAACCTCTCGTTCGTTGGACCTTGGGATGCCACCTACCTCCATTACTCCTTCATCACCTCCCTCCTCCTCTAGTTTCCTTCTTCCAAACTCATGAACGCCACCAGCTCCGCTCCGAGCCCCCCTGGAGGGCCGGCCGTCTCCACCGGCAGCGGCGGCGGCGGCAAGCTGCGCTACATTCTGGGCTTCTCCGTCGGCGCCCTTCTTTTCGTCATGTCCATCATGTTTATATACTATTTGTGCACCCGAGCCAACGTGCCAGCCCAGCCAACTCGGCGGCGGTCGAGCAGGCCCGCCGGCGAGGCGAGGGTGGCCGACGTGGAGGCCGGGCTCGACGAGGCGACGCTGACGAGCTACCCCGTGGTGGTGTACTCCAAGGTGAAGCGCGGGCGCAAGGGGACGACGGCGGGGTCTTGCTGCTCGATTTGCCTGGCGGACTACAGGGATGCCGACGTGCTTCGCGCGCTGCCGGAGTGCGGCCACCTCTTCCACCTCGACTGCGTCGATCCGTGGCTGAGGTCGCGTCCGACGTGCCCCCTGTGCCGCACCTCGCCGATGCCGAGCCCCCTCTCGACGCCTTTGGCTGAGGTCGTTCCATTGTCGGGGCAATCCTGGAATGTATGATGTTTTTCTTCTTCTTCTTCTTCCTCTCCTCTTCTTTCTTTTTGTTTTTGTTTTTGTTTTTGTTTTTTAGGGGTTTTATGTCATGATACTCTTTTGTGAATAGGAATTTTTTACTGTAATTTATGAATGATTAAATATTTTCTTACCTCTTTTTTTATTTTTTAGATGAGACAGTAGATTATTGCAAATGATGTTAAGAGCGAATAGACTCATGATGTTTATGCATCACATTAAATTGGATTTGAATTATCCATTAGCCTCATGAGAACATCAAGCGAAAGTTTGTGCTAGTTAGAAGCGGCAATATAAGACTCAATCCATTTATTCGATCTCCATTTGATATGCAATAAATGGTTTTGATTAGGATTTAACGGATTTAAATTAGGGTTAAACATGTTTGGATCGTAAACCGATTGATCCATCTTAACTTGTATGTTAAGTAGGTTGAATTCAGATTCCATGTTCTTAACCCATTTAACCTATTTAAATAACTAGTTGGATTGGGTTACTTTGGATTAGCCTATTTATCTTATTTATATTACTAGTTAATAGGTTAAACAAATTAAACATGTTGATATTTATCCTTTTTGTTATCAGTTAATAAATTAAATAGATCGGGTTGACTTTATTTAGGTTTAAAATCCTGTTATGCTTAATAAAAAAGTTGAATTTAAGTTGATAATTTTTATGATTAATCCGCATTAGACTCAATTCATTTATGACTCAAATTGATTTCATTGCCGTCCTCAGTTGCTAGGATATGTTTAAAACTTATATAAAACAAAGTGGCCGGATATTCTTCAATCCTTTTTGGATGGGATCTTGAATGGCTATAAAAGCAGTTAAGGGGTTGACTCATAATTTGGTTTTTTTTTTTTTTGTCATGGTAGCCAGCAGTGATGCGTAATTTTGGTTGGGTTGTTTGGTTCATGACGTAACCTCATCTCCTGTATCCCTAGCCAAAGATGGCTGAAGGCTAAATTTTCTTCTCTCCGGTTCATGTCACAGTTGCCATGGTCCAACTCTTAGCCTCTCTCACTCCCTCTATTTATATATAAAATGACAGGCCATTTTCTTGTACGCCCAGTGAAAACGGTATCAAGTCCCCTTCCATCCATTGTAATTGCTGCCCAATCTTTCATCGCGATGGCACTAAAGTTGAACAATCCAACAAAAGACCAAGGCAATTTACAAGGATTCTGTAAGCCCCTAGCTGGTTAACTACACAACTACTCTCTCGTCCGCATGCTCGGCGCTTTCATTTGCTTTCAGTGGCACAGAGAAGATGGTACTCTCGTTTACCCTCAGTCGCACGGAGAAGATGGAAAATGCGGTGAGTCATTAAACTCGCTGCCGTCCCTCGGACTTTGGTGGTCACCAGCTGGATTGTTGCTTTGCTGAGATCTTGACTCGTTCTACGGTCCTGTCCCTTTCTTCTAGTACGTTAGAACAATTACTTGAAATTTTAATCTTCTTACTTTTAATTGTTATTAAAACTTACCATCAAATAACACTACGTTGTATTGATTTGACTATTCAAAATTAGCCACTAAAATGATGGAATTTAGATGCTGTGTATGTATACATGCCATACTATTTCATCCGTCTCTTTCGGCATACATAATATATTACACCTAAGTTCCTTTCAAATAAGCATCTCACCTACCATGCCCAAGTTGAAGCGAGTTAATCATTAAAAAATAAAAAAGATTGGAGTCACAAATTCCATTCTTAAGCCTTGACTCCATGCCTCGGTCCCACTCCTACCTCTTTCAATCGTCTCGTTAGTTCTTAATCTTGATCTACATCGCAATGGATGTTGGTTTGCGATGTGAGGCATTTAAAGCTTATTATCTTGGTTGGTATAATGTGACAAATCATGATATAGTAGTAGCTTAGATGGGCAATTTGAATGCATGGATACATGTCTAAAAAAATTTAAAAATAAAATAAAAGTCTAATTGAGAGATGTTGACTTGGTGGATTAGTGAGAAAATATTTCTAAATTATATAATTTGAAAATTTATAAGAGAATTGATAGAATTATAGAGATAATAGAAAATCAAGAAATGCTAGAAGAAATAAAATTAGTAGGGAAATTAATAAGACTCAAGAGATAATTATTCAGGTAATTAGCAAACATAAACATTAAAAAATAAAAATATATTATATTTGATATTTACTAAAAATGTCATTGTTAACATGGTTTTTAAGATAATGTTATCCTAAGAAACTATGGGCAATTTTATTGATAAATTTGATAAATGTAATTTATTTGCATATTCCTCCTCCATTTTATAATATAGTTAAATAATTTTAAAATATGGAGTAAGATTTTCAATATGTCACTTAAAATTTAAAATTAATTCAAATTTTTAATATTCAAAACAATGTCTTAGATTGGGATTCATATTTTAAGTAAATGGTGGAATTACCGCATGCATATCATGGATGTATCATCATGACATGAAGGCATCTTTGATACATTTAATTTGCTGGCTTCATAGTTGTTTGTCTCTCATGCTTAGCTATGATATCCATGAAGATCATAGGAATTCTAGCTCTTTTTACCATTTCCAACTCTAGTTGAAATATATCAAGATCATAGTTCATCTTAATATGGCTAGCCAATGAGATTATCATCAAGACATCTATGAAAGTTTACATACATACATACATGCATACATACATACATACATGTATATATATAATTAAATTTTGATAAAAGTTATATTTTATAAAATAATAGTTTTAGGATCATCTACATAATCAACATGAATTCATTCAGGAGAATAAAATGGTTATTTCATAAGGTTTCACAAGTACAAACTCCTCCTTAGTTTACATGCAATATCTTTTGATTCTCCTCTGTATTTTTTCTCCATTTTGACATCATAATCTCAATTAATAATCTTTATAATTAACATGACCTCTATCAAAATAAAAGCTATTGACGCAATATGTCATTATATGGCGACAATATAAATAATAATAAATAATACATATAGTAATAAAATAGCATCTTATTTTAGTTATTATTTATTTGTAAGGTTATTAGGGGCTAATCTCCTAATTTGTTATTAATTTATTTGTAAGAGCTTACTCCAATTAAAATTGAATCTTCACCTTTGTTTAATAAGTAAAAGGTGATACCGTTTAAGCAAGCACTCTATAAATTTATTTATTTATTAAAATAAATATTAACCTAGTAAGGCGTACATGCTTTTTAGTTTGATAGTAAAATATTGCCCTCCATCAAAGTTACTGAGTTATCTCTCTCTTCAAAGTCATAGTGGAACTTTTTAAATATTTCTCTATAACAAGATAAGTAGGTTGATAAATATACTGATTGCCGTTATTATATGATATGAAGTAAGTGAACCTTTATATGATTTAGTCTAATTAGATTTAGGCTAGGCCTTAGTTACAAGAGGTAATGAGTTAAATCTATTTGTGTTCAGCCAGGTTAAACTAAATTTAGGTCAAAAAATTCTGCCCCAACGCTTTCATTTTTTTGATAAATTGACAAAAATCATGAAATCTTGATATTATTTTAATGGTATTTTTAAAAATATTAAAAATAGCACCTTGACATAGATTTATGATAAATTATTAGAAATCATAAAATTTATGACATTATTTTAGTTGCATTTTTAAAAAATTTTAAAAAGAAAACCTTGCTCCACATTTATGATAGATTGCTAGAAATCATAGAATCCACAACAATATTTTAGTGACATTTAAAAAAAAAACAAAGAAATAACACTTTGCCTTACTAATAAATTGCAAGAAATCATAAAATTCATAATATTATTTTAATTTTCTTTATTTATTCTATCAATGAATCAGAAATACTTTATAGTTTTCTTACCAAGTTGGCCAAAACTTATGACAACTAAGGATTAGATATATAACATTACACGCTACATCCTACCACTAAGAGAAATTCCACCTTAGGGCACTTGGGGCTGATAATGGAATGGGCCAGTCGAAAATTTAATTGAGACTAGTACTAGCCTACTGGCATCAGGAAAAGTTTCTTGAGCGAAGATTGGTCCATGCAGGATAAATGTTTGCATTACTTCAGCTTAGGAGGTGCGTTAGAGTTTATCTTGAGGATAACAAGCTTAAGATAGATATGTTTTAGTACCTAAGGAAAACATGAGTTCTAGTATGTGTGTGACATTATAAATTTTTTTTCTATATAAGTACATGTAGTCCAAATTGTTTGAGTAATACAAAGAATTATTGAAAGATTCAAAAAAGAATTTTGTTGAATGTAAGCTGGTCTAGAATTCATGTAAGAAATAGTGTCTAATAACGAAATGGTCATTATAATCTTCAGTTTATTTCGTAATGTAATTTATGCCTCTTTTATGTAGATGTAGGTCATTCAAATCGAACCATATAAGTTCCTTTTTCCTTGTTGTTTTCCCTTGGTTCTTCTCTTTTGATTCCTTCTTTCCTTGAGCTTTTGCAATAAATGGTGTTGGAGCCTTGGTTTTTCAAGCACATGCAATGCAGGGAGGTCATCCGTTGCTAAGCCCAGAGGCTATCGGAAGAAGGCGGTCCAAGAAACATCCCAATTGAACTCATCCAAGCTAGACGAGCATTGTAGCTAAAGAGAAGCTGGGTTGACGAAGGTTGGGCCAGATCCAAATCCCATCATCGGAGAAGAAGAAGCAGCGACTGCGATTAATGGCTGAGCTCGGATGGCAGGAAATCCATTGGTTTGGAGGCATGAACCCCGATTTCTGAGGCATGTAAGACCACAAACAACCCTTGTTCTCATCCGACCTGTGCTCAGCATTGGACTTGGCCAATTGGCCGATGGCCAGAGCGGGGGGGGGGGGGGGGTGTCTATTCTTGCTCCCCTTGTTTCTTCGATTTCGGCGACGGAAAGAGCTGTGAAGTAGAGGGTCGAGGGCTGGAGGAGCCGGCGACAAAACTAGCCCGATGATGAGCTCCGTAGCTGCGACTCTAGTCGAAGGATGTGAAGACCCCTGTTTCTGGGGCAGATAAAGTTGGGATGTCGTCGGTGGTGACCGCCACAGATAACAGAGTTCGGCTGCTAGCTATGTGGGGATGGATAGCGGTGGAACTCATGGCCGAGAGGCATCCGATGACGAAGATCGCCAACCAACAGGGCGGCACAGCCGGTGGAATGAAGGTGGAGCAACATTTTGCTGCTATTGTGGGTGGACTGTTGTGAGGCAGCAGTAGTGGTTGGGATTGAACCGGCGATGACCTCGCCGGCATGAGACTGTCAGGCGCTAGTGAGAGGTGGTGAGCGGCAACACCGGGAGTCTCGTGTGCAGGCTAACGGACATGAGGAAGAAAGGAGGAGGGGAAGGAAGAAGAAGAAGATAGAAAAAAAAAAAAAAAAAAAAAAAAAAAAGTTATTCCAGCCTGGAATAAGTCTAGAATAGGTGAATTTTTTTTTTTTCTTTTTTTAGTGAGGCACTAAGAGCAGAACTTTTCTCAGGGAGTATAGAGAATTTTCTCTGTTTTTAAGATGGAGCATTGCTCTATATGGAACCAAAGACTTTCTCTATTTTTGAAACATTGCTTTAGGATGTCCTACCATAATAATTTGGTGTAAATTATTCTAGTGACAGGGTGAAGGTAGATTATCGCTCTAAGTGGAGATCAGAGATTTTCGTTATTTTAGAAGCATTGTTCCAAGGTATCTTACTATGGTGATCTAGTTCGGCTAATTCTGATGAAGTGGTGAAGGTAGAGCATTGCTCTGGATGAAAATCAGAAACTTTCTTTATTTTTAGAGTCATACTCCACTATTATTAGAGTATTTTCTTTATTTTAGGTGAACCTATGTCCACCTTATGTGGAGTCAGTAGTTTGGACAACTAGTGCCAAGTGGTGCAATGCGAGGTAGGATTTGAATCCCTAGTGGATGCATAGTTGCACAAATGCATTTGATCTAAGTTGAGTATGCCAAAGTATTGATTTTGAGGAGAGATTCATAATGCCAATTATGAAGTTTAAAATCGACAAGTTCAATAGAGCTAATGGCTCCAGCATCTTGTAGTTTAAGATGCAAGCCCTTTTGATGCAATAAGGGCTATGGAGGGTGCTAGAAGACAGAGAGAGATTGCTAGCTATTAGCAAAAGCATACAATATAATTTTATTATATTTAGTAGATGAGATTATTTGAAAAGTTATTGAGGAGAAGACATCAACTAGACTCTAGTTAAAATTGGAGTAAATACATGATAAAAGCTCTCACAAGTCGGTTATACTTGAAGCATAGACTCTATCACCTATGGATGAAAGAAAATACACCAGTAAAGGACCATGTAGATGAATTTAACAAGGCTATTCTTGATTTAAAGAATATTAGAATCAAGATATAAGATGAAGATTAAGTTTTAATTCTATTATACTCATTACCATCCTTATATGAGAATTTTGTTGATACATTATTATATAGAAAAGATAGTCTCTCAATCAATGATGTAAAAGATGCCTTCAATTTATGAAGCTAAAAAGAATGATATCTACGGCCTATGGGGAGAAATAAGGGGAAGAATTGGCTATTAGAGGTACGAGTAAAGAGAATAATTCAAGCAATAGAGATAAATCAAGATCAAAGTCAAGTCATCAAAAATATTATTGCTACTCTTGTCATGAGGAAGTGCACATTAAGAGCAAATATCCAAAGAGAAAAGGAAAGGATGATAAAAAGGAAAGTACATTGAGGCTAGAGCGAGTGTAATTAAAGAAAATACTTTAGAAAGCTTCGATGATGTGGAAAGCAAGTCTTTTCTCGAGGCATCCTCAATTAGCATCAGTAACTCCAAAAATTAGTGGATTCTTGATTCTGGTTATTCCTTTTATATGACTTCTAATAGAAGTTGGTTCTTTAAATATCAATCAAAAGTAGGAAAGGTTATATTGAGTGACAACAAAGCTACAAATATTGTTGAGATTAGAACAATGTATATCAAGATGTTTGATGCCATTTTGAGGTCTTAAAGGCTTGGCTTAACATGTCCTGAAATTCATGAAGAACTTGATTTCCTTAGACATACTTAATTTTTAAGGTTATAAATATATGGCTGAGAATGATGTGCTAAAAATTTTTAAGAGTGCTTTTGTGATGATTAAAAGAAGAATGATGAAAGGCTCGTATCACTTAATCAGAAGCAATGTTACTAGTATTGCTGTAGTTTCTTCATTTGTAGAGTTGTTAGACTTGAATATCTCTCAATTATGCCATATGTGGTTAGGGTATATGAGCAGGAGAGATGTTGGAGTTATTCAAGATATGTCTACTTGATGGTGTAAAGATCGGTAAGCTAGACTTCTGTGAGCACTGCAATGAAAAGCAAAGCAAGCTAAAGTTTAGCATTGATACTCACTACTCCAAGAGGTGTTAAACTATATCCATTTAAACCTCTGAGACCTAGCCCTCATACATTGGTGAATAAACATTGATATTTTTTGATGACTACTCACAAAAGGTTTAGTTTATTTCTTGAAATACAAAGTTGAGGTAATTTTCAAAATTAAGTAGTGAAAAGCCATGGTGGAGAAATAGACTAGATGAGAAATCAAAATATTACATACGGATAATGGTTTGGAACCCTGTAAAGGTGAATTTGATGAATTCTATAAGAATAAAGGTATAGTGAGGCACCATACTATGCAGACAACATCACAGCATAATAAAGTTACAGAATTGATGAATGAACACTCTCAGAGAAAGCCTATTATATGCTATCTAACGCTAGACTTGAGAAAATCTTTTGGGTTGAGACAATGATGCATACAGTAATCTTCTTGGTGAATTGGTCACTATTGATTACTATTGATTTGAAGATTCCTCAGGAGGTATGGTCTAATCAACCTATTGATTATTCTGATTTGAAGATATTTGGTTGCCCTAGGAATGTTCATGTTAAGGATGATAAATTTGAACCAAGGGTAACGAAGTGCATATTTCTTAGTTATGGCACTAGAGTGAAATATTACAGATTGTGGTATGTGAAGGATCCAAGGTCACCCAAGCTCATGATTAGTAGAGATATTTTCTTTGATGAGTCTTGCCAGAAGGGAGGAATTATTGAAAGTTAGGCAGAGGACCACGGTGTTAGCAAGAAGGTGGAGCTTGTGGTACAAGCTTCAGGAAGAAAATTATGAGGCTTGCCAGCTTAGCTTAACATGGAGGTATAAATTAAAGAAACTATACAAGATATAGAAGTATCTCAAAAACAACCCTATAACATACATATCAATTATGAGAGGAGGCATATTAGGTCACCATATGGTATACAGATATAATTAGTTATGCACTTGCTACAGTTAAGAGTGTGGGGAATGAGTCTCTTAAGTATAAAAAAGCTATAAAGAGTAAGGAGTCTGCTGAAAGGATAGTAGCTATGAACAAAGAGATGAATTCTTTTGTAAAGAAATAGATTTGGGAGCTTATGAAGTTGCCTAAGAAGAAAAAGTCAATTTTAGGAGACAAGTTCAAGCATTGTTGGACTTGGTCGGAGTCTGGATAGGCTGATACCCATCAGGGCAAGTGACAGATGATAAAGAAGTTCTAGGTTGATTGGCTTGGTAAACCTCAAGCCAAAATAGAGATTATTACAGTTTGTCTTAAAATTAGCTAGTTTAAGATGAATATATTTCCATATATGAAGAGAAAATAAGTCCTAGCATATGTATGACATTGTAGATTCCTTTTCTATATAAAAATATGTAGCCTTGGCCTTTAGGGTAAACTAGAGTGCTATTGAAAAATTCAATAGAGTTTTGTTGGGTGTAAATGGGTCTAGGATTTTATATCTCTGATGAGAAAACGACTATTGTAATCTTCAGTTTATTTTTATAATGAAATTTATGTCATCTGACCGAACCACATAATTCTTTCTGCATTATTTTCTTCTTGTTTTCTCTTTATTCCTCTCTGTTGATTCCTTCTTCTCTCGAGCTTTCGTAATAAAGTGTTTGGTACGGGGTAATCCATAAAAAATCATCCGTAGTTCAAATGAAAATGATAGAATCATCATGCTTACTTGCATTCATCTCTAAAATTATCACTCAACCCAATGACCCCATAGTTGTCTTTAAGGTCGGATATTTAAGTTCACTCTAAGCAATAATCTTGATATGAGATTTAGGGATCAAAATGCCTTTCGTCCATAAAAAAAGAATGCTTAATGTTATTTTCATATTAATATAATATAATTTAATATTATAAGATTTATGATAATAATATAATATAATATAATTATAATATTAAGATATAATATGCTATTATAATATCATAAAATAATATTATATTATTATATTTATTATACTATAATCTTATAATTATATTACAATTAAATCTAACTATTATAATAAAAAAATAATAATAAATTATCGTCATAGTTACAAAATATATTAGAGATAACTTTGATATTACACGATCAATGCTCTTGAATTTTTCTAACATACCAAATAGTTTAATTATAAATATCTAAGAATTTTTAATTATTGAAATATGGTATGTATATTAAACTTGATAATTTTAGATCATTGAAGATAAAATTATTTTGAGATAAAAATCATCTGTGACCTAAAATTATCACGGTGAACTCATTTTGATGGTGGATATAAATCTCTAACAGCACTGTAAATAGAGTAAAAATAAATTAGTTCCTGTCGCCATCCTCTCCTCTTATTTTGATTACGTCGGCCAGGCAAACTTTTTTTGTTTGATAAATCTCTATCGGCAACTACCGCTCGCAGCCGGGGCCACAAGTTTTGGCTTCATGCGGTTAGTCAATGAGCTCCTTGAGACGTCTTTGCTTGATGACGAATGGTTTTGGTACCGCAGAGTACCAGATCTTTGGAGCTCACGCAACCCTTCTTTATTGTAAGCAAGGCTTTCCAGAATCCAAAGCAAAATGGCTATAAATTTTGCTTTGATGGCAGAACGGTAACCAAACTGGGCCACAGGCTAGCAGTTGCACCCCTACACGCTATGCGAGAGAAAGATTTGGGGTTCAACCCCAGTGAGCTCGCTGTTTGCAAAATACTTGAATCAGTTTCTTATTCTTAAGGAAATTACAAAAAAAAAAAAAAAAAAAAAACGCATGCAAAATTTACATGATCATCTGTTATGGATCTTTCTTTTAATAAATTATTTTAAAAAAAATGTGAAAAAAAAATCTCAAAAGAATTATTAGGAATGACATTTTTTTTAAAAAAAAAAAAAATTATGATCATTGTTTGCAATCGTTAGATAGATGATTTTAAAATTGTTTGTTCAAAATATGGCTTTAGAGGAGCAAAATTTTAGCTTAAAACTTGCATGTTGTAGAAATGATTTTAAAATCATATATGGAATAGATAATTTTATAACTTAGCCAAACACAACAACCTACTTTCAACACCCAGTGAAATTTGCCAACTCAGCACCCATGTGTAGTCATCAGCGAAACTTGCCAACCCAGCACCCTTGGGTAGTCATGAAGCAATAAATGATCTAGATCATTTTAAAATCATTTGTTCAACAGATAATTTCAAACTTTGATGTGGTTTTAAAGATCACGCTTGCCTAGCATTCTATGTGGCATTTCAACATTATTCCTGAAAATAGTATTTTGCCCACCTTATTACCAAATTGCAACCCCTTCAAATAAAAAAATAAAAATAAAAATCCAAGCTTTCTAAAAGGAGAACTCTTATATTTCTATTAAGGTTGCATATGGATTGGATTGACTCATGACTCGATTCGGTTTTAATCCGATTAAACCCAATTTAAATTCTGAATTAGATTCAAATCTTATATTTTTTGTCCTGACCCTATCTGAATCCAATTTTTTTCAATCCATAAACCTTAATTATATAAATTTTGTTCTTCTTTAGTTCAATTATGTTTATAACTTCATTAAACTTAAATTAATTGTCCTTTCTCCAATTATATCTAAATAAAATTAGATATAATTAGATCTTATAGATGCTCACCTATCTTTTTTTAATTATATCTAAATATTTATATTTTATTATTTATTTTAAAAGATTTTTATTTATAATGTCATTAAGTATATAAATAAATATTTTAAGTATTACATTTATAAACTTAAAAATAATCATTTACTAGGATAGAATTAAGAGATTTTGAATAAAAATTTAAGTTTAAGTTGATTATTTTAATCCTATTAAAATTGTTTAATAAATCTATACTTAATTTTTAATTACTAGATTTTAACAATAAAACAATAGTTAAATGCTTGACTCAAATATAATATTTTAGGTTGAATCCGAATAGATCCAACTAACCTATTAGGTCTAAAATTTTTTCTATAGACTCGATCTAGCCTAATTCGATCAACAAATGGGTTAGGTTCGGTTCTAAAATCAAGACTCAAATATAAAACTAGATTAGATCGGGATTGAGCATGACCCATCCTGACCTGACCCATTTGTAGCCCTAATTTCTATTTAATTAGAAAAAGAATGGAGCTGTGGGAAAAAATGGAGTAAAGTTCATATGCTTTCATTTGAGGTTTGGTTTTGTTTAGATTTGCATACATAGCTTGTGTTGTTTAGACGAAATATGAAATGAACTTTTAAGGTTTTCAATTTTATCAACAAGGCTATTTCGACTTTTTCTTATGATGAGATGCTTGACCTTTGAAACAGAAAGTATTCTAAAATACGTGGATTGAGACACTGAGATGAAATAGTTCTATCATGATACTTAGAATGGCAATCTATTTCGATATCTCATGAGATATTCTGCTAGGACTTTGAAATGGATTTACTTAAGAGGGTGATAACACTCCTGAATTCCTGTAGATCTCCTATTCCACTGGCTAACTAAAACAAAACAGCTCTTGATAAATGAATTTTTTATTTCAAAAAATTGGCGATTAGCAGTCCCTCCCTAGCTTCATTCCTCTTCATTATAAAAAGGAATTATTTCTCATTATGAGATCATTCTAACATCCAAATAAGCCATAAATATTCCACTCCAACTATTTGTCGATTATGATAACTGCTAACGTCAAGCAGATCACTTCCCTTGACTAAGCCAACAAACTATTCACAGAGTTTGTCACTGAAAGCTACTCATCATAAAGTATTAGAAATCTATGGCTATAAAACGTTATTCATTAACTCATAAGGATGATTTAAATTACAAAATACCACTGCAAACAAGCCAAGTGTTGGCTGACTGTTCAGTCTTGACACGTTTGTGATGTCTACTCTACCAACCATTGCTAAATTCTTAAGCAAGGAATATAATAAATAAATAGAGCAATGCTAGTGTACACTTATTTGCTTCTCATTCTTTTTTTTCTTTTTTTTTTTTAACCATAAAACAGAGATTTCAGATCAAAGATTTGGCTGGGTTCAAAGGATAGAGAAATAAAAGCGATTGGAGTTTTGAGTCAAATGCAGGCATGAAGTATACAAATCGAGGCAGTTGAATTCGGGCGTAGATCCAGACAATAAGCTGTAGATCATGAGACGAGAATTGACTTCCAAAAACTTGAACAGATTAAATTCCTTTAAAATATTCCTCCCTCACCCCCTCAAACCATCCTAAGCTCTCATCCCCTCTGACACTCCCCTTGTCTCTCTCTCCATAACAATGTAACCGTTGACATCCTCAAACCTCCCTCATTTGAAAGACAAAAGAACCACTTCAGGCAGTGCAAGACCAACCCAACTCCAACCTCAAACCTCCACCCCCACCAGCTATGTTTCCTTCTCTCTAGCTGATGACCCACTTCACCTACTCCAGGCCAGTCATGGACAGCACCAACAGCTCCGCCATGAGCCCCGACGGAAGCTCCGTCGGGGTGTTCAGCACTGAACGCATCGGAAAATTAGGCTATGGCTTTGGCTTCTCCATTGGCATCCTCTTCCTCATCATCACCATCCTGCTTACTTCCTACTTATGCGCCCGAAGCAACACAGCTAACCGGCCGCGGTCCCGGCAATCCGGTGGGCCTGCCGGCGAGACGAGGGTGGCTGACGTTGAGGCTGGGCTGGATGAGAGCACCCTGATGAGCTATCCAAAGTTGCTCTACTCTCAGGCCAAGCTCTGCAACAAGGGATTGACAGGCTCTTGCTGCTCCATATGCTTGGGAGACTACAAAGACACTGACATGTTGAGAGGTCTGCCTGACTGCGATCACTTGTTCCATCTCAGCTGCATCGATCCATGGCTGCGGTTGCGCCCGACGTGCCCCGTGTGCCGTGCATCACCGCTGCCGACCCCTCTTCCAACACCTCTAGCTGAGGTGGTTCCACTTTCAGGGCAGTCATAACAGGATATCTATTGCTGCAAGAAAGAAAGAAATATTACTTTGGTTTGTCATATTGGTTTGTGCTTGTTGATTGGTTTTCTTTTCTGTAAATAATGTATACTTTTAACTTTCAAGGAGAGTTTTTGCAAGGTAGAACATCAGATTCAACTGTTCTTTCTCTGGAGAAGCTGAAAGGAATAAGAAGAAAACATAGGATTCTTAAAATCCTATGAACTTGAAATCAAATCTGAACTGAGTTGTTCCTAGGATTCCCCTTCTTTTTTCCCTGACAAAGTTAACTATTGTAGCCTACTGTATATGCCATGTGCTGCTTGAAAAGCAGAGCTATGACTAGCCTTGATGGAGAGCTTCAAAACAATGGAGTCCTCTATATCAAATTTGGTTGGTTTAGTCCTCTGCTTTCAATTTTGGTTGGTTTCTGAAATCAATCCTTGATGCTGCTTGCTGCTCAAGTTCTTCAACATTGAAAAATTAACACAGTTTTCTGAGAATTCAGGCCTTTTCTGAAATCCAAATTTGATTTCCAGGTATTCTACTCTCTCAAATTGAGATATTTGTAACTTATATTGCAAATATCCGAACCGAACCACCTTATTCAATTTAAACTTCATGTGACATTAATTATATGGAGGCTCATGCACTCATTAGCCACACCTTGATTTATTACATACCTACCACAGCATCCTTTATCTCTACTACACATTTTGCCATGTAATTCGGTTTGGAGAGAGTAATAATTTCAGATGTAAAGCTAACCAGATGTTATAGAATAACCAGAGCAATTATATGCCTTTTGCAGCAGCGGTTGCAGAATTTATTACTATGAAAGGGCAAAGTATGTTTATGCTACCGTTCTCTACAATCCTACGATGAGCATGTTCGTGCATTGAAAATTATAATAAAATTACTAAGAGGAGAATATAAAACTGCCCAACATTTCTATCTAGGTATCATGGTAGGCAGTGCCATAGGGACAGCCAAGGAAGAAAGAATTCAACAAAACATCTGACAAGAAACTGGTTCGTAAGATCGATGATGGATCTGGAATCTATGACCTTAACTCAAACTTATTCAGCCGAGTGAAATATAAAACATAATGACATATTGGACAAAAGCAAGGACCAAGACATAACATCGAATCTCTTAAATGAATTGTCATGCAATTTAAACATCAGTGCAAAGCAATTGTTTCACAGAGAGAGAGAGAGAGAGAGAGAGAGAGAGAGAGAGAGAGAGATCAATGGGAAACAATACTAATAAAGAGAAAGCAACCTTCTAAGAGGGGCGCATAGAGAAAAGGAGAAAATACAATTGGATTAAAGAAAAACTTAAGTTGTCCTATAGGCACACACTTGTGCATCCGGCCTTTCATTTAGTCCAGGGATTCGTTCTAGAAAACCCTAAAATAAGGAATGAGAAAAGGCCTATTCTCAGTGATCAAGGGACCAGCTATTGAGCACATTTGCTTCAGAGGATGCATGTCAGCAAAGAGCTTTAATCCCGCAGGATTAAATGATAAAATAAAATAGTCTTTGACATCTGAGAAAATTCTGCAAACTTATTGTATCGTCCAGTACAAATTATTGAAGACAACAAAAGATTGATAAAAAAAGTAAATGAACATCAACTAAAGAATTTTGATTTGTCTTCTGATGTAGCACTGTACACTTCCATTGCAAATATCTTGGCATAAGTTCTTTTAACAAATGGAAATTTTTATTGGAATAGACATCAAAGATAATTTAAATTACATTTAATGTTTATATGCAAACGAGCACGTAACAATAAGATGAAATACAAATAAAACAGAACTAATTTGAAAAAAAGAATCTTATCAAAACACTTGGCTAACTTCCTCCTATTATTTATTTTCACATTCACTGAGGAGTACAGCTTCCAAATCAAATCCTCCGGGATCACCAAACCATGCTTATGAAATAGAAGATTCTACCTTCCCTTGCAAATAACGGAGTATCTGGGGAATAGAAATTAATGGTCCATCTCCAGTCTTGGTACACAATCTTGCAATAACCAGAAGGCTTTTGAGCTCTTTGGAATCATAACTGTCTCCAAGATCAGCATCCACCATCTTGTGCATCGAATAGGCAAAACCAGATTCTTGGACCCATTGGATTAGTTCATCATCACCGCCTAATGACTGACCAGTTATGAGCTCAAGGATCAGCACACCAAACTGAAACACCAAGTCCTTGCTTCTTTGATCAATGTACTCTGCTAGACAGAAAGAAACTATAAGGAGTCCTGAGTTGGTTTGAATGAATGTATAAATATAGTTAAGTGACATTTCAAAGGATCAACCTTCTGAAAATGTCCAGCTAGGTTCATCAATGTGATTCAGGTCAGAGTCCAGAAATCCCACATCAGATAGCTATAACATCAAAAAGAACTGTTTCTTAGTTTCGATTCCATTACCTCAGGAAACTGTATTTACATTCCAAAGGAGCGTGGCATAGATGTGTTCTTTCAAATGCAAACAAAAATGCCTTCTCCAGCAAAGAGACCTTACCTTGGCAACAAAATTCTCATCCAGCAATACATTATTTGAGTTGATGGACACATCATAAACAGGAGGGTCACAAAAGTAATGAAGATACTCCTGCATTATATGTCATGATTGATGGTAACTATAAGATGAAGAAATAGTAGATCATTAGTGTTATTTTTTTTAGGAATAATTACACCAGGAGTATATCAACTTATTTGAGGTTTTCAATTGAGTTTCTATACTTTTTTTTTCTTATTTGAATATATCAATTGATTTAAGTTTCTCAACCAAGTACATTTCTAACGATTGTCAGCGAGGTACTGACGAACCATGCCACATGGCACGATGGTGGAAACAAATAGTTATCCAGTGCTGATATGGCTTTTATGCTTAAGTGAGTCGGCATGACCATTAAAAAAAGAAAAAAAAAATGGAAAAGTTATAATTTGAATCCGTCTCTTTCCTTTCTTGCCTAGGGTTTCACCTCGCTAAGTTGCTCTCATCGCCCTACCTCCTTCTCTCCTTCTTTTCCGGACTCCATCTCTCCTCTCCTCCGCTCTCTTCAGCCTAGGTTGTATCCTCCTACACTTATGTTCGGGCTGCTGAGAATTGGCACTTGAACCTCCTATCCCTTGGTGCATATGTAGTAGGATGCCGACTTAACCATTCCCATCCCTTCTTTCCCATCCATACAAATGAATGGAGACCTTTGACTCAGTCCCAAACCCTAACCACAAAGAAAAAACTACAGAAAAGTTACAACAAGAACTATAAAAATCCAAACTTTTCGCTGTTCCCCACCTAAAAATGTTATAAAAATTGAAACTTTGCTGCTTCAAGAAAACAATAAAGAAGGGAGAAGGAGAAGCTCGGATCAAGAGAGCTCGGAGAGAAAACCCTTATGCCCTGGACTCGAAGGGCTTCTTCAAGAAACCAACAAAAGCCAAAAAAAAAAAAGGGTGTTGGCATGGGATTGGGTATGAATTACGAAAAAGCTGAAGCCCCATGGAGAAAGGTTGGACTCAAAAGTTATCTCCTCTCTCATTTGCTTCTAGGGAAGCAAAAAAAACTCCTACTTTTCTTCTACATCCTCTCTTTAATGCTTTAGGAAACTTAAAAACCACACGCTAAGAAAAGGAGCAGAATGCCAAAACAAACTACTACACAACACAACACAGATGAGGTCTCTCCCTCCAAGTAAACAAAGAAAGTTAAAACCCACAAGTCCTGCTTCCAAAGTCTTTTCCCTCTAATGGAAAAGTGGCAAGATCCCTGGCTTTCGAGGTTGAACATTGGGTAAGGAAACATATAGTTCAAACCCGACTGCTTCCCGAGAAACTTTTGCTATCTCTAGAAAAGCTGCATGTGAGAGCACTGGTTAAGTGTGAAACACTGAGCCAGGTCAAGTGTTAAACGCCAAGGAGTTGTTACTCTTGATGGAGAATAATGGTAGCAGAGGAAACAGAACCAGAGGCATAAATACAAGAGGGAGAGCAAGAGCAAGAGAGCGAGTTTCTGATGACTAAGAAGGTGTAGGAGAATGGAAGAGGAGAGAAGAGAAACAACATTGTAATAGGATGACAGAGAAGGGGTGAGAGAAGGGAAGAGAAACAGTACTGGAGTGGAAACATGATGGATACGATGATGATAGGATAATTCCAAAAACTTGCTTTCCCTCTTTTTGTTAGTTTACCCTATCGGCCCCCTTTTTTTCTTTTAAGCTAGCTCAATCTTTAGCTTGCCACATCAGCGCCACATGGGATGGTCCGTCAATGCCTCGCTGATGCCCGTAAAAAATGAACTTGATTGAGAAACTTAAAACAGTTGGCATACTCAACCGAAGGAAAAAAAAATATAAGACTCAATTAAAAATTCCAAATAAGTTGATGTAATCTTAGTGTAATTATCCCTTCTTTTTATTAGCCATCTCTACTTTGTTTATGCACATTATGTTAAAAATAGATAAAATAATCTGTCTAGTAAGGCACCCACCAGAGCAGCTGCCACATCAATAGCAATCTGTAACCTGGTCCTCCAATTCAATGGTGTTCTAAGTGGATCTGTCAAAATCATCAAATTAGTTGGTCATAGTTATATATTAAAAATTCCAAGTGTCCTCATTATAGATTAATCATACCATGCAGACACTCTTTTAGGCTTCCATTTTCCATGTGGTCAAACACAAGAAACCTGAAACCAAACTGCTATGAAAATCCTTGACAGGAGAATATATGATCTTGCAAATGTCATGGACTATTTGAGATGCTGGAAAACCTAAACTTAAATTAATTATATAATACCTGTCATTTCCTTCAGCAAATCCTTGAAGCCTGACAAGATGGCGATGGTGCAAGCGTCCTAAGAGTTGCACTTTTCTATAGAAGGCATCCTTGCCTTGTTGCAGAGATCGTACCTTCCTTACTGAGGCAATGAGACCATCATGAAATCGAGCTTTAAATATAGTTCCATGAGGACCATTTCCAAGAATCATGCTGAACTCATCAGTTGCCTTCTTAATCTCCCTGGACGAGAATTTCTTTATAAATGGAATTGGACCTACAAAAAGCAGATAAAATGAAATTCATCAAGTTAAACTCAGAGATGAGTATCAGAGCATATGAAGGACATGAGTAATTTTTCCTTCTATTCTGCAGGTATTTAAGGTGGCATATTACCTGAATGAACCATGAGTATAAATATCAACATCCGAAGGGCAAACATATGGGATTCCTCTCTTCTAAAGATGATATGATATTGCAGTACATTGTCACATACAATATAATCTGATTTTTAGAAGTGCAAAATAGGACTAATAATTGGGGTATACATGCAAAAACTTGCATAATTGGCACTAGAAATGGTATAATATGTCATCAAGCTGGACAGAAAACAATTAATAGATAGAACTCTCTGGCATAATCAAATAAATGATGCTCTGCCATCAATCTCTACATCATCTTCATGACATTTTTACATAAATACCATCCATGGTTCTGTATTTTTCTATTCATTGATCTTAGATGCTCTTCCTCACATTTCCATTGATCATTTTGAACAAAGAATATGTTTAACATGCATCATAGTCAGGGAGCATATGTGAGAAGAAAAAGAGCTCAAGAAAATGGAGAAGTCAAACCTTTTTGGTGACTTTTGTTATCTGATCATAGCCTAGTTATTGAACTAGAGTTTGTGAAATGGAGAAGCATTAAAATCACGGAGAGATGAAGAAAGGAAAATGAAATTGGTCACCTCAAATCAAGCATTTAGATATTGGTGCCAGTATCCATGCCAATCACCTGCCTGCATGGAGCAATGTAAGAAAGGAAAGTCAAGTTGGTCCCGCATGTTAGCTGGCACTTGAAACCATGCTCAAATGCATGTGTCTTGTTCAAAAGCTGGATGCTTGGTGGGTGTAAATCTAGGAAATGGCATTAAAGTTGGACATGGTAAGAAGTCTAAAGGCTTGTTTGAATTTATGCTTGATCCATGGGATCAGAATGGGCAGAGGCAGGGAGATAAGGGTTAGCTGTGATTGCAGAACCCTTAGATTAGGTAACTTTGAAAAATATGGGATGCAGCATATAATCTTCAAGAAGTGATATAAGTTCCCTCTCTTTCCAATATTGCTCCAGAGAATTCCAACTGCAAAATTTCATCTCTTCAGGCCACTTAATCTTTCCTGCCTTAGGCCAGTGTTATGTTTGCACAACAGACAAAATAGGCATCCTTCCTGAGAGGCCCTCAAGTCGTGCAAGGCCTGTCAACAAATGAGACAGTATGTAGGAAGAAGGATTATAAATGCAGATGGATTCAGGTAGGCATACAATGTTTGTTTCATGCCTCATAAATCATAATGCATGTCTCACTTGCATGGTAGAGTGCTTGGGAGTTATGATGTATGTAACATCAAACTGCATCAGATATAATCATACAAGTCCCTGGAAAAAAAAAAGGTATTTCAAGAAAAGGTTGAAGAGGGTAACTGTCTTTTAAGCAGCGGTGCATGGCTATAAACACAAATAGGTGCAGATGCAGGTTCAAGTGCTCGATCTGCCAAGAAGAGAATGGATATGGCCAAATGCAAAAGAATAATTCCATCTATATTTCAATGTTTTGATGTTTTAAATTGCTAAATTAATATATATTAAGGTGGCTAACCCTTTACAAAAACTTAATAGTGTTTTGTTTATTGTTAGGTTGTCAATCATTGATAAATTCATGATGCTACTCTTGATTTCAAATATTTAAATGATTTTTTTTTTTTTTTTTTCTCTCAGGCATAAGTTGAAAGATGTAAGTAACTTAGTGATGCATTTATCGAAATCTCAAATGGTCATCACAAATATAAATCATGATATATACAATCAATCTGTGCCATATTTAACCACATTTAAAGAGTATCAGCTCCAAAGACAATGGAGAAAGAAACTAGAAATTACATAGCATGTTGTGTTCTATATGTTTTAGCAAAAGCAAACATTTGCATCACATCATACTAATAGAATTTTTATTAAATTACTTTCCCATAAAATCTACAAAACTATCTCAAGGATGTATGTTTTATGAAATTCTTCAAAAGTTTCTTTTTAAATATTTCACTACTAAACAACCTTAAGAAACAACAACCTGCTATGATTTCATTGCTTTAAATTGGAGTCAAGTGTTGGAAGAGTTCAACTCTTGACCAAACTTGAGTTCTTGCATTAAAGAATCTGGTTGGTCCCACAATTATTTGATGTGCACCCAACTTACCAATGTGTCAAACATGACTTCATCAAGCTGTATCCGGAAATCTATTAATCACTGCCCTTAAATTGGTCCCACAAATGTTCCATATAAACCTTATAAGTTAACATACACAAGAACATAGAACCCCAGCAGATTAAACCATGTCATAAAGCATATACAGTGAACAGTGATATTTCTTCTCTCCCCGGTAAACACCACTTGATGCTCACTAAAAGGTACAAAAAAGAGCACAAGTAAAAAAAAAAAATAAAGCACTTTGACTCATTTAATTTTCCTTCTGGTGTAACCTGGAAAATCCTTCTTTTACTGGGGCTATTAAATGCTTTGAATTGCGCTTAAACCATATATCCAGTTAACAACTATTGCCAGCATCATTCCATCAAAATAAAATTTCACCACTATAATACTATATGTTGCACATCATCAACACGCAAAAGATATTATTCTTTTCATAGAAAGAAATTTCTTCAGGTATATCCTCAGCATCCTCCTCATTCCCGCTTAAATTTAGTATCTTGCTCTAACTTCCTACCACTAGAAATATTATCTTCAGTACACTCGCCCGAAAAATATACTATAATAGGCATCGGAATGCCATCAATCAGCATACTAACGAGGTCCAAGTCATCAGTAAACGTTGGTGGGTTGGACACCAGAAGAAAATTTTACAAGCACCTCAAATCTTATCAGGAATACTTCCGATGAATTGCAGAAAAACTATTAGCAAATCGAATTATCAATCCTAAAGCCAATATCAGAATTTCGTCAATGCCCGATAGAATTATTAAACTCCAAGGAGCCAACTTCCTTCTCATTGCATCAACAACCGAATTATTATAGTGGGCATCCTATCAAAAAACACATTAAACTTGAGAAAGATCGAATTTTTTTCTACATCCAGCGCGGATAGCGATCTTTCCTAAAGATTAGCACCCGATTACGCACAGATCTAAGAAATCTGCAAACTTCAGATGGAATTCGAGCTCGCGGTAAAGAAACAGGAGGGAAATCAAGGAGAAGAGAAGCATAGCGAATGGAGCTGGACCTGAGCGAGAGAGGCGGCGCCAGGGTAGGAGGAAAGCCCGGAGCCTGCGGAGGAATAGCCGGTGCTTCATCTGCCGAAAAGAAGGGCGGGGGATTCGAATTCGCCGAGAGAAACGGGAGAAAAGAGAAGAAGGGGAGGAGGGATCGGGAGGCGTGCGGCGGCGAGAGGGGGAATGGAGGCTTCGGAGCCCTCCGGATGGCCATTTGGTCGGCCCCTTTTCTCCTTCTCTCTCTTCTTTAACCGGAATCTCCCAACTTTACCCCACGTCTTCGTCCTCCGCTCGCTCCACCGCCAACTGTTGGTTAAACGAAAAAAAGAAAAGAAAAGAAAAACACAAAAATAATAAATAAAGAAAGAGGGAAGGGATAACCAGAAACGGCCAACTGTCGTGGGGAATCTACCTTTATTCGTCTTCTTTCTGACTTTTCTTTCCAACTTGTTGTATTTTATTTTATTTCATTTTATTTTCTTTTCTTTTCTAGATTCCAATCGGAGATGGTCCCTGGGGGTTAGGGAGAAGGATTGGGATTTCAAGGGCAATATTCTCCCATATTATGAATTTTTAAAAAAATCTTTACTAGAAAAAATGAAACTATTTTGCAAAAATAAATTGGTTCAAAACCATTCCATTACTTTCAAATTATGCATGAATATTATGATTTATTTACAAAATTAGTTATGACTAATTAAAAAAAATTATATCTGTTACCGATTAACTTTATTTTCTTTTGGCTATCATTTATTACTTTTATCTCTCTTATACCTTTTAAAATAAATAGATTTATTAACACTTTAATAAGTTCATATTTTTAACTTTATTATTTTTTAAATTTTTGTTATCTATTTTTAAAAATTTATGATAAATTCTTTTTTATTTTTCAAAAAATTTAATCGGTGCAATCTAATTTGAATGCTAAACTTTGTAAGTTGTGATTGTATCTCAAGATTAGCTCGATTGCATGAAAAATATAAGCAATCTTAGGTTTTATATGGAGCAGAGTAAAAAAAAAAAAAATTTATTTCAAATAAGCTCTTAAAAATAAAAAGTAAATGAATGTGGCAATGGGATTGCTCATGCTATGTTTTTTACTTCATCAATTATAGATTTTTACATGGGACCAGTGAATTGATTAGTTATGGATGGTGAGTAATTTTTAGCATTTTTCTTTTTGGCTTGGCATGGTCCACCCCTGATGTGGTCTCTCATGTGGGCAAATGATGACATACACCCACTTGCAAAATGGCCTCATGGGTTATCCATGGAGTGGAATCATGAAAACAACAGCCAAAATATCTTGGCATAATTTTTATTTATAATTCAAAATTTATGATCTTTTAATCAACTTATTCTAATTTAGATGAAATTAGAAATTAATCAAACAATCGATCGATTAGGAAATTTAAATGAGAAAAGAATTTTAAAATCCTTTGAATAACAATGAAAACAAATAATATGCATGGTGTGATGGGAATTGAGGTTTATATACTATTAAAATATGTATAATATTTACTTGGTTTCCTTGGTTGAATAAGTTTTGACACCTTCATTGCAATCTCTTTCCCAGGTTGAACTTTTCATCACTCTTGGATCCCACATTGGACTTGGAAATACTCATTGCTGATGAAGTCTTCTACCATTTAAAGCTACTTTACCAAAGGGATGCTTGATCCTCCAAATAATGAGCTATTCTTAGCTTGGATTTCCCAAAAATTTTGTTATCAAAACTGGGTTGTGATTCAATTGCATGAAGAGTATGGCTCCAGAATTTGCCTCCACAATCAAATTAAGCTAAAAATATTATTGCCTTTAAACAAACAAATCATCAGTTCTTCTCAAACCATGGAGAATTATATTGCAGTTCAATTCAAAACTAGCAGGAGGACCAGCTCTAAGTCCCTCGGTTCATTGAAGCAGACAACTAATTGGGCCACTTTTATTTGTATATTTTTCATATTGTTTTTTTCTTTCTTTCTTTTTTTTTTTTTTTTCTTTTTCCTTATTTTTGTTCCCGGAGGTGCGCGTGAGAATGGAACGTTGGAAGATAAGAAAAACTGAATGCATTCACCTTTCTTTTTATTTTTATTTTATAAAAAATTAAAATTTTTTTTTTGCAAGTACATATTTAGTGGTTAAAAATAAAAATAATCTTTTAAAAAATATAATCTAAAATAGTTAAAAGTTGAAAATAATTTGAAGATGCTTTCACCATGTTCTACCTTAATAATAAAGAAGATAGTAAAAAATGCAAGATAAAGAACTTAAAAATATAAAAATAAATAATATCTTCTTGATTTATTTATTTATTTAAAACTTGAAAAATATAAAAGTAAATAATAGTAAATAATATCTTCTTTATTTATTTATTTATTTTTTTGATGCATCTATCATTTTTATAAAATATTTTTTGTTCGTACTTATTAAATATATTTTTTTAAAATTAGATAATAGAAAATGAATCTACTTTCAAGTTCTTATTGATTTAAGTGAGGATTGGGTACTATTAGCAAACACTTAAGTAGCCACAGGGTCTTGCTGGCTCTATTGGCACTAACATCGCTGCCAACAGTAATTGACAGTTCTAACCGTAGCTTGCACCACTATAACTTGAGAAACCCCCCCCTACATCATTTCAGTTATTAACACTCTTTGTAGGTTCAATAACTGCTAATAACTAAATTATTATCTTGTCTCTTGTCCTCAAAGCTCATCAAGGGTTCAGCACCCAGTTAGAAGTCATATCCATGCCACCTTAAAGGTATCTAAACACAGTTAGAAATCATCCCTTCACCTGATAATTCATGGGCCTTTTGTAAGGATATTCATCATATCGAACCGAGATTGAATTTTCAAAGAAACCATCATCTATATTGAAAGCAAAACAATGACTAAAAATCTATCAAATCCAACTAAGTTCAACCCAAAGCTTCTTCATAGGAAGGAGATTGTCCATTAATCGTCAAAATAAGGATGGTTGCCAAGCATGGTGACTCCTCTCCAAGGTCTCCGAGTTTGATTCAAAGGACTTCGATGATGGTCCCATGACTTTACAAAGTTGCTCTTCGGAGATGGAGTAGGAAATCACATGTCTCCTTGTACTACTTTAGCTCAAGATAAGTTAGCATCATCACCAGCATTCGTAGGCTCCTTCTTGGGTCTAATCCTAATCCTTCCCATCATGCTCCATCTAGCATTATTAACCCTAGCTGCCCTTTAAGAAGTAGCATCTAGTTCACTTAGGTGTGCTTCATCTTCTTTTTATGTCTTCTTTGTGACATTGGACTTATAATGCTAATGGTTGTCTGGTTCTATGTTGCCCATTCTCTTTTTCTGATGCAGCTCATTCTCTTTTTCTAACGTAGCTCTCATAGCTCTCTTACTACGCTATCTAGCTTAAGTAACTATTAATGATCTTTTGCATAACTCTTTTGAAAGGTTCCATCTTGTGAACTATTTTGGAATTGCACCTTTTGGCCTTTAGAATTTTCATACACTATATTGCTTGGACTAATTAACTTGTTCGATCTATTTTTAAAACTGCCACCATGGAAGACTGAGCTGGTCAGCTTTGGATTTAGAATACAACTATTTATCTGTCTTATAATTATCATGTACCGATTTGATTTACCACATGGTTCATGCCACCGAATTAGATGATCATCAGTTATAATACAATATAAACATCATGAATTAATATAAATAGTTGATTATGAGCATTATTATTAATAAATATATAAGTTTCAAGTCATTGCTATTCTTTGATGGATTAACCTTGCTCGCTTTTTAGATTAATTCAAATCATGCTTCTTATACATCCTTCTTTTCGGTTGATTAGCTTTTCAAAAATAATTAGGTTGACACCCATCAACTATTTTTACCTTTGGTTCATCAACTTCTTTGAACTATTTTAAATGATGCCCTTCGATAACTTTGTTATACATCAACATGCCTTGTTAAGAGTTAAGACCATTTGCATGCAACCACTGAGATGCTTTCATCACATTGAGTCATGTAATTCCGACAATGATGATCACATGATATCCTAACGGGCATACCAAAAAATTAATTTCAATTTAAAAAATAATTTTACCATGAGCATTTAAAATCTATTATACAATCTAAAATCTACTTTATTGCATCATTCATCAATGCAGTATAATTTGGTATTGCCTCACATTCTTGGCATGCCATGCTTTATGTGTTTTTTTTTTTTTTTTTTTTGGTTAACTTCATCAAATGCATCATAGAATTAAAGATTCTCACAGCAAGTTTCCCTATGGTTACCATTATAAATGGATTCATATATTATAATAGGATAAAAAGCATATAAGATGATTAAGAAAACACTAAGATAGTGATCAGGAATAACATGATAAACTCTAGAATTTGCCTAACCTACACTCTAGCTATTTTAAGAAGAAAAAGAAAAATAAAAAAAAATATATATTAAAATTGAAACAAAATTTTTTTTTTCCTGATAATATATATTGATAGCTATTTTCAAAAAATAATACTATCAATCATTTTATTATTGTTAGTTGATGAATAATTAAATTTAGATCTTGGAAACATCTCTTGAAATTAAATCTTAAAGATCAAAAATCCAATTTCAAAGGTGGTAAGTCCAGCGCACGCCATTAGACCTGTGAGATCTCGCCCAACTGCCTGTCAACAAAAAGAGATCTAACGCAACTCATGCTCTCGTTTGAGGGGCAGCGGACGGTTCTCGGTGGTCGGCTTCCGTCGTTTGGTAGTCTTCGCCCTCCCTCGACTGCCCGCAGTTCTGGGAATATCTAAATATATCCTCTCTCTCTTTGTCTTTCTCTGAACAAGTTTCCTAGAGAAGTCCAGGGCTCCATTTTATCTCCTGCCAAAACCCTAGAAATTCCTCTCTCACCGTTGTTCTTCGGCTCCAGATCGATCTGCGAAGTAGGTGATGGCCTCTCGCTTCGGGCTCGTCCCCTCTATCCTTCTGGCGTCCTGCCTCCTCTTCCCTCTCGCCGCCCTCGCCTCCCCGGTCGAGTACTGCAGTGAGTTCTTCGAATCTCTTTCCGTCTCTCGATTGCTCTTCTTCTGTCATTTTCTGAGGAGTATTTTTTTTTTTTTCTTGCCTCCGATTTATTCTGAAGAGGTGTGTTAGGTGGGATTCCGTGAACTCCTCGTGCGTGCTTAATGTCGCTTTCCTTGTGGTTTTCTTGGAAGGATTTTGATGTCAATGCCAATTAATTCCCGACTGTCGGTTGCTGAAACCGTCTCCTTTTGTCTTTTCCGGATCCATCATGCATAGCAATTCAGGGGGTCTTGGCTTCGGCTTCCCCTTTTTCTGAAACCGATTGGTTTTTAGTTCGGGAAATTATTTATTGGAATTATTGCCTTGCAAAATGGTACCGAGTGGCTTTTCGAGGAAAATTATTTAATTTATATTTGGTTGCATCATGTGACACTGGTTGGAATTATGATTTTTTGATTATCTTGCATAATAAGAGAGGAATGTGCCATGCCCTCTTGTGCATGCTATTCCCAGTTTGTGTGTGCAAAGCAAGGTGGATTTTTTTTATTTTTTTTATTTTTTATTTAATGCCAAACTGGTTTTAAGATGCTCGATAGACCAGTGATCTGAAAATCTGGCCCCCCATCCTGTGGGGCATGTGGATTTGATCAGTCTTATAGGAGAGTGTGGAATCGTAATTATGCGAGTTTGACATCTCTCTTGGTGAATTTAGAAACCTCTACCTTGGGGGAGATTGTGCATATTCAAAACTGAGGAAAAAAATTATCTGATCATGTCAAAAATTTAGATAAACTTCAATTGCTTCTAACTGTGCCCATAATTACTCACATATATAATGATTGAGGAAAAGATATCTCCTATCTTGTTAAAAAATTGTTTTGTTTCTATTAAATGAAATCTTAATTTTGTTACCTTCATCTCTTACCTTATTATGAGCATACAAATATCGTTTTAAAGGCCCAAAACCACATTTTTATATGTAGATATTATTCGTCAAAGAAAGCCTATATCCAGGTCAAACAATTTCAAGTGCCTCCTCTATCTTCTTCACAACTTATACCTCTTCTAAAGGCTTGTGCTCTTATTCATTATGCTAGGCATGGGGTTGAGCTTGAAATGATGTTTAATTATTCATTTTGTTGATTCATATGGTTGTTTCTTTTTAAGTTTGACCTTATGATTCTTTTGATCCCTTGGTTCTCTTATACTAAATCATTTCCTTACTAGTTTACTTTTTGATATTTGTAATAGTTTGATATTATTTTTTTGACTTATTCTGTTATTAGTTTTTCTAAACCTCATAGCCATTTCATATTTTCTTGTTCAATTGTTTGATCATTGTTGGACTCTTGGATTGTTTTGAGTTTCTGGTGGTATGTTTAATTGTGAATTGAGTTCCTTTGATGTGTAATTTTGCAGAAACAGGAGCTGACTATGCAGTTAAGATCAGTGGTGTTGACATATCTCCAGATCCAATTGCACGTGGCAAGCCAGCTACATTCACTCTCTCTGCATATACTGGTAAAAGCATATGTTTGCTTCTTGAGGTTGTCTGTTCAGTCATTCCCCATTTACTCTTTGCATGTCCATAGGAGTCCTGCTTTGGTTGTGGTTCATATTCATCCCTGCAATATAATCATATTTTGTAAGATTGATTTGAAAGAAACTGCAACGGAGATGCAATGCCTTTAATACATTAATTATAGTCAACATTCTTCTGATCAGAGATCTCCAAATTACTTCTTGTGAAGGATTGCTTATGTGATTGATGTTTACTTAACCTCCCCCCCTCCTTTTTCCAAGGAAAAAGAAAGAAAGAAAGAAAAAAAGAAAGAAAGAAAGAAAGAAAAATCCACCCACCCACAACTAATACTATAGTGAAGTGAGACTAGCTAACTCATCAATTTTGGACCATCTTAGGCTGAAATTGAGTTGTATAGAACAGCCTGCAGGCCATCATTGATTTAGAAGGAAGTTGTTTACGTATGTGACTAAGGGGGCAATGGGTCAAGTTGAGGTGGATCAAACTCAACTGTCAAGACTAAATAGCATGACCTAGACCCAACTTGACCCACCAACAGGTCAATCATGCTTGACTCAATCTTGCTAATGAGTCAAGAGAGTGGATTTGTGACCGACCAAGTTTGATAGGGAAGCCTAGGAGAGGAAAGGGAGTGAAGGAGGTAGAAGAGAATGATACCATAGGAAGTGACTGAAAGTGCGGTGTGGTGGTCTCAAGCTGATGGAGATGAAAGGAGGGTGAAAGGAGGGTAAAGAGATAACAAGAGAGGGAGGGGAGAAAAGGTGGAGTATTTGGAATAGAGAAGAGACTGGTTGCAACAGTGTTATATGTCAACAGTATCATGATAGAACAAGTCAGAAAGCATTAAACTTCAACATGACTCCTCCTACCCAATAAGTCGGGCTTGCTTAACCCATGAACAAGCTAGATTGGATTAAGCAGATTGAAAGCAGGCCAGGTAGAGTTGGGTCCAAAATTGACAGCCTTATAACTGAGATCAAACAAAGTAGGAAAGACATATCGATGTTTCAATGTGGGATAAGAAATTACTTGGATTAAGGCTTTCAATGTGCATAATGGGAAAGTTTTACAACGTTCTTAGGCAGGCAAGGTCAAACCTAGCCCTATACCCTCATTTGAACATTTAGGTAGGTTGGATCTTGCAAATCTGGTACATCGCAAGCCTGGGTTGGCCTTGGATATTAGGGTCCTAGATTGACTAGAACTTGGCATATTGGTCCCTAGTCCCCTGCCCTTTCTTTCTGTCTAACATGCAACTCTTCATCTTCATTTCTCATGCAGGCTTTTCCATTCTTTTTTCCACTGCTCACTTCCACCTCTTCTTATCTATGTCTACCAAACATCCTTTCATCTTTTCCCTCATTCCTTTTTTTATTCCAGCTTTTCTTTGCTTTCTTCTTTATAATTTCGTCTGCTGCTACTCACTTTCTTTGAACTATCTCCTTTTCATTTGCTGCCCTCCACCCCTTCTTAATCTCCATTAGGATTAAGCCTAACTTATATTGCAATGGAGATGTTATGTGAACAGTAGTTAAAGACAATTTTACTAATTGCTTCTCCAAGGCAAATGTCCCAAGTAATTATTATTTCTTTTAGATTCTCAGTAGTGAAAATTTTAAATTGGAACTATTCCATCGTAATAAACCTTAGGATCTGTTTGGATTAGCTGTTGACCAGCTGTTTGCCAACAGCTATCTCCTGTTGATCAGCTGTTGGCCAACAGTTATCTCACATAGCTGTTAGCTCACAGCTGCCAACGGCAATTTAAAGGTGCTCCAGCAGTTAATCTAAACAGGGCCTTAAACTATTAAGTTTTTTTTTCCTTGGTTCTTGAATTTCAGGTTATAATTGTTTTCCAATAAATTGATACCTACTATTCGGGACAATAGTCACTAGTTTTCTTTTGAAGTCTTATTTCTGAATAACAAGATGGCATATGGCATTCCCCACTTGTTGTGAATAACAAGGACTCACAATGATGTCCTTTTGATTGCCTAATATGTGCACAGCCGACTGTATATATTGCAGAGTCCATTTGGGCAATAAATATATAACATAAAGCACTTTACCAATCATTTTCACATCATGTCTTTCTCTTCAAGCTGGATCCCAGTACTGTGACTGGTCAATTGGTAGCATTATCCTTCTGGCCTTCTCTCTCTTCATGACTCCTAGTAGCAGTTGAAGGCAAACTCCTCCAAAAATGTAAGTTCTGTGATCGAGTTGCTTCAGTTCCCAAGCATACTGTGTGGTGTATTAAAATTTGAGAAAAGTGAGTGTTCAATAGTGGTCAATTCCAAAATTAATAGTCAACAGATTACTCACAAAAGGAACAAACAAAACAATTGACTTCGGACAAACAAGACGACTTTAATTGCACCTGATGGAAGAATCAACTTTTCTGTAACTGTTTTGTGCACTAATACGATGGAATTTTGGAAATGTTGCAGGGTTGAGCAAATATGGAAAAAAGTTCTGGGTTCACTCATTGATGTTCTGTTGTTGGTACCGAATAAAGTTGGTTTCAACATGACTATGAAAACAAAAGTAGATCAAGCCTCATATAGGTATGGTGATGATGATTTTCATTGAAAGACTATTGAGGTGCAGGTAACTTGAGAAAGAAGTAAAATAAAAATGGAGTACCGTTAAGAAAAGTTTTTTGAAATCACCTTTTTCTTTAGTATGATATGAAAATTGTTCTTGAAAGGAAATCCCATCTATTCTTGGAGAAGCTTTTAAAGGTGGTGGCCTCAGGTAGTTTGAGTCCAAAAAAAAATCTCAACTTTTACAAGAACAGCCTTCCAAATGTTCTTTATGGATGGCCCCATGTTTCCTCCTCAATGATCAGACACTGATCGAACAGGGCTAGTTGATGATTCTAAATATCAATTGGCCAGTTCACCTAGAAGTGTATGCCAATGCCCTTAAAAGGCACCTGGCTTGTCTAGCAACTAAACAAGAGCTACTTTGACAGTAAATACATTGCTGAAACATTTCTGGAGAAGCAATGCCTCAACACATATAAATGTGATTTGAACTGAAAGGTCTGAACTTTAATTTAAAATACCACAGCTTTAATCAGAATGAGCTACAAGGGTATGCTTTGACAGGCTGGTGTATGATAATTAATTTCTATCTTACTGTGTGTGCATGAAGGTCTGTCTGTCATAATGTAACCACTGTAAATTGTCATGATAGGGATATGACTTTTTTTTTTTTTTGGAGGGGGGGGGGGGAGGGTTGGTGTTGGATTCACCGAAAACTTGGAAGTTGTCATATAAATATACGAAATTATGCTGACATAGATCTGTCCATTTATGCTTATGTATAGTGAAGCTAGAATACAATCAATAATATTTGGCCTTAAATGCTGCCAACAAAAAATCAATGGTAGCCCTGTCAAGTAAAAATCCATACCATTAATCATGATCTAAAATGGCCAAATTACTTGGAAACCATAGATTGTGTTCTAGAGGTCTTTTGTGCATGCATGACATCAATGCAAATTGGACAATTTTAATGAAATGATAGCATGTTTTGATTTCATTTGTGGTCTAGAATTATCTAAATCAATCAAATTTTAGCGGATATGTGTTTAAAATGTGTATATCATGGTCAACAATTTGGACTCTCAAATTAAAGGATCATCGAGTTTATATTTTTGTTTGTATATATATATATATATATATATATATATATTTGCATAAAATACTATTTGTAATTTATAAATTCTTTTTGTAAATGACTCACAAATGCAAATAGGTGGGTGATACATCTGATTAGACTCAGAGGAAAAACAAAATCAACATAGTGTAAATGTTTCATTCAAAATAAACAGTGTAAACGTTTCATTCAAAACTCTAGACCTTAGTTCTATCCTCCAACAAGATGGACAGCTGAGGAAACTCTGCATTATCATCCCCTCATGCTAAGATAGATATATGCCAGTACTTGTATGATGTTTTATTTATATGTTTAAAAAAATTTAGAAACTACAATATATATCTTGAAAGTGTTTTTAATTGTAAGATCTCTTGTGTTGTTTGAGGCATGTTAAAGTGTTGGTTTATTTAAAATATTGTGAGAATGTGATAACAGCAAAGTAGCTGAACTAAAGAATAATTGGATGATTCATACTTTGTTGGATGGTTGACCTCTTCAGTGCCTAGGCAATCACCTGTTTAATAGGTTAGGTTTGTTGCTTGCGATCACCTAGGCTTTTTGATAACTATGGTTGAGGTGTGTCCTTTCAATAGAATTGAAGCTTAGATTAATTTAAAATCTGTATGGAAACAGAAATAAAAAATTCAGACTGTTGATCATGGTCTACAAAATCTAAAATGCTTCGAAACCAGAACAAAAATTCTTGATATCTTGCACTTATGCATCAAATGGTCTCAAATATGCCATTTTAATGGCATAGTACAATTCTTTGTATACTTTGATTTTGAAGCACCTAAATCAGTCTAGGTTAGCTTTATATGTGTTTTTGAAAGTGTACATGAAGATCAATGATTTTTATGCAAAATTTGTATAGCCTAGGACGTATTTTAGCGTACTAGTTCTGTTGACGCTGTCCATTTTATGTCCATCTGATGCATGGGTTGGAGACCTCTGAAGCATATGGATTTCTTTTGCTTTAGATATTTTTAGTATTCTTGATTATGATCTGTACTTGTCGATCGTCAATTTTAAAACTTTCTATCAATTTTGCATCAGTAAAATTGAGGTTTTCATCATTTCGAAAGGATATTATTTCAAATCTCCTCTCTCTTACATAGATATGCATGCATGCACATCACAGATATGCATGCGCGCATGTATGCATAGGGGATATGTGACAGAAATGCAAAATATAGCATTTTTTATATTAGGAAATAGAGAGTTATCTCTTTTTGGAAAATAATTCTTTGAATGGATGTGAGAATAAATCAAGGTCCACAAAATTGATATTGAGAACCATGCCAATATATTACTGGTACGATAGGGTACTATATGCATTCTGTACTAAGACAAGTTACTAATCATTTTACTCACTCCCGATCCAACCATGGTATCATTCAAAACCCGGCAATATAGAGCATAGCTTTACTGGGTTCGGATTTGTTTGATTTATACTAAATCAAACCTCGATACTGTACTGGTACCTTAATGGCACTATCAATACAGTCAATGCGGGTAGGTACGGTAGACCTTGAAATAAACAATTCAGCTCTTTGACTTGTGGTTTGATTTAAAACCCCAATTTTTAGATTTATGGATTTAATGATTTTTTTGATCAGACCTATGGCAATGGGGTTGTCTGTGTTTTGCCTTCTTGTATTTCTTCTATGATACATCATTGTAAACTAGCTATATTACGTCTCACGTGCAGCAAAAAGTTAAGGGAAATGATTGAATATTAATATGCCTATGACCTAGCTATCTGTGTTGGTAATGCAATATCTATTTGATGCACCCTTGAAGTATCAAAGTATCTCAGTTATTGCTTCGATATGGACTTGCTTTTTTGTAGGTCACTACTTGAATAATTTACTATGCACTGGCCACAGGATGAGTAATCATTTTTGATGGTCTGATGCAGGGGATGCGATTTCTGAAGGAAAATTGCTGATTGATGTCAAATATTTTGGATTTCATGTTTACACGGAAACTCATGACCTTTGCAAGGAGACGTCTTGCCCAGTCTCAACTGGCGCATTTGAGATATCCCATAAACAGACATTACCTGTATTTACCCCACCGGTAAGATGCTGTAGCTTTTTTTCCCACACATATTATGTTCACATTCAATTAAACCCATTGAATTTTGCTGAAGACTGAAGTTATTTTAATTTTTTGGCGATTCGAAAGATCCTTGAGAAAAATGTGGTTCGGCTATAAGAATTCTTGAACCTTCTGTATTGTGGGAAATATTTGTCCATTGATAGATTTGTTCATGGAAAAATATAGGAAACAATATCCTGGCGTCATGATGCTATAGTTTCTACAAAATCACCAAGGGCTGTGGTTGGCTTCTAGATCATTCATGCATAAAAACAAAGAGATATTGAGGTCTCATGTTGCTCAGGCTGCACATCTATATTTGGGCCTCCTTCAGTTGTGTTGTTCTTTGAGGGCAAAAGATGGGGGAAATTGTGCATATGCTGATTTTAAAATTACGATTCATTGTTTTAAAAGGTAACATGCACGTGCAGTTGCATTTTTTTTAAAAAAATTAATATACATAATGCAGATAAAAATAGGATAATTATGATAACAGCAGTAGCAACATTAATTGCAGTAGCACAAAAAAGTAAGTACACAGGTGCTTTCCACAAATTTGTTGAATCCACACTGCTTGCATGGGCTCACAAAAGTGCATGTGCAGCCAGCTAATGCTGAACAAGCTGCAGCTGTGTTGAACTAAGCGGGGCCTCCCATATGGCTGGCTGTACAATGCTAGTTTAGACCTTTATATCTGTCCATATGCAGGCCCAACTAAATATAGCAACTGCATAGTGGTCAAGGGACTGCATCCACATAAATGGCTGCAAAGCTACATTTGCAGCCACGTAGGCTGCTTCTTAAAACGATATTATGGCTTCTTTTTTTGCTGAATGCTGACCATAGTCCTTGATTTCAGATGGGATCATGAAACTAAGTCATGTAATGTCAAGTTTGCAAGGACTACTCAAAACTGATATATATAAAAATAACCTTGGATGATGAACTATTCCTGGGTTTTTTGCTGCCAATTTCTTTAAAACTTGAAAGCATATTCATTCTGCCAGTGAATTATCCTGTATGTAAGATTTTGTCTGAAATGAGTGGATGTTCTGAAAAATTATGCAAACTAGAAAATGCATAACCACAAATTGTTCCCTCATGAGATTTCATCCGTAGCCTATGTTCAAAAGTGGCTATTTGTTTTTGGGCTATCACAAGTTGTATTTCTTGCTTGATCTATTAGAAATGTATCTAAATGTTTATGCATGTTATCTGTGTGATTTTCTGTTAAAACCAGCATCTCTTATATAGTTTTCAAGTCTTCAGCACATGTTGCACGAGTTTGCATGTCTCTGTTAAATCATGCGAAAATTTTCTTTTCACACTTATTTTAGCTTACTGTGGTATATGGTAGTTATCAAAATTTATTTTTAGTAGCCATCAGTGGGATGAGTTAATGTCTTTGTCTTCTATTATCTTGCTTTACCTCCCACTCCTCCACTGCTTATCCTTTATGTGCATGTGGTTTTATGATATCCTCAGCACAGATTGAGAAATGTAAACGGAAGTGGAACCACCCCCCGCCGCCACCCAACCCCCCACCACCCATCAAAAAAAAAAAGAAAAAGAAAAGAGGTGTGGGATCATTTTGATAATGTTATTTTAAACTTTCTGATGATGCATCCTCATTGCAGGGCTCGTACGCACTTACAATGAAAATGACGGGAGAAGATGGGAAGCAACTGACATGCGTCACCTTTGATTTCAGCATTGGATTCTCCTCATCTGTTGCTGATATCTGAATGGGGCCACCATGCTAGCTGTCAATGGTACAATATGCGTTGGCTGTCAATGGTATTACATGTATCACGCCTAGTCTGTGGTTCTTTGATACCACAAAACTGGATGGATTTCCATGTGGTAGGACCTTATGGTATCCATCCATAACGTTATGTGCGAATGTAATCAGCATCAGTGAGAATTTTACATATTTCTGCTGGATTATAAAAGAAATGGTTTAGATGCGAGCTTTTCCACTCAAATATTTCTCTAGTAAACACGAATGCATGATCATCCAAACTGCATAGTTCACCATTATACATGTCTTCATCCAGTTATCTGGTGGAGTCAATTTGGAGAACGTATGTTGTTTTACAGAGGCGGCTTTTTAATAAGTGGATCTCTGGAAAATTTGCTTCCCATGCACGCACTTCACTGAATTGTACCTTAAAGTCATCGTTCTGCCACTGGAGGGAGCATGGCATGTTTAACAAGTCGGCAGAAGAAGTACGACCGGGTTCCAGTTGCTGCTCACAAAGCTCAACCCCGGGTAATTCGGATGCGGATTTCCATAATTTGTGATTGCAGTGCCAGACCTTGTGTGAAATCTCTCTGGTTTGCGTGTGATCAGAGGTAATTAATTATATTCACAGCCAAAAAACATAATTAATTATATTCACGCAAAGATATTCTATTACCAATTTACGCAAATAGACTGCAAGATTTGATGGTTATCACATTCTCATGCCTCTTCTTCCACAGGAAACAATGCTGACTACCTGTCGGTAAAATGCATTGCATCCATTCCGTCTCATCCTATTCCCCGGGCCCCACTTCCACCGGGTGGCCCCACCAGGAATTATGACCGTTGCCCGCACCCCTAGCTTTAGTTTCGTGGCAATTATTTTCAAATTTAAAACCCCACAACTTTATAGCCGTTGCCATCAGTGCTTTGAGAAAGAGAGAGAAGCTTCAGAGAACGCTAAGCGTTTCTTCTTCTTCTTCTTCTTCTCCTCCCAATTCCTTCTCATTCCAATCTATTTTCAATTAATCTACAGGGCGGAATCGACACAACCCCACATTCTTTTTCCTTCTCTCCTCTTTCTTCAAGCTTCTTTTTTTCAATACTGGATTCTGGTTATCAAGTGGAGAAAGTAGAGATGAAGGGGATGAAAGGCAGGATCCTGAAGAAGCTCAAGTCCATCCCCCATGTCCGATACCTCAAAGATGGCCGAATCCTCCACGTGAACGCCTCTGATGGCTTGCTCGAAGACACCCCTTGTCCCAACCCGGGCCGGATTCTCCGCGACCTCCCCGTTACCGGAGGAGAAGACACCAACCACCAGGTCTCCCAGCCCGAAATCATCGACGTCGCCGAGCTCATGAGAGATCTCGAAGACGAGGAGCCAGAGCTCAGTGCAAACAAAGAGAACATCAGACCAGTGTCACCTCCTAAAAACCCAACTTCCTGGAAGAAGAAACCAGAAAACTCCATCCAGTCCGACGCCGAAAACCATAATTCCGAGCTGGGCATGCCCGCATTCCGACGGCCGGATCTCAACTCCGACACCTTATTCGACCCGGAGCTTCTCGCCGCATTCGAGCAGGCGGTGAAGGACCACGTACGAAGAAGCTATGAGGAAGGCAGGAGCAGGGCCAGGAATCCGAAAGAACGTGAATCCCATGCAGATGAAGAGCCTCCATCGAAGGTTCCCAACAAAACCGAGGACTGCTTGGATCCACTGATGGAATTCGAGGAGAGGTGCCCTCCAGGAGGGATGGAAGCCATAGTTCTATACACGACGACGCTCCGAGGAGTGAGGAGGACGTTCGAGGGCTGCAACAGCGTCAGGTTTCTGCTTCAGAGCTTGAAGCTTATGTTCTTGGAGAGAGACGTATCGATGCATATAGAATTCAGGGAGGAGCTGTGGAGAGTGTTGGGGTGGCGGGCCATCCCTCCGAGGCTTTTCATCAAGGGGAGATACATAGGAGGGGCCGACGAGGTGGTGGGGCTTCACGAGCGGGGGGAGCTGCTGCCGCTGCTGCGGGGGCTGCCGCTCGACCGATCGGGGGGAGCGGCGTGCGAGGGGTGCGGCGGGGTGAGGTTCGTGATGTGCTCCGAGTGCAGCGGCAGTCGCAGGCTCTATGATGATGAGAATGTGATGCACATCCAATGCAGTCGTTGCAATGAGAATGGCTTGATACCGTGCCCCATTTGCTGCTAAAAATGCTGCTGCGTTTTCTTTCTTCGTTACGTTACAAATCTTTATATTCTTTTGATTGTCATAGCTGTGAAATGTCTGGTTGTGTTTGCGAGAATGGCCTGGCCTTGTTGTGTAAAATGGTGCTGTAATTTTTTTTCACTCAAAAATTTTGCTCCATCTTCTTTTACTAGTTTCTCTCTAATTTATGGTCGGTAGTAATTTTGCCGGATGGTGCTTGCTATTTTTGATTGAAGAGGGCTTGAAGCTGTCAATAAGTTGCTGCTGTAAAGCTTGGCAATGAACTTACCACCTCGTTGTCTCAGTTTCCTTCTTCCTATTTTTCCCTTTCCTCTTCTCTTCTTGTAATCAGAGAACAAATGGCAACATATGTTGTTTATGTTTCCAAGAATTCTAAGGAGTTATTTACTACCCTTCTAGAGGGACCTGCGATTGAGGCTGGATATTTATTGCTGGTATATATATACACACACGTACGTCTCGATATTGAAGAAAGATGGACTAAGGCAGCTCAAAGACATCTCATAGTTTTTTTTTTTTTTTTTTTTTTTTTAAGAGAGACATCTTTTGGGTTACTCATGAATTTTTATCGAAGGAGAGGCTATTTTCTATTGATCTTAACCTTGTTTTCCCCTCATCTCTATCTAGACTGGAGCCCAGGCTCCTAGGTGGACCGAGCCATCTCTCCCCGAATTGAATTGAGGATTTACTTGTATAAGGATCGAAGCAAGGACTACCATTCTTTGGAATCGAATCCCATCCCTACCACAAAGTGGCAAGGGTGGTAACCAGGAAAAACCAATGTTGCAACGTCCGAACAGGGTTTGCTGGTAACTAGGAAGCATCTTGACTCTATGAAGTTTCTTGGTTCCTTTTCATCGGTTATCCAGAATTCTGGTCGATCAAATCAACAAGCCTCGCCTATGAATCTTTTACGAATCAATTGTCCACCAAGGAAAAAACTCTATGCAAGCAAATCATATCACTGTTAACTACCACACAAATCCAGTCCACTCCTTGACTAATGAATGATATGAAAAACAGCTAAGGCAAGCACAAAGGAACAGACAAAACGAAGCCCATAAAAATTTTTAAAAATGCTTACTTGCAGGCCATGATATTTGCATGACGACAGAGAGGCAACGCAGCTGCAACTCAAATTTTTTTCACAAAAAACCTTCATATTTTCCGCGCCTTCCTCAAAGAATGTTGGGCAGGAATTGTGTGGCAGCGAACTCAACTCTTTTGAGTATGGTTTGGTTATCCCTTTTTTTTTCTGGTCACTTTTGTTGGAATATACCCGACGGTCTTTGCTTAAATGGGTCATGCACGGCCTTGGAAATGACAGATAGCAAAAAGCCACAAGGGCCAATCTCGTACTTTGCTCAATCGATGGTGCCCTCCCTACTACCCCTTGGGGAGGGCCAGTGGAAGTAATATTAGACTCCGAACAATATAACAGATTGATGTTGGCGACGAATGCCACATTTATGATGAAACTTTCTTGGACTGATTAAGATATTATCCTGATTAATTCATCCTATTTTGAGCCCCCTAACAGAGGACTGATTAAGATATTATCTCGATTAATTCATCCTATTTTGAGCCCTAACAGAGAACCTGAAATTAGATACCAGAAGCTTGAACAATACAGATATCATAATTAAAAGGATCAAATCCATCATTTAGCAGAATAACGCAATTTCTTATAAAGGGCACACATCAAAAGATTAGAAAGACAGCCAGTTACCCTAGTTCACATTTTAAAGAAATTTTTCTCATTCGTAGATATTTCAAGAAAAGTTGATGATTCTTTTCCTTGCCAAAACCCAAAATTGTCATAGACCTGGCTATTATAGAAACATAAACACGTCCCCTTATGCCACAGCTGTTCCAACCATCTGTTGTAAATCAAATATGATACTTCAATTTGGATTTTAATAAGGAAGACATCACCAAGCATGCAGTGGCACATGATCAAGAGAATCATATACCTCACTCACAGTGGAAATGCATTTTCTGGAAAGGAAAACAAATGCTGATTACTATTATATATATATATATATATATATATATACCCCATTCAATCTTTGGCAATAAAACACTGAACGAACAACTCATGCCTGCCTGTAATTTTCCGACAGATATTACCTCTTACATCAGTAACTGACAAAGAGGCAATCAATTGGCTAGTCAGGATAATAAATAATGTCCTGTAAAGCATAAGGAGCAAACGTGATAAATGAAAACAGACTTGCCAGCCAGACAAGTTACCACAGCGATTTTTTAAGTCCAGCCTCATGTCATGATGCACGAAGCCTGTGACATCCTGCTGTAAAGACAAAATATAAATATTTCAAGATTATTGAGTTCTAAATGGTATCAGAACATATTCCCACATCCCAATGATGACAAAGAAGGTAGCACCAGGTAGCACATACAGAAGACTCAAACAGGATACAACATTAACCCTAAGCCAATGACCATCACCAACTATATGTTCAGGCTAAAACTAAGAACTAAACAGCTAGGAACAGCCAAGCGCCTAGGTTTATGAGTTTCAGCAATTAACTGGGGAGGCCTGGGGCTGATGTTGCCCATCATCGCACTTCACAGAAGGTGCATCCTTGGGAACTGCAGTTTCATTATCTTTTTGAACTTCCTTTTCTGACAAGGTGACAACCTCGATCTCTTTCTCAGCTGAGGCATCTTTCTGATCAGTCGCTGGAGGCAGTATTTCAGCGTCAGCTGGTTTGTCTGTTTCAGGCTTTTCCTCATTTCCAGCAGCGTCAACCTTAATGCTTTCTTCTAATTCCTCAGTTTTCTCTTCCATATTTTCTTTGACTTCATTCAGTGAATCTTGTCCGAGAGCTCCCTCTTTCACTGCAGTTTCTGCAGCATTAACCACTTGTTTGGACTTGTCCTCACCACTTTCAGCTTCTTTCATTTTTTCATCAACTGCATCTGTAGCTTCAACAGTAGCATCTTTCTCCATTGCAGGAGCTTCCTTCACACCATCACCATCCTTTTTCTGTTCCTTCTTAGATCTTGATTTTCTTTCCCGTTTGTTTGGCCTTTCGCCTTCAGGGTTCTGTATTGCCTTCGCCTTTTCACTAATTCTCGCTGAACGGCGGGGCGTTTCCCCTGCTTACAATCCATGTCAGAAAAAAAAGTAAAAATAGAAATCACATTTTCTAGAACATTTATGCAAAGCTTGTGCATATGCATGAAGGGTAACAAAGCAAGCACGAGAGAGAGAGAGAGAGAGAGAGAGAGAGAGAGAGAGAGAGACCCGTTCCCCAGTCAAATTCAGAGGATGACGGATTTCCTGGGTGCGAACGTAAATAAATGTCCAACTGCCTCTTGTTTTTAATCTCTTCGCCTGTTGGTGATATGAAAACTATCTCATTCCTATGCGGTGTCCCACTCTTCTTAGGCATGTACTGTGAATGCAGGAAAAGACATTATGTTATTAAGGCCAAGAGAATGAAAATGCAAGAAAGTGTTTTGCTTGTGTTCTCTATGACTATGGGTCAACAAGTAATAAATATTCCTCCGAATGTGATATCAATGTGCCAGATTTTACTCCACAAGAAAATACAGTAAAAAGAGGTTGAGACAATTTCCAGCTGAAAATAAAAATAAATATAAAAATACAAAAGGATAAATATACAAGTGTATATACAAATGAAAAATAAAATGCAAGGCTACATCTCCAAAATACAAGAGCGTATACATATATCCACAGATATACATATAAATGATGATAAATGCAGCATCTAAATTTGTAAGTTTCCTTTATTTAGTTTATCTTATTATGATTCCAACTTCCAACTTAGGAAACCCTCTTGTACTTGAGGTCGACACAGTATGTATACTGAACATATAAGGGTGGTATAGTTATCTTCTGAAGAAACAAACCTTGTTGATAGACAAGCAAACATGTCCACAATTTCTGCTTTTAACTATCCTAATAGTTAATTATAGTAAAAAATTTGTAATCACAAAACTCAAAAAATTTCCCAATTTAAGCGGTATTAAAAGTTATCAATGTGCTGTTCCAGTTTAATGCAGCCTAAACTTATAATAAAATTAAGAAAATCCTTGCATACTTCAGGTCTCATGGACTTCCACAGTTATAAATGAATTAACATAATTGTTTCCTTCTAATTTAACCCTGGATGACACAAAAATAGAAATTATACATCTACTTGTGTCTCTGAGAAAAGTACATGCTTCTAGTGAATGCTCCTAGCAAAGAAAAGGAAACAGATAATTTTGCCAGATTAAGGAGAGGAAACAACAAACGCTACCATGCAAGAATATGACCAAAAAGCAATGCACAGATGTTTGTAGTACATTTAAGATTGGTCAGATAGGTGCATTCCCTAGATAGTATACAAGCACCTTAAGATGTCATATTAAACAGTCAAAATGAGGGAAACACTAAAATAGAGAGGAGTTCTAATCATCAAAAGAAGTTAAAAGTTTGATTATTTAAAAGCTTGGCACAACATATCCCAAGTCAGATAAATTATTTTACATGATCTTAAGATTAATAAATTCGACTGTGTAAAACCTTTGCACAGCATATGCCAATTCAGATAGGTCATGTTACACCATCTTAAGATTGATTGACATAATTTTCGGTCAAGTACAAAGTATCAATAACAAGATTGCAGTGAACGGCTAAAAGTTCAAAAACTAAATTGTACATCTTAGCTCAAGACACTCAAAATATCAGAAAGAAAGAAGTCTTGTGAGGTTACAACAAAGCTTGTTTAGCCCAACTCAGAGAATGTGGTGGACAACAAAGTTCACCAGGCAGCACCGTAACTGCAGTTTCCCCAGTAAGGATGTTGTCAGATTAACTATCTCCCATCATGAAACAAACTAAATCAAAAAAATTTCCAACACTATGTAAGAATGGGCCCAAAATGCTCCGATATGGTTTGATTAGTGAAGAATAGAGATTCACAATTAGGGCCAACAAAATCTTACATTGATGTTTGCATAGCAATAGAGCTAGGATAAAATTCTCGTCATGGAAAATTGCTCAGAAACCAAGAGCTAATGAAAATCTCGTCAGGACTGTAAGACATACATTTTCCATTCAGAACCTTTGTTTGGACAATAACAAAGAAACCAAAAAGAGGATGCAAGAAAGGCTGGCCAGTTGTTCTGGCCTTTGGTTTTTGGGATAAATGAGCAAGGACAAAAACGGTTATTCAGAAATATTTTCAGGTTTTTGATGGAAAATATTACAATAGGAAAGAGAGAAACCGGTCATCTGAGAATGGAGATTCCACGAGCTAAAGTTCATTTGCAATTTCAAAGCCAGATGGAAGGTTTTTATGATACGAGATCTGTAGGTTTGGTATAAATACCCGAAATAAAATCTAATAATGACATAAAATAAGTTCACTGACAAAAGAGTAATACAGCATTCATATCAGATTTTAGATTGAGAAAGTCATTTATCAGACCCAACCATAGGTATAAGCTGTGCAATAGATTTTAATTCAGCATTCAGCAGAATTAAAAATTGAAGAAAACATAAAAAAAGAATAAAAAAATACAGATAAGAAGAAATAACAGGAGAGAGAGAGAGAGAAAAAAAAAAGGATCTGAATGAACCGATCAAATTGAGGGCATCAATTATCAGTTATGACAGATAAAATGTACAGCAAACTTTTGACTTGAACAGGAGCAAAAGTTGTTAATGAAACTGAATAAGATTAGAAAAGTACCAAGGAGAGAAGAGAAAGACCAGGTAAAAAATGACCTGAAAGGAGCTAATCTCCATTTTACTATCAAAATAGCTCATTTACTGACTGTCCCTACAAACAACCAATCATCCCTTGCTAATTTAGTAAAACAAGCCAGCTCTAATTCCTAAATTGTTTTTCTTGGACTTTTAACAGGGTTTGTCATACCATATTACCCAGTACTGAGCATATTGTACTGTACTAGTAACATACTAGTATGATACCAAGGTTCAATACCACACAAGGGCTAAACCAGCCTGTACTAAGCGGAACTAACCAGTTCCACATGGCTTCCCGTTATATTGACCCTTAGCACCCAAATTTGGGCAATACCATAGTTGAGCATGACAAAAAGGTCTCCCAACCCTATGTCGGTACAAAGAGTATATCGTACCATACTAGGAAGGTACCAATACATTACTAGGTTCCAGTAGAACAAACCTCAACTTGTAACAAGAACAGAAAAGCAAAAAAACTCAACTAAAAATTTAGGATCCCTCATGCATCTTGTGGCAGGGTACTTTCTTTTGGACCTCTATTTCAATCCAAACAGTATCCAAAAAGAGTACTGGATCCATCTTCATTGTAAGCACGTGACTTGATCATATCAAGCACTTATGGTCCAGAGTAAATCCCAATCTGCCATACGTTTTCTTCATGGCTATCTAATATTAAGAATAATAAAAGCTTTGGTAAACAAAAGTCAATAATCCACAAATTAAATAATAATATAAATGTGGAGACTCATGTTAGTTATGGCATCAACTAATAGTACTTGTGTAAGAATAATTAAGCAAAAGCAAGCTAAACAATTATAATAGCATCAAAAAAGCAAAATAGTTGCGATAAATTGCCCACCAATATGTAACAAATCTGGAAACCAAGTTCCAACATTAATATGCACAAGTGCACAGATTTTACATTGCAGGAGATTTAACAAGGTATTAACCATGAAAGGTGTTCAAATTTTCGTAAAGGATTTGGAAAGAGGATGAGTAGACCCAAGATAACATGAGTGGAGCCTGTGAGAATGTATTTGGTAAACTTTGTGGTAAAGATCAATTGGGAAAATAAGAATTCATAACACAACCTAAAGTTATCTTAGTAAGATTATTATTATTATCATCACATGTAGAGGGCAGAGCTATAATACTCATAGGATGCACCATGGCAACTGATAAGGATCAAAAAACCTTCAGCTATACTGATTTATGCATTGGTTAAATGATCAAACTATCCTTCTCCATTTCCTTCTATGCTAACAAACACAAATGGCATATTATTACCTCCTTTCCACCTGTAAGCCCTCAAAAGATACGGTACATGTATCACAGCCTTGAACTTACTGATCCATGACAAACAATCCAGACGAAGGATAAGAAACTAAGGGCCTATTTGGATTAGCTGATGGGAGCTGCTTGGACGCCTTTAAGTAGCGGTTGGCCAGCACTTATATGAGATAGCTGTTAGCCAACAGCTGGGCCGACAGCTAATCCACATAGGCCCTAAGTTGATATAAATGGAAATTATAAGAAAATTTAGGAAGGCTAAAATCAGCAGCAAAGGCCCTTAACAAGAACAATTGACAAATAAAATATTCATAAAATCAATCAAATAGTCGCACCCCCAAGAAGTCACATAAAATCATAATATGGATGTGCATGCTCATGGATTTAAGTGTCACTCATGCGAGCTAAAGACACATGGCATATTGTGCTATCATGTAATTGACAAGTGGCATTGGCATGCTGCTAGTCACATGCCATTGCTTGGCAAATACAAGCATCCAACATGCTATGATAAGCATCATGCGCCAAGCATGCAATACTTTTTGCACATTGTTATGCATACAAACAAACAAAGAAGTGCCCCTATAGACTTCAATATGGCCATCAGATCCTTGAAGTTGCTCCTTTTGAACCAAAAGGTAAGAATCATTTCTTTCGGTTCAACAAATCATCTAGTTTGATCAGAAGGCATGCTTTGGCATCATGATTTCAAATCTTGGTCAGACATCCCATGGATGCTAGTATAAAGTACCATCCCACGTGTCAAGACGGGAACAATGTCCCAATTGATAGATTTTAGGAACAACGTCTCAATCAATGAATTTTGTGACATCCCTCGTGCCAAATATCGAGGTGAGGCAGAGTGGCAATACGTCACATTCCATATAAAGATTGGAATGACCCCATTCCATGAGATTTAGAACCTTGATTGGCATAATGATAAAGTTGCTCTATTATGACCTACGTGTTATGAGTTCGAAATATAAATGCCTCTCCACATGAAGGCTAAGGTTGCGTACATCTAACCCTTCCAAAACCCACAGTGTGGCAAACTTGTGCACTAAGATAACCCCTTTTTTATCATTTAGTTTGATTCTTCTGCACATGGCTATCATCCTTTACTACATCTATCAAGATTTCTGAGATTCTTTGGTGGCGAGCAGGGCTTCTCAGATGGCTATGAACTTTTGCAGAAGTTTATTTTTTCTATTTTCTAGGTTAGGATCTTCCTTCTTATCTTTTATATTTTTTATGATGGATCCAATAGAGAACACTAGAGAAAAGAAAACTACATAATCCAACACCTTTGCACGGTGACGACAAAGCAAACATCCTTGAAACTCTTTGCATTGCAAATCAAGGTTTTCAATCTTGTGAGATAGGACCGTCTTAATTTTTCCATAAAAAAAGATGCGCTGCTGTCCTGCCCAATCTTGATGCTTGGGATAAGAGTTGTCCCTAGGTATGCTGATTGCGATGTTGAGACAATGGTCAAACGGTCATGTCCTAACACTTGGGACAATAACCTATCCACACTAGGGACAGTAATCTATCCCAACATCCCACAATATGTCCCACCAGGATTTGTGTTGGGTTTACATATTAGAATAAATTGTAAAAGTTTTCCCACACAAGGGCACTCAACCATAGATGAAAAGTTTAGACATGAAGACTTCTCTCATTAAATATAGTACAAATTATCATCTAGTTTGATCTTTTGTACATGGCTATCATTTGTCATGCCTAATGGTTCCACTGCACTATCATCTAAGTAAAGGTGGAAACAGACTAAATAAAATTCATGTTTCCATATCATGTTTCCATATCTAAATCTATTTAGATATGGATATACATTTTACCCTCCAACAAATAAAAATATCCATATTTATATCCACCAAATAAAAGGATAAAAGCATATGGATACACATATATCCCATCCATGATTCCATTTGCTATATAGCTCTCATAAACTTCAAAAAAAATACATGAGATCATCAATTTGACTCTAATTTACTTTACTTTTCATACAGATATATCATTGATTTGATGTATTGCATCCTTAATAGTTAATTTTTAATTTAAAGCATATAACACAGTGGAATTTTCAATAACCACTAAATAGTCAGTGTTTAAGCAGATTTATAAAGATATCTTTCTTTGATCATTTATTTGTTTTAGGAAAATAATAAAAGAAAGTTGGAAGCCTTATATATTTATCTTCAACTAATAAAAGACAAAGTAGAAGAATATCCTACTGATAAGGTATATATATCTGAATTATATCCATATTTATATCCATATTGCCAATATTCTTTGTAACCCCATCTATTTAACACAAGCATGCACATGAATTTTAGCATCAACTAATATCCATATCCATGTCTATATTTGCCAGATAAAAAATGATAATGATATGGATAAACTGCTAAATCTCTATGCCATCTTTTTTCAGCCCTATATATGAGATATCACAACTTGGAACCATGTTTAAATCTAGTAATATCTTGTTACAATGCATTCATTTTCTGTTTCCCATAAAGCACCCCTTGAAAAAAAATGTCACTAAAAAAAGCCATGGACAAGCTCTGTCTTCCTCTATCAGGTTGAAAACCCTATTAAAATGAAGTCTAGACATGGGATCAACGAGGTTGGATATTTAAGAAAATATTAAATTCGAATAACAAGCATCTTGTGATCCTCATTAGCTAGCTTGCCACAAGTGATGACACATATATGCAACCAACAAAATAGGATGCCATGAAAAAGGAAAGATGAAAAAGGAAACTTTAATGAAAATATAGGACAGTATTAACATTGTTTAATTGTTTTTGTTTGAAATAGAAGGCAAGAGCGTATCATCTATTTAACTTGCAGAATATGGTATGGATTCTAAAGCAGGTAGATACATACTCTTTAAGCAAATGATCAAGAGACAAACCATAATATTTTACTTCTTTTGCCTACTAATCCCATGATAGACACTAGTCTCCACATAACACATCCAGATCTAGCAGACACCATCAGGTGTGAAAAATAGACTACTCAGATATTCTAGTGATCAATGATAGTTACCCCTCAATATTACATTCATGATTTCCTTTATTGCTTTTTTGAGAGGATAATTGATGTAGCATAGGATACAGCTAACAGATACATTGTCTAGCAGGAGAATACCAAACTTTGTAGGAGCTAGCGGATCAGTAGATGAAGACTTTGACAATTAGAGACAATATTGAATTTTAGCCAGGTTTCTCATTTGTACCCAAATAATTCTAGCATATTTTCCTCTTATTGAGTCTTAATATGATTTTGTATCGGGTTTAATGCCCTAATTAGGGTTAGGATCATCATTTATATATTCTCCTAATTCATTATAAAATTCAGCTTTTGAAATACTAATAAAAATTTATTTTGTAAGAACTTCATTCATCGATGAAGAGTTCTTCAATCCAGATTACTTCAATTTTATGTATTTGATCTCTGAGTTTAATTTTTGTCGATTGACTCACATGTCACTCTTCATGCTACATCAATAACAATGCTAGGCACCAAGAAACTTTATTAAAAATTAGAAGATTACAGGAGATTACAAACTAGAGAATAAGGGAGGTTAGGGAAGAAGAAAGAGGATAACTCAATGAACTTTGACAAGAACTTTGAATTCTAGGATTGCCTACTTCATTCTTCTTCTTGCAAAAGTACAAATAGCTTTTCAACAATGCAAAGTGAACCATTCCGCCAAAAACCAAGACAGCCTCATCCTACAATATCTAAAGCCTTGCTTGTATTTTTTTAATAAGATGAAGAGAAACAAAGCTGTTAAACATTATTCTTCAAGTCCCTAGCAGGACGGATCGAAGGTTCCTCATCTACTGGAGCGGTTTTGCCAACCCTTGATGGATAGGAGTTACAATTGGCAAAGATGCGGGCATTGCCCGCACCCTTAACAGAACACGCTAGTCGGACTCCCGGTATAGGGGCACCAACGTCAACTATATTGGTAAATAGCTCATACAATCAACACCAGCATGCGTCCCACCCTTAACTTAATGAGATGGTCCAATCAGAACACAGTTCTCTTAGTCCAATAGTAAGGACTATTGAAAGAAAGGGTATTTAAAGACTCATAAAGAGTTCGCTCTAGAGAGGTACAACGCCTCAGCGGAGCAGCAGCTTTTGTTGGTAGGGCTGCACTAAAGTGAAACCATAAAGATGTTTGCCCATGGATGGAGTATAAAATCAACTCGATATGAACCGATAACCGACATTCAACTGGTATCAAGTCATCACAAGGGACCACCCCAATGGATAGCATATCAAGCCCTATTTGATTGATGAGGAGGCTAATCTACTTAATTCCCCTTTGGGGGCCTCAGGTCAGGAGTAGTTCTTTTCCAACCAAAATTTTCAAATAAAGTTCACCACTTCGTATTGAACCCTATACTAGCACCATACCATACAATGTCGGTACGTCTAGTAGAAGAGTCAAGTTGGCAAACAGAACTCAGTTTATCCTCCATACTAAGTCTCAATTTAGCACCAATATGGCACTATTCGTCCGATATAGACCCATACATACCAGTAGGATGAGGAATCAATAAATTAATTTTCGTGAATAATTCAAAATATTTTTCTTTACCATTGATGGTTTCAATTCCACCGCATGATTGACAATCATGGTTGACAACTAATTTTTCAAAGAAACATTCTTTAAAATAAACTAAAACAACATAAAAGAATTAGACACCACCCCCATCATAATTTTTCAACTCATCAACAAAGATGGCTTTATCTTTGTTAACATTAGAATCCCTAGCAAAGATAAATTCACATGAATCATAGGAAATTTCACCCAAATAAATGTCAAAATTAAGAGAAACACAAGTAATAAGTTAATGGTCATGAACCTCAATGTAGTAAAGATGATCATCATTACATTCCTTTGAATCATGAAAAGTATCATCATAATGCAAGACTTCTTGACATGCAAGATGTTCTTCTAGATGCCACACTTGTCTGCTCTTGGATTTCCTGCCAAATGGGTTTATGAACCGAAACTTCATTTGTTCATCCATGTCTAGCCCATGTTTACAATGACTGGCCATCATAATCACCCGATATACCAACTTGAAGCGGGAAATGAAAAGGAGAGGCAATACAATTGAGATGCCGGATAAATGCTCACACCCTTATGGAATAAACCATCAAAGTGAGGAGCAAGAACAAGAACTCGCTAAAGAAATTTTTTACCTTCACCATATATAGGATAAAGTTTTTATAGTATAGGAAGGAACATGAATAAATATTGTATACCATAAAAAGCATGGCTTCAAATCCCAATGGAACATCCAATGGGGCACTAAGATGGGGTTTTGTCCCATGGATGAGACAGCCCTGCCATCATCCTAATAGCTCAAACAGCACATCTTAAACACCCCTCATCCCAAGTGTCGGGATCAGGCAGGATAGCGACATGTCCAGTTTCATGAAAAATTAGAACCCCATCCCATAAGATTTAAAACTTTGATAGGAAGGTACAAGTATGCATATCTAGGTATAAATTAAAAACAAGTTTCTAATATAACCACTCCAAGCTTTTCGAGGGAGACAAAACAAGTAATTGTAAAGTTAGTTTCCAGCTATTAGAAATTAATTGCAACAAGTAGCCTTTCCTTTAAATGTCAACTAACTAAAATAACACTAAAAGAAGAAAAAGCAGAGATGAAATGTGCTTCACGACATGGGCTTCATTGCTGGGGCAAAAACCAATTAATTATTTCCATTTTAGTTGTGCCATGGGCTGCCCAAGGAAGTCAAATTGCGTAGGCTTTCCCTATACCTTGATCCTTTTAAAATCCTAGGCCTACGCCTACGCAGCCAAGTGGGTGTCTAAGTAAAACATATTTCTAAAAAATAATAAAATCATATAACTATATATACAGTCATACATATACACATAAGTACGTACGTATAAATAGTATGGTTGTCAATTACTTAAGTTATGCAATAATGAAATTTTTTGGTTTAATTACTTTAGTTTCACTTAATAACTTTTCAATTAAGTGATTTAAAGGATTTAAAACTTCATAGAAACAAAAAATATTCAAACATTGCTTAGTATTTGAGGAAATGTTGTAAATGGACTGAACTTCTTTTTCTCATGAAATAAATAATACTCAAAGAGAAATAAGTTAATAAATGGTAGTGCCTTCATTAAGAAACAAATGAAACACCAACCCAAAAAATAAAAGCTGCCCTTAGGTGGCTAGGCACCTACTTAGGTGCTAACCTAGGTGTTGAGGCAAACACCTCACTTTAAGACCTAGAAAATGCTAGGTGCCTAGATGATTGAGTTGTCCAAATTCCTAGGCAGCCACCTCTGCCACCTTGGAGTTGCCACTTACTAGACTTCTTTAGTTTTTTAGGATTGGTCCATGGGCACCTCCGATGTCACAATGCACTTTTAGTTTGAACATGGTCGTGTAACTTATGTTGCTTAAGTGAAGGCCTATTTGTTCTAGATAGTTGGTGGTGTCATAAACACAATGGAATACCTCAAAGTATTAACCAAGCAATTGATTTACCAGCTGATTATAATTCCAAAGAGTGGCAAAATAAATCTATAGCACAATCAACAGAAATTTCAAAGTTGCAGACATCATTGGAAGAAGTACAAAAGGACAAGACAGGTGCGTTTGCAGTAGTCATATGGCATCAACATTGTAAAAGATGACAATTCAACAAGCAATGGGACAAGTATAAAAATCCATCAAAAGCTGGAAAAAGAAGACCACCCCATTTCTTCAAAAATAAATGATTAAACTCATTTTGAATATAATGTAAAAAGGCCTAATGGTCTGCTTGACAATCTTGACCCATATAATACCGATAATCTTTTACATATTGTCTACAAACTAATAGTTTATATTGTCTTATGCTAACTGACCAAACATTCCATTGCATTCATGAATAATTTAGCTAAGCCTTACCAAAAGGGAAAAAAAATAATAACTTAAGTTTTGACAGCAGGGGCAGCACAGCACATAAGGGGGTGTGAACAAACCAAACTAGAATAAGCTAGGTCCAGCTCAAGCTCCATTCATTACAACCATGGTGTGCTAAACCAACCCAAACAAGCTGGTTCAGGGCAAACCAAACCAAGTTGGCCAGGAATCGGAACGGCTCGCCTATTTAAAACGGTTCATATTATTGAGTCTGCTATCGGGTTTGCCTTTTGGGTTTTGAGTTCAACCCAATTAAAAAATGATTCACTATTAAAATTCATCTGACTCTTCGATTCATTTGATGTTTTTCCATTAAACCCTAATCCTTTGCCGTCGCCCTCACCATCGCTCATCAGAGGGGCATATCCCTCTACTCTCCCTCTTCTCTCTCTCTCTTCTTCTTCCAGCTTCAAAGCTCTTCTTTTCCTATCTCTCTTTTCTATTTTTTCCCGACGGCAGTGGCCCTCTTTTAGTGGCCCTCTCTCTCTCTTTCTTTATTTTCTTTTTTAGACGATGATGGAGGTGGCAATACCTTCTTTCGGCTTCAAAGGTACGCTTTTCTCTTGCTTTTTTTTCCCCAACAACGATGACCCTCTCTCTCCCTCTCCTCCCCCCTTCTCTCTTTATGTGTCAGTTCACCACGGTTCAATACAGTATAATACAGTACCGAACCAGTCGCCGACCGGTATATATTGTCAGTACGGCTCGATGGACCTTGATTATAACTAACCAGCTCCTAGCTTGTTTTGGGTACCGAGGTGGCGGCAAAGGCAGCAAAGAATGTACCGAGGAAATTGGGCAAGCATGGAGATTGACAGCTATAGTAGGCACCATCTACAACTAGATTTTAATGTTAACAATAAGCACTATTTGCTATTGGAAAGAGGGAGTGAGAGAGAGAATTGAATGAAAAGAGGGGAAGAGAAGAATAGGTTTATGAGAGAAAGTCAATATGTGGGAAAAAACCAGGGATGGCAGTGGGTTTTGCCCTTCTACATCTCCATTACCATCGTTCATTTCAATCATTAACTCTTGGTCTCACTTCTTCATTTACTTTGTCCATCAACAGCAGTAAATTGTGTAAAATGATTAAGGCTCTGTTGTTGTTGTTGTTATAAAAAGAATATAACAAAATAAACATATCTATACTTTCATATACTTATGTTATTATAAATAGGCACATACAGTGATATTCATATCTATAAATTCTATAAATTTGAGATATTCTAGTTGAACTTAAGCAAGCTGGGACAAACTCGTATTCAATTCATTTACATATTCATGTTCACAATCTTGGCTTGGGTTTGGCCCATGCACTGATCAAGCCAACGGATTTCAAGCCAAACATGAGTTGCTTATGACAGCTTTCTTTTGACAGCATTTATGGCATGTGATAAATGCTTGCAAGAAAAATCTTACGTCACTCTCTGAATATTATGGATAAAATAGATCATAGGGCATATAATAATCTTCAATAAAAATCCAAAAAATTGTTAATTGCATAGCACACAACTGAAGCATCACATATGGTGGGAAAACATGAAGTTTAACACTGAACAATGAGAGAATTGAGTAGTTGCAATAATATAAAGGTAGGAATATTTACAAATATTTGAAAATAATTTGAATAGGACGAGTTTTTATTTTGGCAAAATAATGTAAGTAACAAGGTCAGCCATTACTAAATCATAAAGGGTATCTCAAAATATAAACAATACACATGTGATAATTTAATATAAAGAAAAAGGGCTTCTATAATCTAGAACAATTAAATACACATACTAAATGATGATAGGGAGAACTAAAAGTAAACTATTCATAAAATGAAAGAGAGCTTTAAAACCGTTGGAAAGTTTTCAATTATTGAAAGAATTTCCTCGTCAACCCCAAAAGTCAGATGATTCTACCTATATTGATTAAGGTATTTACTGGGCAAGCATAGAGGGTTGTTGCACCTAAAAAAGGACACAATATGCGATATTTCTTGAAAAATGCACGACACATCAGATATAAACATCAGGAGATTATATATAGAATTTAAATGAGTTCCATATGTGTATCTCTGCAATAATATTTCTATAATAGTTTAAATTTTAAGTATCTTCTCAATAGCTCTTAACTGACAGACGCTATAGATTCAAGAATCTAGAAGTTTTCATACTTAAAATCTCTAAACTAAGAAATAACTTTGTTCCAAGTTAGAGATGTTACGGACTTAAATTAACATTCTAAGGCAACTCTGCAATGTCTACATAGACCACGCTAAGTGTATTCAAGTTTTTTATACCTGGTTTAACTATTCTTTGAGTTGAATTACAAAATCAACTGGATAAGAGAGATTACCTACCACAAGACTAGCACTGAGTCAATAATGGCCAAACAATAAGGTAAATATAGAATAGGCAAGTTAATTTGAAATAGTTGAAGTATCAAAGGAACTCATAGTCAAGGACAGCCTAAAGGAGGCTCCCAATCTGTAGCATTACCTGCAAAGATCATCTAATCTATCATGCATGCCTTAAAAAAATAATAAAAATTAAAAACAGAAAAGACCTACAATACTAGCTGTTACCTGAGCTTTCAATTTAGCCTTAACTACCCACACCCAAAACAAAGACATGGATATGGGTACGAAGTATGGATTCACAAGAGGAATTTCTTAGGGAATAAAAGAATTAGAGGCTTTGATATTTGCTTGCGCTAAATACTCATACTTGAGTCCGTGCTAAACAGGATGGTAGGTAGGATTTTAGTAACTCAATGACAACAATAGGCCTAAAGAACTGCTCTAATGTTCACATCAACAAAATTCAGCGATATCACAGCATGGTTTGGCTCTTGGCCATCGGATTGTCCACCTTTTGTTTCATTGCCACCTAGGCAATAAATTGAGCTGAAAATGCCAAAATCCATGCCATGCATCTTGAGTGGCCATGGAACTGTGCCTGCCTATGTGCCTTAAGACAATATGGCTTAACCACCCATGGTATATATACATGCTTAAAATCGTGGTATGGCGTACTAGTGCATACTATCCTATACCAACATACTGTACCATATTAGTACGAAATCGAGACTCAGTATCAATGCATATTGAATCTCAGTACGCTGAACCAACTAGCATATCGGGTGTACCGACACTGTACTAGTGTGGTACCCGTATGGAGTCCGATACCAAGATAGTTTGGTGAACTTTGCTTAAATCTCTTACCATGCTAAGAATTGGTAGTATTTGCTGACAGGTTCGGGTTAGGCCTTTCTTGCAAAAGAATGTTAGATATTCTTTCATACGAACAACCCTTCAATAGACTATCTTTTGTTTTAAGATTTAAATGGACCGATAAGGAAAGACGTTCGTTTAACGGATGTCAGATAAATATAAAATATTTTATTTTAAAGGATTCCAATGCTTTTTGTGTCCATCCGAATCGCAAAGATAATAGGATACGAGCCATATCCCTATTCTTTTACTCTTGTACTAGAAATAGGCTATTATTTCTATTCTTACTCTTGTACTTCTTTACTGAAGAAGAGAAATATTTATAAATAACCGTATATTTGTATAAAGATAATAAGATATGTATCATTATCCTTATTTTGTTACTCTTTTATCTCCTCTTCATCGAAGAACATGAATATTTATAAATAATTGTAATGGGATATGAAACATTATTATCATTCATTCTTTTACTCATATTCTACTGAAGAAGAGGGATATTTATAAATAACCATATATTTATATAAATATAATAGGATACAAGCCATTATCCTTATTCTTTTACTCTTTTACTTTCTACTAAAGAACAGAGATATTTATATATAATCAAATATTTGTATAAAGACAATGAGACAAACTATTATCCTTATTCTTTTACTTCTATGTTGGTGCTTCCATTTTGATGGAACCCACCAAAATCCACCACCACCAACCCATCCTCCACAGCCACCAGTGCACTAATTTGCCACCACTGTCAAGATGATGGAACCCTTCGAATGAACCCAAATACCTCTCTTCTCTGCACTTAGATTCAATGTATATCCCTTCACCATTTCTTCTTCTGCTTCAAATGAATTTCTTGATCCATCTCTTTTGAACTATCTCAAGGAGTAGTTTCGTGCCCTAGCGCAATGGAACTACACTCCAACTCCTAGAAACATGGTGAACTGAGATGGTGCCGAGGCCTTCACCTAGCCTTCCATTGTTCTCCTGCGAGTGAGCCATGGCTTCTTTTTCTTTTTTTTTTCTTTCAGAACTGCTTGACATCTATCAAATGAATATTTTCTTGTATCAATCTGTCTAGATCTTAAAGTATAAGATGGACTATTGAAGTGTCTATTCTTTCATGTGAAAAACCTAACCTGAATCCTTTGCTAACACATCAAATCGACTTTGACCTTATTATTCTTTTTCCTTCCATAGATAGATCTTCACTGGAAGACTACATAGAAACAAAGAATCTTCTTATGCATGAGAAGCTTTCATCCATCCGAGTGTCAAAAAAATCAAATCAATTGCTAAAATCATTTCATATTGTCCATTAATTTCTCATGCTCCCAAAAATGATGAGCCGATAGCCAATTTATGTCAATCTAGGATTGTTGCTCTTCTTGTTTTTGTCATCTAGTCAGCTTCTAAATGAATGAAAAAGGGATGAGAAAAAGAGAAGGAAAAGATCTATTTGCTTTGAGATGTGAACCTATATCCCAGGCTCCACACATGAGCAATATGTATCTGGAAGACAGAAGCTATAAACAATTAAAATAGAAGTGTAGTGGGAAGGTACAAAGGTTAGGCTTAGGATATGGAAGAAGTAATAATAGATAAGCTAGTTTAGGTGTTCAGGGCTGAAATGAGATGGGTCCAAATATATATTTTGCTACACCATTGTAAGATCAATCAGATCTGATGATGGATATGATAATGATATGAAGCTGAAAAAAAATGCAAAGGAGTATAGAGAGAAATTATTGGTTTTATGGAGTAGAGGATTCTTGCTTTTAAACATCTTGGTTTTGAGCTGGATCATTTCAAACGGCAGCAGGGAAAAAGAAAATTATAAAGGACATAGTATTCTTAACAATAGTAAATTGCAAGCTTTTGGCTAGTTGTTGCAGGTTTGAAGCTCGATCCCTTTAAAATGTAGCTGCAAAAGGACAAATACAAGGAAATGATTTTCTTAACAACAGCTACTCTTTGTTTCTTTGCCTTTAAGGTTGGTTTCGGGATGGAAATTAAGTTACATACAGGCAATATAAAAGTGGCATTCTTAGGGGTTTGAGATTATATATGATTATTGCATAGTTTTGTCATCAGAGAAGTAGAATCTAGAAAAGGTCAAAGAAAATAGAGAAGGGAGCATTAACAACTTAAAGGGAAAAAAAGGGCATCATAATGCACAAGGGTCTCACCACTGCCAGATCTGGGTGTTTTTCCTTAAGCAAACCTGTCATTTTCAACAGTAGGGTACCCCTCAGTTAAATATCTGGATGACTCAACTTTGTAACTATTGAAATCCATGGGGAAAAGAATTAGCAAGATCTGACAACATTAATTTGAAGCAATGGGTGGGATTATAGGATTTGGGGGGGAAATAACGTCCTCTCCTCATAAATGGGAATTTTACTATGGGTCATTTCATAGGCTGTTCCTTTCCATTTAGAACTCCGTCTAGACTTTCATTTGGTAAGAACATAAGGGGAAAAGTCTACTTCATCCTTAAGGTTGAACCATAAGATTGAAAGAATCTCCTTATATGTTGATGAGATCATGGTATGCTGTACCAATCAAGGTTTTAAATCTCATGGGATAGAGGTGTCCTAGTTTTTTTACGGAACAAGATATCATACACCCCGTCCCATCTCAATCCCCGACCCGATTAGGCATCCAAGCACTTGCTTGGGATGCTTTTTTCTTTAAAAAAATTATTTGTGAAGCTTTAATATTTTATTTAATTTTTGACTAAACTACAGTTTTAACCCCTGAACTTAGGGGGTTGTGTCACTTTGATCCCTGAACTTTAAAAAGTTGCAAACCCGATCCTATACTTCCATTTTTGTTTCCCTTTGATCCTTACCGTTAAACAGGGCAGACGCCGTTTGATTCTGTCCTGCGTGGCAGCTGACATGGCATCCACCGTGGCGAAATAAAATAAAAATCCATTAAGGACCAATTAACCCATTAAATGTTATCCAATAACCCATTAACCTCCTATCCCCTCCCCTCCTCAAACCCTTACCCGTGAAACCCTTACCCTCCTTCCCCTCCCTCCCACCTCTCCCCCGCCCCCCCTCCCCAACCGCCGCACGAGTCCCGCCGTCGGCTGCCGTCCACCTCATCAAATTCCTCCTCTCATCCAAGAAGAAGGGACTCCCACCGAGCCCTCCTGCCCTTCCCTTCATTGGCCATCTCTATCTCTTGAAGAAGCCACTCCACCACACACTCGTCCGCCTTGCCGACCGCCATGGTCCGATCCTCCTCCTCCGTTTTGGCTCCCATCCGGTCCTTGTTGTCTCCTCTGCTTCCGCCGCCGAGGAGTGCTTCACCACCAATGACATCGCCTTTGCCAACCGCCCCAACCTGCCTTCGGCGAAGTACTTGTCCAACAACTACACCACTCTCGTCACCGCCAACTACGGGCCCCACTGGCGCAACCTCCGCCGCATTGCCACCATGGAGCTCCTCTCCACCCACCACCTCCTCTCCTCCACCAACGTCCGAGCCGAAGAGGTTCGCGAAATGGCCCGACGGCTCTTCCTTGATTCCAAGGGAGGGACCGAGGGGTTCGTCAAGGTGGAGCTGAAGTCAAGGCTATTCGACTTGGCGCTTAACATTCTGACGAGGATGATTGGGGGGAAGAGGTACAACGGCAACGACGCCGGGGTGTCGGAGGCCGAGGCGAGAGAATTTAGGGAGATGGTGGAGGAGGCCTTCTCACTGAGCGGGACTTCGAACCTCGGAGACTTCTTGCCGATGCTAAGGTGGGTGGATTATCAGGGAGTTAGGAAGAGATTGGTGAGGCTGCAGAATTGGAGGAATGAGTTCATGCAGAGACTGATAGATGAGCACAGGAAAGGGAATATGGAGATAAAAGAAGAGGAGAAGAAGATAAAGATGAACATGATTGGTGATTTGTTATCTCTGCAGAAGATCGACTCGGAGTACTACACCGACCAGACCATCAGAGCTCTCGGGGAGAGGCGGACGGCGGCAGGCTTCGAGATGAGGGAGGTGGACGGCGGCTGGCGAGCAGTCGCGGCGGGACGTGTGCTGCAGCGGCGGGACGTGTGCTGCAGCGGCGGGAAAAAAAAGGAGGGGGAGGCGGGACGTGCCTTTGCGGCGACGAGGGGGGGGGAGGGGGAGGCGGGGGGGGGTCCGGAGGAGGGGGGGGAGGCGGACGGCGGGGGGCTCCAAGATGGGGGAGGTGGATGGCGGCCGACGGTGGGACTCGTGCGGCGGTTGGGGAGGAGGGCGAGGGAGAGGTGGGAGGGAGGGGAAGGAGGGTAAGGGTTTCACGGGTAAGGGTTTGAGGGAGGGAGGGAGGGGGGAGGAGGTTAATGGGTTATTGGATAACATTTAATGGGTTAACGGGTCCTTAATGGATTTTTATTTTATTTCGCCACAGTGGATGCCATGTCAGCTGCCACGCAGGACAGAATCAAATGGCGTCTACCCTGTTTAACGGTAAGGATCAAAGGGAAACAAAAATGGAAGTATAGGATCGGTTTTGCAACTTTTTAAAGTTCAGGGACCAAAGTGACACAACCCCCTAAGTTCAAGGGTTAAAACTGTAGTTTAGCCTTAATTTTTAAATATATTTAAACTTCAAAAGCTATATCTTTATGATAAATTAGATCTATTTAAATTGAAACTATAATATATTATGGCCGAAATAGAATGGGACGGAACGGCTAGGATCGGTCTCGAAATCTCTTTGGGACGAGACGTCTCGGCCATCTTAGCCCCCGTCTCGCTAAGACTTGAATCCCTGGCATCGATGCCCTAGACCAAGCATAGTACATCGTACCGGAAATCAAAACTTGATACTGATGCATATCGAGTCACGGTACACTGAACTAACCCACATACTAGGCATACCAACACTATACTAGGGTGGTACCAATACAAAGTCTGGTGTTGAGACGGTGAACCTTAGATCACTTGCCATTTCATCAAAAGATTTGTTAATATGGAAAGTAGGCATGAGAAAGGATTATGATACTCATTTTGATTAAACAACAAATACAATGAGTAAAGATGGGGCCATTCCCAACCAAAAATTTGAAAAGCTTGTCATTATTGAGTATGGCTAAGTTAGGGAAAGTTGAATATAATCACAAATCTAAGATCACAGCTAACAATAATATTTGTTGTAAACACAAATGACAAGATTGTAAAGAATAGAATTCTAAGGAGAAATCATACAAGATCTGTTATCAAAGAAGAATAAGAGGGTTCTTAATGCCATGGCAACTTTCTTCAACATCACCCCCCCCCCTCCCCCAACTCACACACACACACAAAGCATTACATTGACATGCCACATGAGTGTCAAATGTCCAAAAGAATTCGGTGCAGGAATCTTCTGAAAATTGGACATGGGGACAAGTTTGTATCTTATACAAATATGCTTAAATATGTATTGATGTATGCATGTAATGAACAATGAGCTAAACTGTGCAAATTAATTTCACAAAAATTGATAAAATGTTGGCTAGCTGATATAGTAGAATTAAAACTTTCATTTAGAACTGCCTAATATAGACACAAACAATGATGCATCATAATTTGATGGCATGAAATGCTAATGTGTCATTACATGTCCCACATGTCCAAGTGTGGACACAACCCAAAAATTCAAGTGATCCAATAATACTGCGGCGCCCCCAACCCCCCACCCCCCTTAAGACACATGAAAAGCATGAAATGTTGAATACTAGGAACTGGGTGCAGGTTTGAAATTTTAAACAATTTGGCAAACCAAATGCACAGTAAACTACAAACACTGATGATCAATATGTTTTGGTATGTTTCAACCAAAAGAGACTACCTCCTCACATTTCCTAATAGAAACACATATTTGTCTTGCTTGACTATATTTAGGCAAATTACCATTTGTGCATGCAGGTTTAGTTGAGTAGTTGAGGAAGGAACCCATAAAATTGGCCATGAAAGATCATAGACTTTTGCCTATTGTATATATAGATATCACCTGCCTTGAGAACTTGTGTTAGAATTGGTCTGATGAAATCTTACTTCAATGGAAGCATCAAGAAGATTTTGAAAGAAATAGAAATGACAGTGGAAACAAGACAAAATTGATTCTTAATATTCCTACAGAAGACACTGGCAGTGATGAAGTAATGATGCCTACAATCCATTTCAGAAGGTAAAGCATTAAGCAATGGAAGTCGGACAAAATTAATGACTCATATCTAAAATATATACATGCAACCATAAATGCTTCTTTACTCTGACTCTCATGAACCACTTTTTTAGGTCGATAATGTAAGAACTCTGTCTGAATTTAGTTACATATAAATTGGATAAGGTTTCTTGGTTTAAGGTTTTACTCAATGCACATATTGTTGATTGAATGTTTTGTGGATCACCGTGTATTGTAGTTAGAAGAGGACGCAAAGGTTAATGAGAAAGTTAGAGATAAGTGCAGATTAATTATGTGACACGATAAATACTTGATACATGGTTTCATTAAAAAAATCAAAAAAATTATTAAATACTCTACAACTCAAGAAAAACAGGTTAATCTAAATCTTTGTGGGCGCTGATGTAGAACCAGTAGAGAAGGAAAATAATTAGAAGGAAGAAGGGGAAGTTCATGGTAGAGAAGGAGGCAAGATGGAGAAGAGACGAGGGGGAGGGAGAGAGAGAGAGTGAGAGAGAGTGAGTGAGAGAGAAATCTTAGAAGAGACTGAAAAGCACTGATATTTTTTGAATTTTTTTGCTGAACTTCTTTCTGCAGCTACAATAGGAAGCCTTTTTTAAAGGCATAATGATAAATAACAAGTTCTTAGGAAATAACCATCTTAAATACAGAACAAGTTTCAAATTTTGATGGAAAATACATACATAAATGCTAATACATAGTTCCTAGATTTCAGAATTTGCGCCTGAAATAAGTTCTTCTAAAGGCTTTGACTCAACTTCCATCATTCTCTCCCAATGGAAAAGAACTCGATTCCAAAGAGTGAGCCTTAAGATAGTGCTCCAAAGGATAGGTGTCAAGTCACAAAACTCATCCATGATAATCCAAGAGGCATCGAAATCAGACCTTCCTTGCCATTTAACAAGAAACCGCTAAAAGCCACCAGTGGGAGAAGCAACATACTCATCATCAAGGACTGCTTCAATCTCATCATGCTGGCCTAAAAGAGGCAATGGCTTGGACTCAAGCTGACCTGCAGGAACACTAGTAGGCAAAGAAGGAAGCTCAAAGATGTCTTGGTATGGGGTCAAATCCTTTATATTGAAAACAGGACTAATATTCATATGAGTACGTAAATCAAGCATTGCATTAGGTCCAAGTTTTCAAAGGATGGGAAAGGGACCAATGACTTTGACATGCAATTTCTTGAAGGAATTTTTGAAAAATCTTTCTGGGCGAATCTGAACCATGACATAGTCTCTTATATTTAATTCTTAAACCCTACAATGTACATCAACAGATAGTTTATAACTTTCATTACTCAATGCAATCTTTTGCCTAATCTCGGCATGCAAATTATGTATGTGTTAGGCAAAAGAGTCAGCAGGCTCAAAGATGCAGCTATCAAAGGACAAGGACACAAGATCAATGGGTGCACAAGGTAAATAGCCATGGACAATCTCAAAGAGACTCTTAACGGTAGAGTGATTGATAGAATTATTATATGCAAACTTAGCTATGGGTAAGATCAAATCCCAATTCCCTTGTTTTTTCCTAACATGATATCTAAGCAAATCGCCTAATGTGTGATTGACTACCTCTATTTGACCATCAATTTGTGGGTGAAAAGCTGATGAAAATTTTAAACTAGTGCCAAACAACCTCCAAAGTATTTCAAAAGTAGCTAACAAATTTCACATCATGGTCAGACATTACAGTGGAAGGTAAACCATGCAATATAATAACCTCTTAGAAGAATAACTTAGTAACATGCGAAGCAGTTATGGATTTATTACAAGGGATAAAATGCGCCATCTTGAAAAACCTATCTACAACAACTAGAATGGAATCATGGCTTCATGCTCTCTCAGGTAATCTAAGGACAAAATCCAAGCTTCCATCTTTCCAAGGCGCATGTGAAATAAGAAGAGAAGTGTACAAACCTGCATTGTACTTCCTAATTTTGGCCAATTGACTAGTGCGATATTGAGAGACAATCCTAAAGAGATCCCCTTTGAAAGAAGGCCAATAGAACCTAACCTCAACAAGTGCAATTGCTTTATCCTTTCCCAAATGACCAGCTAGACCTCCAGTATGCATTTCTCGCACTAAAAAGCCTCTAAGTAAAGAACGTGAAATACACAATCTAGTGGCCTTAAAGAGATAACCATCATGAATAACAAAGTTAACATGATCTCGATGATTACCTTCCTCAATCTCCTGATAAATGAGACCAAAATCAAGACAAATGGTATACTCTTCATTTTTCCAAAGCCTATCACTTTAACATTCATCACCTAAAGAAGAGTAGCCATGTTACTTAAAGCATTAGCAGCTTTGTTTTGTGCCCTAGAGTAATGCTTAAGCACAAAAGAATATTCATTAAGAAACTCAACCCATCTATTATGTCTAGAATTTAATTTCTTTTGTGAGATTAGATACCTAATGCTTGGCAATCAAAAAACAAGACAAATTCCTCATGTAACAAGTAATGCCTCCAATATTTAAGGCACTGCGTTTTAGCATCAAACTCTTTGTCATAAGTGGAGTATCGTTGCTTGGTCTCATTAAGCTTCTCGCTAAAGAATGCTATAAGGTGTCCTTCCTGACTCAATACTCTTCCAATACCTATTCCAAAAGGCATTACAAGCAACCTCAAGAATTTTGTTAAAATCATGGTGCCTAAGTACAGGTGCTTCAGTCTTTTTTTGCTTGATATCATCAAATGTCCTAACATCCGCTATGGTCCATTGAAATTCCCTCTTCTTCAAGCAATCAATGATAGGAACCATGATGGAACTAAAACCCCCAATGAACCTTCTATAGGAAGTGGCTAACCCATGAAAACAACGAACCTCATAGATGGATTTTGGTACCAACCATTCTCTAATGACTCTAACCATTTTAGGTCAGCTGCTATGCCCTAGGCAGAGACAATGAAACTCAGGAATGGAACATAGGACTGTACAAAGAAAAACTTCTTAAGGTTTGCATACAATTTGACTTCTCTAAGGGTCACAAAAACCAAACGAAGGTGTCCTAAATGTGCCTTTTTTGTCTGACTGTAAACAAGGATGTCATCAAAGTATACCACCGCAAACTTGCCTCTGAATGATTATAAGACATGAATCATAAGCCTCATAAAAGTGCTAGATGCATTAGATAGCCCGAAAGATATAACCAACCATTCATACAATTCATCTTGGATCTTAAAAGCGGTTTTCCGCTCATCCCCTTGCCTAATGTGGATATGATGATATCCACTATGAAGATTAATCTTAGAGTAACAACTAGAGCTAGCTAACATGTGTATCATGTCCTTAAGCCTAAGAATCGAAAACCTATATTTCACAATGATTTGTTAATAGCCTTGCTATCCACACGCATCCTCCAAGACCCATCCTTTAGGATTAAAAGGTTTGGAACCACACAAGAATGAAGGCTATAATAGACAAAACCCTTAGCTAAAGATTCTCCTACCTGTTAGTTCAATTCAACTCTTTCTTTAGGGTTCATTTGATAGCGTGAAAGATTAGGCAATGATGGCCCAAGAACCAAATCGATAGCATGCTGATTTCCCTCAAGGGTAGCAACTCACCAAGTAACTCATCAGGTATAATATCAAGAAATTCATCTAGTAGTTGGCACACATCAAAAGGGAAATCAGGTTGATAATTAAAAGGGGTGGAAAGAGATTCTTTGGCTATGATAGCTATCCAACACTTACTCCTTAATCCTTCTCTCAAAGACTCCATGGCTCAAGATATGGAGACTTCTCTTAATAGGAACCTGAGGGGCAGACTTGATTTTTGGTTCACTTATCTTTTCTGTGGGCTTGGTAGGTTTTAAAATGATATTCTTATCCTAATAGCAAAAGACATAGGTATTTTCCCTATCATGATTAGTAACATCAAGATCATATAACCAAGGGCAACGAAGTAGGATATGAACTACATTTATAGAAAAAACATCACAATAGATCTTATCTTGATAATCATCCATCTTAATAGGAACTAGGCACCTCTTAGTAATAGGTAGGGTAGTCTTATCTACCAGGCTACCTTAAATGATTAGGGGTGTGGTTCTGCTTCAAGGTTCAATTTTGCTACAACAGACTTAGAGACCACATTCATAGTGCTACCCCATCAATGACCAACTTATATGTCTTCTCCACACTTGATAAAAGTATAAAAAATGTTGGTTCTCTTCCATTCATTATTGTCAATAATAGTGGACAAAAACACCTCACCACTTATTACATGTTGATCATCAACCTCCAACTCATCCTCATTCCCAAAGTATTCTAATGGATCCATAGCCTGATCCTCTTCCTCAGATGGGATACTAGAATCTTGTTCTAAAGTTCGGGCACAATAAGGACAATAGGTAGCAATGTGACCCCTATTATGATAGTGGTAATACTGGATCGAAGAGGTACTAGCATGAAAATTATTATTGAATCGACTTGGATGAAGGTTAGAAAATAGAATCCCTATTCCTAGCTAGTAGCCGATTGGGATATAGACTTAGAATGGTGGGACTCAACTGTGTGTGATGACACACATCAAAATGAAGTGGCTTTTTGATATTTTTCTATCTCTAAAGCCTTGTGGTAAGCCTCTTCTAATGACTCAGGAAAGCTCAATGTGACATCACGCTTGATATCTATCATGAACCCATTAATGAACCCAATGACAGTGATAAAAGGTTCTTTTCTTCAATTTTATATCTAAGTAAAAATTTCTCAAAACGAGTCATATAATCAATCACATTAGAAGTCAATTGCTTAAGATTTAATAATTATTCAACCAACTCTCATAATCGATGAGCAAATATTTTTCCTTTAACTTTTATTTCATGATTTCCAATTGAGTGATTAGTAGTTCCCTGAGATGCTCTAAATAATTAATACTTTCTAGCAGAACCTACCAATTTTATCTTAGCAAAGCAGACATATTCTATATCAGTCATGCCATGCCACTCAAAATAATCTTCCATGCCATCCAACCAATCTATAAAAACATTTGGATCAAGCTTACCATCATATTTAAATCTTAACTCTCTTAGTAATGTCTCCTAAATCGCCATACCCATTTCTAGGAGGTTATTGAACAACTCTCAAGATTCCTAGCTTGGGGGCCAAATGTCCTAAGATTGAGAGATTGGCCATGATGAGGCCTTATGTTTCTCAGAAACCCTATGAATTGATCATTATGATAGCATTCATCATGTTAAAAGCAAGTTCTTCATTTAAGGCACAGGAAAGATCACCAACTGGGGGTGATCTAATCATAGGTCTGGGGGCTGTAAAATGAACCCTATTGGATGCACATTTTGTACCAGATGTGGGCAAGATACCCTGTACAGACCCTACTAATTGAGAATACTAGTTGTTCTGCCAAATTAACTCATCTAGACCTTCATCAATGGGACGCTTTTCTAAGTTCCAAATTAACTCATGTACAGGCCCTACTATTGGATGCTTTTCAGGATTTATGAAATCTGGTCAGACGAATGTTCTAAGGTCAACCCATGTTATTCTAGAATTCCTCAAAGATTATCCAATTCAATGGGCTGATTTTGGGTGTCTGTTTGGGTATTGAGTTAGTTAACATTCTTTTTGGTCATGGTGAAAAATTGAACAAAGAATAAATAATGTTAAGCTAGCTAAATTGCACACAATATAGAAAATGATATACTATTTGAGAGGCATACACATGCAAGTATTCAATCATCCAATCAAAGTGATATGTCATAGTAAAATATGGATGGGGGTGATTCAACTATCAGTAAAAGAAGGCTATACTTGAATGCAATCAAGTGGAAGTTTGAAAATAGCATCTAAGGCTCTCTCTTTTTGCATAGACTAAATCAAATTGGATCTAATATAAGTACTGACTACCTAAAATAAGACATCAGTCAAGTTTCCAAATGGAGAAAGTCACCTTACCCAAGCAAAATCAAGCTCCCACAAAGCCTACAAACTATCCAAGCATAGCAACTCAACCTTCCAAATGTAGGAATATAGGATTCACCAGATGTTTGCTTCTACCCAAACACAACAGATTCACCAAAGGATGTGGAAGAACAGCTAAAAGTAGGAGTTGATGCTCCGTAACAGCAGCTAGGGTTTCCCAAGATCTGGGTCTTTCTTCCAGCTACTGATTGAGGAATCACAGCAGCAAAATGTATACAACGAGGAAGAAAATCCAGAAAGAAAAGGATGCTGAACCTGCTGAGTTGGAGGAGACAACCGCCCAAGCCCTTTTTGATTTGGAGGACACCAATTTGGACTTTCTGGGATGATTTGAGGGGAGTGGGTTACAAGTTTTGTTGCAGAAGATCAAGAGAGCATTTGGTTGGGAAGGCCTTGATGCCAAATTAATGTAGAACCAATAAAGAAGGAACGTAATTAAAGGGAACAAGGGGAAGTTCAGGGTAGAGAAGGAGGAAAGATGGAGAAGAAAGGAGGGGGGAGAGAGAAATCTTACAAAGGGTAGAAAAACACTGGTATTTTCTAAATTTTCTTGCTGAACTTCTTTTTGCAACTAGAATAGGAAGCTTTTTTAAAGGCACAATGCTAGGTAACAAGTTCCTAGAAAAGATCATCTTAAATGTAGAATAAGTTTCAAGTTTTGATGAAAAAATATATGCATAAATGCCAATATATAGTTTCTAGCTTTTACAATTTGTGCCTAAAATAAGTTCTTTTAAAGGCTTTAACTGGACCTCCATCAAGCACTCAAGAGAGTGTGTGTTGATTGTGATTTGAAAAACCACTCTTAAAATCATAATTATTAATAAACTAGAAGAAAATAACTTCTAATGAAACAAATTTAGCAATCATTTTTCCCCAGGTCTATGATACACTGTGATTAATTAACAGTGATGGCATGGTCAAAGATAAGCATACAGTTCAAACCATCAGTTGGAACTACTTTCCATCGAATTAAATATGTTAAAACATATCTATTTTATTCTGACATAAAAATCAGACATTTGATGGTCAGCATGAACAAATCATAAAGTACAGAAACCAGTCTCGCAAATAATTTTAATAGCATTTGTTGTTTATGATTACACATTCAGATGAATAATATACATAGGTTGTACCTGCTTGGAAAAATTTCCCAATAGTGACCCAGCATAATCTAAGTGCCATGTTGACACTTAGAACTGGGGAAAAGAAATGGAACTAGAAAGTATTACCAGATAAGTACACTACCAGTACATGTGCATTCCATTATGTCCTAGCATAGAGAACTAAAAAATTCACAAGTGCAACTCAAACTACTGCATAAGTTAGCTATTGTCCTATGAAAGTAGTAATCAAGCTTCAATTACCTTAGATCTCCTATGTTCTGTAACCATACGTAGGACTTTCCATCAGACACGCGCGCGCACTCACGCACGCATGCATTAAGGGGAAACAAGGCAAAAGCCAACGAAAACCCAGAAAAAGGTCTTCAGCAGGCATGAAAATGTTTCATTACTGCCTTGTAAGAAATTTATGCCTAGAAGTATTTCCATCCACACCGCTTGCATCAAAACATCAGAGGTCTTTTCCCCTGCAGTCATATTTCCGGTACAGAGAATCAAAAAGATCAACTCAGGCCGTTCAACGGTCTCATCATCTGAGACCACCTACCAATAAAAAACCCTAGCTCGCTCCAACACCCAAGCACTTCATCTAGCTGATTCAGAAAGGAAACACTATAATTCGCCACGATGAAGCACTCACAACCTCAAAATATCACACACTCCATACCAAGCACAGCTTCGAAACCCCAAACTTAACCAAAACCGCTCCAGAACAAATCTCGATCAAGAAACTACTAGAAAGAGCCAAAAAAACAAAAAAAAAGAAACTCAGAAACCCTAACAAGCAAAGCAAGAACTCCACAAAGGAGAAACCAAACCAAGATTTCAACTCAGGAGCAGAAAAACACGCAGAAAAGAAGAAATTAGGCAGGAGAAGAACAGAACGAGCCAGAGGTCCCTAAAAGAGATGGAACAAATCGAAATCGAACCTTTTTGGTCCAGCCCGGTGGCGCCGGGAGCTCCATGGCGACGGCCTCCGCTGCGCTGCGCTGCTTCTCGGCCGGCGTTTCCTCGACCACCATCTTCTCTCCCTCGTTCGCAGCCATCTGCTCTGTTTTCGAGTTCTCGCTGGGGCACACGAGTTCCCGCTCTCGAATGAAATGGTTCGGACCAAGAGGAAATATTAACAGTTATTTAAGCTGAAGAAAAATAGACAGTTTTAAAGGCCGCGCAGCAGCGTCTCACCCCGTGCCACCGCTCGCTCCGAACCCGCAAACGGCGTCACGGAAACGGCGGGCCTGAAAGAATCCGGAGCCGGATTGGAACCGCCACTTTCGCGTCCGCCAATGGCGCTTGCCCTTTCTGGCCACGGGAGCCCGGACCGTAGTGCACGTGGCGGATAATGATTGGAGGGAGAATAGCTTCGGTTCGCGTACTTTAAAACTACCGCGTCTTGTGTGCGGACCTCAACGAGAAACAAACGGCCGGTGAACCGGCGACAAAAGACGTTAGAGGGTATGCATCGTGGCAAGAATGACGAGTTAATGTGAATTTTTTTTTTTTTTTTTTTTTAAGTAACAATTACTACTAAAAGGATTGTGTTTCCTTTTCGTTAAAAAATGAAGGGTTATCTGTTTATCTTTCCATTTCTCTAGTGTGAATTAGGTTCAATGTATAGATAAAAATTGGCATGTAGTTAAGATATAAAGCAAAAATATGGGAAAATTTTACTTTAGTATTCTCTCCTACTTATTATTTGACCATGTGGAAAATACCTATACGTTGAACATGGCTAACCTTCCAATACCATATTCCATTAATCTTTCTAAGATAATTCAAAATATCATTAATTACTCACAAAAACTTCTTATAGCAAGACATCCTCAAGTTTCGTGGATTTGCATGGCCTCAAAAGGGAAAAAAATTTGAAGACTCCGAAGTTTTCATTTTGATACACAAAGATCCATTCCGTACCTTTATCTCTTAACACCATTTAAGCTACTACTTAGTAAAAACTTAAATTTGTCCTATTGAAATCAAGATAGATTTGCTTATATTCAGACTTTAAAGCCAAGTTTGAAGGATAATTTTGCCATTACCTAAAATATTTTCTATCACATGACCATTACATGCTAACATCTTATGATGAAAATGAATAATAAGGGCCTCTATGCAGTAAAATGAAAGTTTTGGGGTCTTTAAAAAAAAAAAATGGAGTCAATGTGTAAACTAGTTAAACTCGAGGAGTCTTGCTATAAATTCTCCTATAAAATATTATACTTATAAAATAACTTATAGAATTTTGCATACTTAAACTCATTTTGTTAATTGGTGTGTAGCCAATACTTTTTTCGACAGGCATTATTAGGAAGGGTTACCTCTATTTTTTTAAGAAAACAAATGGTTTCTATTTGAACATCTCGAAATTTCTAATATCTAACTCAATTGATCTTCCTAATAGAATTTGAAATATAATTAATTACTTGCAAAAATCTTGTTAAACAAGATTGCCTTATATTTTGTTTCACCCTTCTAACTAATAAATAGAATTGCCAAGACCTAAACTCATCTTATTATATCTTCTAATATTTATCTTATATGGTATTATTTTTCTCTTAAATATATTTTTTAATTAATAATCCAATCTATAAGAATTTTTATTCTAAGAATATTTCAATTAGGGTACATTTGTTACTGGTGCGTGATTCCCCTTTTACATAATTTAAATTGCAATTGTAATTAGAAATGTTAGAATTCAATTAAAATTTTTTTATTTAACATGCTCTAAATTTTTGTTCTATCAATTATTTCATTTTGTTTGGATGCTCAAAGGTTGCATCTAAAAAAACTCAAGTGCCCTTCCTTTATGCCTTTTGGTTATTGAAAGAAGTATGATTAACCTAGAGAATTTTTTCTTTCATTTATAATTAGTTGATTTGGGAGATATTTGGTTATATAATATGCTTCTACTTTTCTATAATTTAGCTTGTAATTGAAAATAAAAATGATGCAATTTAATTTGTGATTTTGATTTGATAATCTATAGTTTTAGTTATAAAAACCTTTTTCCCCCCATTAGGGACATCTATAAATAATGGCTGCAGATGTTTTTGCCTTGTATTTAACCCAACAAAATTTACAACCTTGAGAAATTAATAGTCAATTATTTACTTATTTTCAGTACAATTTACCAACATCTCTTAATATCCCATTGCTATAATATATATATTATTATAGTAGTAATATAGAAGAATAGTTATTATAATATTATATTGTCGATATAACATATAATTGTAAAGTTTTAATCACTTGTTTTTATATCATTTTAAACATATTATATATCATCATGAATATGGCATATAATAATAATAATAACAATAATAACATATTAATGTATTATAATTATATTTAATGTATATTATTTGGCTCCAAATACTTTCTAATGAAATTGATGATAGGTCTTTCAAAATATAAATCAACATTATTGTTCATGATCCATTTTGAACATTTCTTGTAGGGGTAGGCCTGTACCACTTGAAATACAACTTTGAAATTAGCCAAAAGCCTTGTCACCAACTAATGATTGCCACTCCTAACAAAATTCCTCAGCCATTGTGACCCTACTATTTTATCACTTTGGAATGTGACAACAGAACATTTGGGAATTTTTTTTAGTATTATTCATTAACCTAGGGTTTCTATTGTTTTCTTCCTTTTCCTCCCTCATTTTAATAAACATAAATGCTGAAGAGAAATTAGAGGATGGAGGAGGGAAACTCACACCAAAGCCGGTTTGAGTTAAATTGTGGATCAAAAAAATTAACCTAATTTAAATAAAGATTACCTCCAAATTATTATGCAAAAAACATGCATGAAATTAATATCGTATGATGTAGTTGTCCCACCTACCTCGCAATTTCCTTAAATTAATACATACCTTTTCTTTCCTCCCTGTTTTCTTTTGTTTTAGAGGATTCATGAACCATTGTCATGATTGGGCCATAAGGGGTAAATGGCTTGGCCATGTGTTTTTTAATTTTTTTATAAAATAGTCTACTATATTAAAATAAATAAATAAAAGTTAAATGGATAACTAAATTTATTGGCGCAATTAACTAGCATGTTTCTTGATTCTAGGATCAAGAGTTGAAGTCTTAATGAGCTAGGATTTTATTTTTCCTTTTTTTAAATTCATAGAAAATGGTGTATAACATAGATTAATTCAATTTTTATTTTTTTCTGATTTTTCTTTGAAAACTTTTGGGAAATGGTTTATAACTTAGATTAATTCTTTTTTAAAAAAATTTTGATTTTATGCTCGATATTGTTGTAATGATGGATTAGTATGAGCCATTAAAAAATTGCTATTTTTGTTCTTATATCCAACATGTTTTTGCAAATGTAATAATAAGTGGTCAATATATTGGACTTCAACTTAGGGCAAGAATGCAACGCATATAATGAGTTAATACATATGGAATATGTCATGCCCTAAAACCAATAAAATTTAGGGTCATGATGGCTATCGTATACTCGTAGAGATTAGCCCATACAAGGCTAACGTGCAATTTCAAAAATTTTCTCCAATTAATTCATATAAACGGCAATTAGAAATAATAATAAAGGAGTATGATTGATACATTCTGCTATTATTGTTCTCATATATATATTCCTAAAATACCCTTTAGCTTATATTTCTAAATGAACTGACACATATATCTAAGGAACCATCCTTGAACTATCCTTGCCTCTTATTGCTCATATCGGGTCTTTCATCAAATCATTCCTCAGCTTTTGGATCTAAAAAAAATAGATAAATAATGATAATGAGCTTGATAGGCCAGTAAGTAATACTCCATTTTAATACAATGGGATCAAGCAATATTCAATATTTAAATTTAAAAAATCAAAAAATAATGCAAGTTCAAAATTTATAAAAAGGAATGTCATAAACATATTTCCTCAAATTTCAAGTATGAAATAAAATATTGCATATCTTTTCGACAGCATATGCAAAGTAGTATACTATGCTTTTATCAAAGAAAAATGTAATGCATGAATTTCATATGCTTAAGAATAGGATGAAATATCAAATCCACATCTTAATAAGGCCATCAAATATCATATCATACATGTCAATACTTAATTTTCTTACATCTCTTCAGCCAAGAGACTATGGCCATATTTAATCCCTACGACATGGATCCACGATTGTATTTATCTCTGTAAAGTAGGCCTAAGATCATATGTAGCTCTGTGAAGTAGGCACGAGACCATATTTAGCCCGTGGATTAGGCCCATATCAAATACTATTATGTCAGTATAGCCTTCAACATCATATCATACGTAATTTGATCGAGAGTCTATATAAATATACAAATATTCATGTATTCAAATTCTCTTTTCAACGTTGGGGTTTCATAAATATCCAAACATTTATAAACCAAACAAAATTTTCAAACATCCATAATTGATGATGCCAAAAAAGTGTACAAAAAATTTTTAGCAGTATTGCAATAAATACTATTTGCTACTTGATCCAAAAGTCATAAATCAATTATAGCAAAATTTGATAGGTGAAGTCAATTATTCAAAATGTTAATTCTAACACATTACGAACCTCAAAATATGATTTAATAATTTCATAAAATAATAAATTTCATAAGAAACAACATCACTGTAATATTTTCTGATGCAACAAAATTGACATTTAACGATAAATTTATAATGGAGCATTTTCTTAAAAATAATTTATAAAATACTATAAATAGGAAGTGCTACTTATCCCACAGATGCCCACAACAATTTAATTAATGACTTCGCTGGAGTTTCTCAGAACCTAATAATCCAACATTACTCAAAAATCAAATTAATATCATGCTACCACATTTAATTATTTACTAATTTCCCCAAGTTTAAAACTTTTCTCCCTACTACTAAATCACTTGCATATTGTATGGGGTCATATTCCTATACGCCATATCATGATTCCTTATTGAAGTTTTATGATCTCAATCAAAGGGCCTTAGATATACTTTATAATTCATGGTAATAAGAAATCCTTCTTTAACTTATCACATGCAAATAAACTTGACACGCCATTTAATACCAAGCACTGAGGTCATGAGATCAATTTTAGCAAACTTTAGCTGTCACTTGTCTAGATCCAAAGGATTTCTAAACGACTTCTTCCTTTACTCTCATTCAGCAAAGAAATGAAGGCAGAGAAAAACTTCACCTCTTTCTCTCCCTAGCAGCTCTTCCGAAGGTTGAGTGGGGAAAAACTAACGCACTCCAAAGAGAGTGCATGAATAGAAGAAAGAAAGGTATGCAGGAAATGAAATGAATTTACTGCTTATTTGTTGGGGTGAAAATATTTTCACCAATCGAAACTTATCTCTTCCCTTAGGTGGTGGCTAACTGGTTAAAGGATAAGAATAGAGATGGGGCCCAACAGAAATCATGCATGTGGCTTGGTTGATTCTATTTCCTGGTTTGACTCTGGGTTCTGGATCACTTCGGAATACATATGGATCATTTTCAATATGAATTTTGACCTAATAGATGGGTGTTTAATTTTCACTAAAGAGGAAAACATTCCTGGCTTGATAAACCCCTATCAAAGACTTGAAATATAATGAAGTTAACTTTAAAATAGAATATGGATATCAACTTTTTTATAGGTGTTATTTATGAGCTTAAGCTAAAGGAGGAGGATTAAATGCTAACTGGCCTAGGGTAAACTACAGTGTTGTCTATGTTTTCTAATCTTCAAGGTGCTAGGTAGTTGGGTTCCAGTGCTAACAACAAAGGAATTTGGCTAGACAAGGTGGGACCATGAATTCTCTATATAAAAAAAAGGAGTAACACACATATCTAATGAAAGAGAATACAAAATCTTTAAAAAGATACAGCAACATTAAAGCATCTAACAAGAAATTTAGGGTTTAGAAAAACCTACTAATTATACTATGTTCAAATGCATTAAATGCATGAATGGCATGTTTAAATTTGTTGAATTTTCTTGATGTTTTTGAATAAGATTAGGGAATTTTATAGATCCCAATGACATAATGTATGCCACGGTATATGACATGTTTGGATGGGACTTGTGTATTTACATATTAATTTCATATTATTATGTGATAAATATGTTTAATTTGCAGCCATGACTTTGCATTGAATTAAATGCATGGAGGCATGCTATAGATATGTCTAATTGAGTGGGAGTTTTTGGGTAGAATAATTCTACAAAAATATGTTAATTTTGCACATGATTAAATTAAATAGTAACAATGAGAGCTTGATTGTAGATTACAATTAGGAGTTTTGATATATTTCCCTCATGGAACTTTTGAGTAATTATTGTTATTCAATTTATCTTTTGGCAAAATTAAAAAAATGTACTAATTAATGATACCCCTTATTTTTTACACATTATCCCTAAATACAGAGTTAAGTATGGTTGCAAAAAATGTGGTTGTCAACCTAACCAAAGGAGAAAAATTGGATGGTGAAATTTGGGATAGATAGCATCATAAGATCAAATGTCTCCTTGATGAGAATGAGGCACTTGAAACCATAGAGAATGTAAAATCTAAGTCTAAAGCTAGCAATAGCACATGGCATTGCCAATTATGGAAGCATATCAACTCTCTAGAAGAAAGATCGAATATGCTTACTTTGCAATGCTGTGTGGTATGCATAATAATCTTATCAATAAGTTTGAGGATTACTGGATGGCTCAAGAAGTGTGTGCTGCTTTCAATAAGAAACTTAGAGGAATCTTAGCTATCAGGCTCTATAAACTGACAAGAAGGATCATCATTCTATAGAACAATACTCAATTGACTGTTTTATTAATCATCATGATGATTTTTCTTCGTCATAGGTTCACTGGTGATAGGATTACTGATGATCTAACATGCCTTATTTAGTATGAGAATTTTAATAATCAAAGATCAGCAAGGATATAGATCACTATGTTTGATATACCGTGAGAATAAAAAATCACCATGCATGCAATACCAATAATACCCTTAAAAACTTATTTGCATAATATATTATAACATTATATATTATATAATAATACTATTTATAATATAATATATTATATTATATTTTATAATAACATATTCTATATTTATTATATATAATAATATAATATCAACTATTATACTATAATAATTGATATATTATACACTATATTAATTATTAATATTATATATAATATAATTAAATAATATTATTTTTTTATTAATCTATATTATATTATTATAATAGAGGAGAGAGATTAGTGAATATAGCAATAATTATATAAATATTTTGGGGTAGATCATCATTATCAGAGTGATCCAACATTTTTGAACCCTTAGGTAGAATTAAGATCACCCTTTTGAATAACAATCTTAATCCCACAATTATCACAAATCACTGTCAAAATAGAGATAGCAAATAAAATAATCATATCATTATCCTTAGTTCACTAATGATCTTTCAAAGTCACCCCATTCCAAACACTACCTAAGGGAATGATTAGAGGGCTTAGGGTAGCTAAGAATGTCCTATATGATAAGCAGCAAAACCAAGTAGTGATTTGGCATTTACTAAGCTGTTAAGAACGTATGAAGTTCAACATGATGCATAATAAGAAAATTAAGACTTTCAAGAACATTGCATACCGGTTGGATATAGAAGATGAGTGCCTAAAGAAGGCTAAGTTGACTAGAGGCGTAGCTTTTGGGTTGAGTTTAGCTTAAAGGGAGACTTCAAGAACCCACACCAAAAGGAGATTGGATGGTAGACCTACTACCAACAAACCTAAGGATGCCAACCACAAAGGGGCAAGCAGAGTAGTAAGAAGGACAAATCTAAGCTGAAATGTTACAATTGTTGTAAGTTAGGGTATTTTGTTCATAAGTGCATTGAGCTAAAAAAAAATTGGTCAAGTATATTTTGAATGCTTGCAATGCTTGGACTTGGATTTAGGTTAAAGTTTGAGGGCAGTAGGATGACATCTATCTCGATAAATTTTTTTTTTTTTATTTTGGCTTTATATCTTGTGGTTTTGTAATATTGGACATTGTAAAGTTTCGATGTGAATGAACCAATTTCCTTGTCAGCACATAATATTGATTATGATGACTCAATTAAATGGAGCTAATTATTATTAATATACATGGAGTTCTGGTCTACGAAGTGCTTTGAAATCACTCGGATATGAGAAATCTTTTTTGAGTCTGCCAAAAATGCTACCAGACCAATGATATTTCTATTTCTGTTCTCATTTTATTTGTCAGAAATAAAAGTTTAAGAAATTGAGAGGCAGGACCCTTTGATAAAGGATTCTATAACAAATGGGATTTTTCGGGTCAGAAGTCGGAGAAATTATCTTTCCTCAAAAATAACTCACAAGAAAAAGAGAGAGCGACGACAGCGCCTTCTTCTTCTTCTTCTTCTTCTTCTTCTTCTTCCTCCTCTTTTTTTTTTTTTTTTCTTTCATTTTTCTTTTTTTCTTTTTTAATTTTACCGTTGTAGGCCTTGGCCGATCTAGGAGATTTTTCAACATTTTTATTTTGTACAGAAAGGAGAGATTTAACATGATAGTGGATGGAAAAATCTATGTTTTTTTTTTTAAAAAACAATATAATTATATTAAATTTAATTTTACTAATCATATACTATTTATATGTCTATATCTCTTCGAGCTACAACTACAATCAAACAGAAAAACTACAATTATAAAAGGATTTATAATTTCATTAACGATTTATTCCCTTAAATTTCAATATAGGATTACAATAGCTGCACAGCTAGTGCTTTGAACATTCGTCAAAATCCAGTGTAGCAGGTAAAAGAGGAGAGGATAACTGACAGGGGAATGACATTGTAATTCTCCGCTAACATAACGTTAGCGGAGGCCAACTATATAGCCAGCATGGAGAGACCGTCAGTATCTCACACTGGTAACCAATTATTGCTCCAACCGTTCATAATCTAACAAACCCACTATTCTCATTGGCCACAGCTGATGATATCCACACCAAAGTGCAATCAAACCTGAAATGGTTCTCAAATATCAATATCACCACCAGAGCTAGCCGAGTCATCGTCACTGCCATCGCTGTCACTGCTGCTGCTCCCACTCCCGCTGCCGCTGCCACTGCTGCCACTTTCGCTGCTGCTGCTGGAGCTGGAGGTCTCCTGCTGTTGCTGCTCCTCCGCATTCACCTGAGCTCGCAGAGCTTCAGCAGCATTGGGCCCCTCATCTGCTTCATCACTTACATCCACATCTGCAATCTCATCATCACTGTCGTTCTGATTTGGAATGTTCATATCAAACCCAGCGGCTGCTGCCTGCCCCCCAGTGCCAGTCTTATTTGGTGTCCCTCTGTCATCATCACCGAGTATATCCAGATTCTCTTCTGCTTCATAAGATTTTGGATCTGGGGACATGGATGATGAATTTGGAGGAACTGATTGATAACTGGTGCTCCTATTTGTGGGTTTTGGACCTGTGACAACAATGAATGCCAAACAGAACGAAGTGCAATGTAATTAGAAAATGTCAACATGCTACAAAGAGGAAAGGACTACAATAAGCCAGCCAAAGTCATATTATATATGGGCCTTCAAAATTCAGCAAATTTGACTACCACATCCCACTGCGTTTCAGAGCGGAGGTGCACTGATTTACTGCCAGCCACCAACAGAGTTGGACTCCCTGATCATAGGGTGTCTGCTCGTCATCAGGTGGCTGTCACTGCACCATTATATTATTGTTTTGATGTTTCAGAAAGTGTTCTTTTGCAACAATAGGTGGCTTTTATTTTTCCTTGTGAATCGTAGTCTTATCTAAAGCTTCAACATGAACAGAATATAGACAATAATATCACAAAACTAGAGACAGCCAGAGCACACGAGAAAAGTTCCGCTTTGAAAGATGAAGTCGACTCTAAATACATTCTTCTTATGGAGAAAATAAGAAAACTACATAAAGTAGGAGATACTGATGTTGCTTAATGAAAAATCCTGATGGATTTGATTCGACAGTACAAAAACTGAGCATTTTAAACAACTGATAATGCTCAAATAGTAGCTCTCTAGACTTTTATATAAGTAAATAAGAAATGTATATTATGTCTTTGGCAGGAGATAAGAATGATATACCTTAAGACAGCACATAATAGGCTCTCAGGACGAAGCTCTCTCTCTCTCTCTCTCTCTCTCTCTCTCATATCTCAGGATGAAATCTCGAAAGAAAGTAAAGGTAGTTAATGCAATGCAAAACCGGAAGAGTAACTCTTCATAAATGTTGCCATCCATACCAGGGTAATTTATGGCTATAGTGACTCTAAATGGAAATGGATAGGAGAAAGAAGTGAGAATATTAACAAATGAATACATGCAGTATCAGCAGTTACTGATGGCGTAGAAAAGAATTCTAGCAAGGGAAAGTTGGCCATGTTCCTTTAATATCATAACCACAATAAGTTCCTATCTTAATAACCATTAATATTACCAAGTCTAATCTATTCTTAGCCTAACCAAACCTACTCATATCAGTGGAACTAAAATGGATTAAAAAGTTGAGTGATTTAGAGTTTAGACATTACTTTTAAAAAAATGACTTTCACATGACATACACATTTTGTAGACACCACAGAATTCTGTATGACGATTATGTATATCAATATAGCCAACAGAAGTGCTTAACACTTCATAGTGGAGCAAGAAGATCCAAAAGAAGGCAAGCAGCTCTAAATTGGACATTTCTGGTGGAGAAAGCATCTCATCGAATTTGTCATGGAGCAATTTTTCATAGTTAAACATTGGAGGAAAAGAAATCCATGTCAAACGATCTCAAAAGAATTCTCCTAACATAACTAGATTAGAGGAATCAAGTGGAAGTATGAATTGTGTGAAGTACCTGGTGAGGAAGATGACATGGCAATGCATCACTTAAAATAATGTTGAATTTGCATCAAAGTTCGCTGAGCCATACCACTAGCACATGCCAGCCAGTCACCGGTTCGGTACAGTACGTATCCATGCCGGACCGAACTACGGTAAATTGACTCCACAAAGCAGAGAGACGAGGGGAGAAAGAGAAAATGAAAGAGAGATAGAGAGAGGGCTGCCGGAAGGGGGCATTAGCTTGCACCACCACTTCCACCATTGTTGGAAAAAGAAAAAAAAAAAAAAAAAAGAAAGAAAAAGACAGAGGGAGGAGAGGGAGAGAGGGCTGTCGGAAGAGGGCTGCCACCGTCAGAGAAAAGAGAGAGAGGGAAAGAGAGAAGCGTGCCTTCGGGAAACCCTTGGATGCATGATACGGCCAGCCATCAGCGACAAGCAATGGATGACCAGCGACGATGACCGGTGATAGAAAACAGCGATGGGCGACAAGCGTAGAGCAAAGATAGGGTTTTATGAGAGAGATGTCAAGAAGCTTCAGCAAAGTTTTTTTCTAATGGATCATTGTTTAAATGGGTTGAACCTGAACCCAATAAGCTGTTGATAACCCTCTGATAACAAACCATTTTTAAGAACTGAACCGACCCAGTTTTCGGCCAGTACAATTCAGTTCACCTTGAACCAGCTGATTTGGATGGCCTTGAACCGATCGGTTCGGATTGGTTCAGCTTTCCTTGCTTTGCAAGGAAGCTTTTGGAGCCCACCCCCTGTTTCGATAACAAGCAAAGGAAGCAAAGCTGAAAGCATTTGGGATTGGGCACATGAAGTTTCAAATAAGATGGGGATGGAGGGATCACCTGCGTTTGCCATGTTTGCTTGGGCAATTTGGATGACCTCATCCTAAGAGGATATAAGCTGGAAACATGGAGAACTGTTTCTAAAGCTTGCTGGCTATTAGAAGCATTACAAACTGATCCAAGGACTGGTAATAGCACAGAAATTTGATGACAGAAAGATGGACTTTACCGGATGGTGTCTAACAGACTATGGTATGTTATTCTGCCACTGTTGGATGTGTTTGAGGCAAGAAAATGTGAGCTAATTGCAGCTATGTTGAAGAAAATGGTACAAGTGACATCTGCCAAATTTATTGAAGCATTTGCTACTAAAGAAGGCCTGCAATATGGGATCCAGTGGGGACTTCATAATGTTATTGCTGGAAGCAGACTCAATCAGTGTCCTGAGTTCAATATGCACTCAACACCAAGACTTCTTGGTTGTAGGCTCAACTCTCGAGGATTCACAAGCTCTTAGAAAATCTTTCACAAAATGCTTGCACTGCCATGTCAAAAGATCAGGCACAGAAGCAGCACCATAAATTGGCACAGCATGCAATGTTTGTTGAAGATTTAAAATTGGATTCAAGATTCCCTAATTTCATTGCCCACACACACACACACACACACACACAGAGAGAGAGAGAGAGAGAGAGAGAGAGAGGAGTATAAAGTTATACCTGAGCTTTCTGGCTCACCAATATCAATTCGTTCTATCTCAACCTGCAGTACCACCAAAACAGAAGGATGACAAAAATTAGCTTTGTGCGTGCAGTAGATTTTTTTCTGACAGAAAGGGTGTACAACATTATATGTAGGAAATATATCTTAGTGCAAAAGCAATAACCATTAGGATCCTATTTATGAAGATGTATAACATAACTGCATCTGATCTCAGAAGCACAAGCCTATATTTACAGAAAGAAGTGTAGAGAAAAAAGAACTTGTATGAAAAAGGATAAAGGACAATGAGCCAAAAATAATGTATGCCTTTTTCTCTTTTTTTTAATTAAATATTGTTCATAATCATAATCATCTAGCCATTTCCCAACTATTTGGTATAGGCTTCATGGATCCTAAGTCAACATGTATTCTTATCTAGGGCTTTTTCTGATATTATTTTAAGTTTCTCCATATCCTTTCTCACAATCTCTATCTCTATGTTTAATTTAAGTCTTCTTTCTTTTTCCTTAAAACTTTGGATATAAACAAAAGTAACCCTCCTTACAAGGGCCTCCTCAAATCTTCATTGTATACGTCCACATCATCTCAATCGATTTTCCATCACTTTGTCTTTGTGCAACTCCTACAGCTCCTCTAATATATTTCTTTTTTAATCTATTTTTGTTTAGCTTCACAGGATATTCATCTGAATATTCTTATTTCTACTACACGCAATTTATTTTCCTGCACTTTTTTTTATTGCTCAACACCTTAAACCATACAATATTGCAAGCCTTATGGTTGTTTTATAGAATTTTCTCTCAAGTATCCAAGGCATACACCTATAAACAATATTTCAGCTGCATCTCTGCACTTCATCCAACCAGCTCTAATTTTATTAATCTTCATATATCTCCCCATCACTCTGTATAATAGATTCTAAACAACAAAATTGGTCACTCCATGATATCGCTTGATTATCAATCTTAATTGATATCACATCTTCATTTTCAATCTCACTAAAATATACATTTTATATACTTTGTCTATATTGTACTAATTTTTAAATTATTATTCTTTAAAGCTTTCCTCTATATGTCCAATTTACCATCTATCTAGCTTTCTTTTTAGGAATCAATACTATATCATCTACAAATAGTACATATCATGGTCCATCTTCTGGAATATCAGCCTTGATTTCATACATTATTAATACAAAAAGATATAGATTTAATATTGATCCTCTTACCATAAGCACGTTATAACTGGAAGAAAAAAATTGTTGTACTACAGCAATTCCTAACACTTGTTAATGCTCCAACATATATGTCCTCAATTATTTCAATTTTATGTACAATATTCCTTATTAAAATCTACCAGATTATATTTCTTGGTATCCTATTATAAGAATTCTCTAAATCAGTAAAAGACCATAATGTGGACTTTCCCCTTTCTCTAAATTTTTCTATAAATTATCTAAGTAAAAAGATAGCCTCCATTATTGTTCTTTTAAGCATAAATCCAAATTGGTTATATACAACAGCTGTTATTTTTCTTAATCTTTGTCCATTTTCACATTCCCATAATTTCATATAGTGACTCATAAGCTTAATTTTTAAATAATTAGAACAGTTTTATAAGCATAGCTATTCTTCTAGATAAGTATTACAGTACCCTCTCCTTCCATCATCTTGTATTTTCTTAGTTTCCATAATTTCATTAAATCGATTAGTAAGTCAATTTAAACCAATATCTTTAATGATTTTCCAAACATCAATAAGTACTTCATTTGTCCCTAACACCTTACCTTTCTCAAAGTTATTTTGAATTTATGTTTACAAATTGTAAGAATAAAAGCTAGAATTTTCCTTGATTGTAGTTTTTTAATAAAGATTTATTTAGAATCCTTATTTAACAATTTTTCAAAATAATATCTCCATTTTTCTTTAATTGTCTTATCTTTTACACATATCATATTATCCTCACTTTTAATGCATCTAATTTGATCGGTATTTTCAGTTTCCCTTTCTCTAACTGTAGCTATTTTATAAATTTCATCATATCCATCTTCTGAACCCAATCTACTGGATAAAGCACCACAAACTACATATTCAGCCCTACTAACCTCTTTGCCTCTGTCTTAGCATCATTGTATCCTATGAAATCCTCAACATCTTTTATTTTTTGCCACTGTTTAAAGCAAAACTGTTTTTATCAAATATTGTTCTGTGCCTCAGTTTTCAGCAGTTTGCTCTGTATAAGAAGTTGAATACTTGACTGAATAGGTATAAAGTAACAATCACCCATTGTTCACCATACAGGTGAGCAAACAGATACTTTGATTCCCACTAGCTATCAATTTCTCCAATAGAAATAAAACATATATTCAAAGGAGCCGTTGATAAACCTGATGGGCACTTCTAACAGATTTTCAGAAAAAATGTTGCTTTTCATTTTAAGTTTTATTTTTCACAGTAAAAAAATTAGTAATTAAGAATGCATAGAATCAGTACAACAGATCATAAGGGTTTGATCTGTTCATAATTATGATAACATCCAAACAGCAATGGCATCAAGGTTAATAGATGACAACATAGCGTGTTTATCTTTCAGGATGATAGTTCATGCTTTATACCTAATTCATCATAAATTTTTAGCACTGATATAGAAATTCTCTTCTAAATGTGAAAGCAGTACTGCAACATATTGTGGCCAGCCAGTAATGACAAAGTCTAGGTTTAGCTTAGTTTTAGGTTCAGTTTCTTTATTTATTTTCAATTATTTTTGCATTTACTTTTAGTATAAGGAGAAGTAAGTTGGATATTTTATATTCAACCTCCAATTTTCATGCTTAATTCTAGGGCTATTCTTCTAGTGGATTTTGAAGTCTTGTTTTAGAAAAGATTAATGTTTCCAGGTCATACCTTAAATTGTTGAAAGTGTATTTTGCAACGAACTTGCTGGATTTCTATGTTAATTTTGAGAGAGATAAGAATTTTACCGTTTTTCGAATGCCTAAAGTATTTTATTTGCTTGTATTCCTTATTTCCTAGTGAGAAAGTCTCACCCAAGCTAGCTATGGAGTCTTATTAAGTAGAATGTCTTCTGTCTTTAGCCATGAAAGGTGTTTTGAAGAGGGCATAATAGATCTGATGACAACTGCAAAAAAATATATATATTCCTACTGTTTTCAGCAAAACAAGCAAAGAGAATATCAGATCTAATGTTACCTCCACAAAGAAAACTTAATAGCAGTCTTTCTGCACACCAAGGCCTCAACAAGCAACTCTGAATGCTTATTATTATTAAACTGCACCAGCCATGGTGGATGGACAAGATCCAGCCAAAATCTAATAGCCTATCAACTAATCTTGACAGGGAAAACGTAAAATTAAAATACTATTTAAAGTAGCCAGGTGTTCAGTGCACATTTATAGGCCATTTGACCCTAATGATTTCTTCCAGACCCAGTATTTTGCAAAAATGATGGTTGCACTAACACTTCAGCAAAATACTTTCATTTGAACCATATAAATATAATTAAGATGGTTATCTTCTGGTGCTGATAACAGATACTTTAATCTTCAGACACTCCAAGATATCTGAATTCAACTAAACTGTTTTGGCAAGTCATTAGGTAACTTTTAGACACCAATACACGCGCTGAAACTTTACCCTTAACAGGTATTAAATCTCAGAAGATAGGAATATTTTAGACATCAATACAGAACATTAATATATACCCCTAACCTTCTCAGGTATTAAATCTCAGAAGATAGGAATATTTTAGACATCAATACAGAACATTAATACATTACCCCTCAAGTATTAATCGGCTCATTCAGAACATGACCAACGTGAAGACAAACTCAAACATGAATATTCAAATTAGATTGCACGTCAGAAGCTCAGTTTGACCTTGCAAGTAGAAACTAGCTAGCTCAAATAGAGGTCAATCCAATGAGGACCAATTCGGCAGATGTTACTGGTTCAAATCAGATAAACAGGCAGCTGAAGCGGAGGGAAAAAAGTGAAACTGTCTCCCCAAGTGAGATATGAAAACAGGAATATCTATCGCTGACAAGAGTTTTTTCTTTTTTTCAAAAAAAATGAAATCCTTGACCTGGTCAGTTTTAAGCCAGAGAAATCTAAATAAATGATCTACACATAAATGACAAATGAATTGTGTGTGGACAATCTTTCTTCTATATTTGAATTTTACAAAGAGTATTTTGCATCATGTCCCCAACTGTTTGCTTTCAACCCTCATATAGAAACAATGATGAGTGATTTACTAAACAGACAGACAAATCTTCATTTTTTCCCTCTTCCAGCTTTCAATTGGGATTGTTGCTTTCTACTAGCTTATAAAGCAGTCTAAAACCTTCCCCAGGTCTTTGACTTTGTTTGTTGTACCAATTATTTCATTTCAGATAAAAAAATTGATACAATATTGCCATTCATCATCTTCAAATATGCACAATGCAGACAGTTAACTTGATTGGATACATGCTTTTTTCTGAATAAAAAAGTGAAAATACCACCATCTGGTTCAAACCCAGGACATCTCCCCAACAGGAGAAATGCAATTGTTGCTTCCACAAGAGGCCCAATAATCAGACCATTTATAATGCGAATAAATAAAACAGTTTGACAGGTACTTAACATGTCAGAAAATGAGTGAGAAAAATTATACACCAACTTGATACACATGGGATTAAGCTAAAAGGTCATGTCATAGTTGTTACTGGTTTAATTATTTGGTGCGGTCAAATTTTTATTATTATTTTTTATCATTAGCTAGAAGAAAGAGGGTGGGCCTTGAAACAACTGTAAGGTTGCTCCACCGTGACCTAGGTGTCATATGTTTGAAACACCAAAACAGCTTGTACACACGTAGGGGTAAGACTACATACATCTGACCCTTGCCAGACCCTACTATAGTGGCAAGAGCCTCGTGCACAGGCTAATAAGAAAAAGATGCTCTCTTTTCGTATTTGCTAAGGAAAAATATGATTTCATCTGCTACTATTCAGTAAACAAGAGAATGATATCAAGCCCTTTATAAATGCCAAGGCTAGATCATCTGCAGGCCATCACATAGCATTACATTAACTTAAATTAACTTTTGGCATGGACATTGTTAATGAGAAAACAATACACATACACATTTGCATACATATATGCATATAGCATGTCGAGTCAGCCAATTATGACATAACCATGAAAACTGCAGTTAAAATTGTTCACCCAATCTTAGTTTAAATATTAATAAAAAGATAATAATGTAGTTCATATGCTTTCTTCATCTTAGGCTTTCATTCCACAACTATATGTAATTCTAGTACAAGATCACTAGGGCCAGCTAATTAACTAAATGAATTAGCAATTACAAACTTAAAAGTTTAAGTAGTTGAACAGAACTTACAGGCACTGAATGCACTACACTTTTGCTCATCGTCTGAGCTTTTGGAATCTTTCCAAGTGGAGGAGAACGAGACTCTAAACTTGTTCCAGTTGAAGTTGCAGAAACCATATTAGCTGCAGCAGCAGACTCACCAGGCTGCCGAAGATGCCTCAATCTTTTCACAGCCCGATGTAATCTCTCCAAACGAAAGGTCTCACCATCAAAAAATAAGACCCCATCATTGTCCTTGTAGTCCTCGCTGCTGCCCTCAAAGGTCACCTTCGGCTTCCCAGGCTGATTGTTATGGAATTCCACAGTGACCCTATTCTCCTTACTCTTATGCAGTGATCCAGCTTGGCTCTTGTCAATTGAGGCTGGCTTAAATTCATCTGTAAATTTTATGAAAGCAATGAGCTCAAGTTAATGTGCTGACTTTAGAACTATGTTCTGTGGAAGCAAACTTAGAAAACAACAGGTTCCAGAACTTTATATTGTTTGATAAAATAGAAAAATATGAGATAATTCTGCATGACACTATGGTGGCCGGACTCATATGCAAGGATAAATAAAAACACAATCATAGACCTGGAGAAGATAATATGGTGATCCATGAGTCAGCATTCTATCAGCATGCAATCATATTCAGATCCAACAAGCACCAGCTCTAGAAAAAAATCAACATACCATCGAGCAGGATGTGTTCAAACGTTTTCTTGATACAAGAACCCTAAAGCTGTGATATTAATAAGAGAGCAGCTTAAGGAGTTCAAGAAAACTATCAGAACAAGACATTACTCAAAAAAATAAGGCCTTCTGTGGCGTTTCCGACACACAAAGTAGGAATCCAAACACAGAAGCAAGCAGAGGGTTTGTTCTCCCTATTCTAACAAAACAACAGGCTACCCCTTAACAAGTTCCTAAATAAAAATGATTATGAAATTGATGGTTCAGAGATTCCTTCAGTTATTCTACTCATCTTCGAGTCTATTTGAGTCCACTCTATAACTTAGCCAAGTTTAGAATATGTGTAAATGAATTCAAACAAGAATAACTAGCAAGTCACTATCATTATGATTTACCATAGTGTTTGATGGCTACCAGAGCCAAAGATAAGCTGCAAAATGTTAGACATTTTTTTTTAAAAAAAAGGTGCTCCTTTTTTTTTCTCTCCATCTGGTAGCATGGAACTGCAAGAAGTTATAAAAGTGATTTACACAAAACTAGGCTCACAAAAAGTAAGTATTAGATTTAAGCCCTTTTTGCCATGATTGTAAGTAGTAGAGCTTTTGTTTATAAAGCTTTCATTAGTAGATCTTTTACTAACAAACTATTTGCTTTTTGGTAACAACATTTTTGAAGTGCTACATAATTTATCATCCATTTGGTAATCAAACTAAGAGAGTGCTTTTAGTAATAGAAAATAACAAAAAAAAAGGACATTATATAATGATTTCATTTATTTAACAGTATATTAAAATAGTTATCATAAAGTATTCTTAATATAAATTATTTTATTTTGATACTTTATTCCAAGTAATATAAGAAATAATAATTTTATATATCTTATAAAATTAAATATTTTTTGTAATATCATTATATAATAATGATACTATTATAATAATATTATCGAATATAATAATATTATTATAATATTATACTATTATATTTATTATAATAATATTATATTAAATTATATAATGTTATAACATAATATTATCATAATATTATTACAACAATATTATATTTTAACCTTAAATGTGACTGTTTTTGCATTTCGAACATATGAACTATATGAAAACAGCTTCCTAATGCGTTTCAAGTATAGCTTTTTACTTAAAAGCTCTAAATTGAATCTTTTCCTAGGAGACTTTTTTTAGCATTTGGAAGAGCTAGAAAATTATTTCAAATACTTCAAAATCACCGAAAAACGGATTTTAGCCCTCCAAAAGCAATGCCAAACAAGACCTTGGACAAAAGCAATGCCAAACAAGACCTTGGACATTTAACATGAGAAAAAGTGGACTCAAGAAGCGCCATATGTAAAGAGATTGTGAGAGAGAATGAGAATTAGTATGGGTTACCAGGGAGGTTATTTAGCCCCAAAAACTCCTAAATTTTCTACAACAGATTTAAATATGGATGACTCAGATCTCGTGACTTTAAAAAATTAAGGATAAAAAAGGAGCTCATACTTCAGCCTCTCCTCTCACGGCCCATTCGCAACCACCACTAAAAGAAAAAAAAATGAGGACCCATCATTGTTGCAAAAAAATGTATCAGGGCCAGAGGCAGTGTGGGTAGAAAATAAAGCTAGGAAGAGGGCATGGTAAGGTCTGTGAGGAAACAAAAGCATTTCCAGCACTGACAAGTAACCTTTCTCTATTACAGATCAATGCCATGATCAAAAACAAGTCTTGTGATCTCTGTAGCTCCTATTGAAGAAGGGTCCTTAATTTCACAAAGGAAAATCATAGCCAATTGTTGAAAAAAAAATCAGGAAGATCTAGCATAGAAGGAACCTTGAATTACTGTTAATTCCTCGCAATCGGTAACTCTAAGATCAAAGATGGTGGATGAGGAATGGGGTTGGAAAACTTTGCAGCCTTAAAAGCAGCTAGCTGAGACGTGATTGTAGCAAGAGTTGAGGAAAGATGGCATTATGGTGGCGGAGGGCTGAGGAGGAATGGGCCCAAGACAAATAGTTGAGATGTGGTCATACAAAGGGTTGAGGAAGATGGTACTATGGTGGTAGTGCTTCACTGGCCAGGGTGGAATTTTCTTTTGGCATATTCACAGAATACACGAGCTATTTATGCCCTTTTATTGCCTTTATTTCTGAAACATATAAAAGAAGTTTTTCTAAATTAAGCACTGTGAGTTTTAAGAAGATTCAAAAGCATTGTATCATTAAATTTCCTAGAATTTTGAAAATTTAAATGCTTTTGACATAAATTTATAAACTATGTTAAGTGTCAAATATTAGATTGCAAAGAGAAAAGAAAAAAGAAAAAATACTAGATTTCAACATGTGCAATGCATGAGATATGGGATAATACAAAGATCACAATCTAGACTGTCCATCTCTATGATGGATGGTCCTGATTAATTGAGATACAGAACTTAGAGTCCTTCTGAAGAAAGATAGTAAGCAGTGAAATCATCCCTACTGGAGAAAGGGGGGAAACCAAAAAAAACTAATAGTGAATTTTACACAAAACCAAAAATGCACATTCCTATTTGAATTTATAGAGGGGAGAGGCTTAGCTTCCTACTAAAATTCAATTTGAAGAAGAAAGTGTGTCACGATCTTCATTTAAACTATTATGGACCCCATGCAGAATTTGACAAGATGACCAAAAAGAGAGATACACCCTCTTTTTTTTCTTTACTCACCATGCAAGGCTTCATGAGAGAGGGAGACTTCAGGCTCTAAGGCTCGCCTCAAAGCCTTCCATGTGATACATTAGTAGAATTTTCTCTTTTTCCAAGGGAAATATTAGTAGATATATTATACTACAAATACAATTTATAACATTATAATTAAAAAATCACTATTATTTCTGCATGAAACCACTTGTTAAAAACTCTAATTTTTGACTTTATTTTTTTTATTTGTTCTAATTTTCTCTCAACTTATTTAACTTTTTGAATTCTTTTTGAATTTCAGTCCAAAACTATTGAAATTGGAGCCAAACCACTGGACTAAAACTAATTATTTTAGGCAAAACCAAAACAAAACCAAGTTCTCAAACTTTGGTCATCACCATGGCAGCGTTACAGAAGGATGGAGGACTCTACATAATTACACAGTATTTACAAGTTTTAAATCCTAAAAGGTCTGAGAGACAGAATTCTAGTAAAGAAAGGGAAGAGACACTTTGCTTTTCCTGCCAGGATGGGAACAACTTACAGTTTCTCTTTTAAGTATATCACTGCTTCCTACAATTAGGGCATGTTAGAAACAAATGGTAGGAAAGAAAATTTTAAAAAAATAATCTATTCTAACAAAGTGATATTCCTATACTATAAAATATACAAAGAATAATATGCCTTATTCTAGCCAGATCCCACTTCTCAAAAAGACTAACCAATTCCATATGATCATACGTCATCGGACTTCTAAGTGGACTAGGAGCCTTGGAAGCTGAAAAATAAGGAAGAACTTGAAATGTACACAAACTGAACCCTCATTCTGCATCCATGTTTTCCTTCTTCCTCCTCTCATACACAATATACTGCCGTCTTGGCTAGAGATCTTAATTGCCAAGCCCAAGGCAACCATATCCATAGTTTTAAATAGGCAACTGACAAGCTAGTTTCAAACATTATACAAATAAATTCAGTCCAGCTAAGTAGTTGAACTCAGCCTGTTAACATCCCAATCTAGAACGTTACAGAAAGTGACAAATTTTGGACAAGGTGCTATTTTGTAGATAGTTTGAATTCCAAAAATTTATCCATCAAAATACAAAAGGAATGTATGGGTTATCTAATTCAATGCCAGCAAAGAGTGTAGACCTGAAGAAATTGACAAATGGGACATGGTTGTGACATATCTTCATTAAGATAAATCTCCCACAACGATGCCTCACGAATACAACCAGTTAAATACAGGGCATAGTCATGCTTCAAAAGGTATTGGTGCAGTTCTTCACCATCTCAAGCAACAACAAGAAATAGAAACTACTTTATCAATAAGCTTGAATTCTTTCAAACAATATTAAGTAGCAAATACTATCAATTGAAATGAGACTGGCCATGCTATACCAATAAGCACAACTGCATTAGATTTCAATTTTGTGACCCATGAAGAGGGTTTTCCTATGTAAGCCCAGAATTATCGGGGGAGTCACACTATCGATATCTGAAATGTCATAATCTAGAAAGGTGTCTCCATGATGCCATCATTTGACCATCAAAAGAGGAAGCTAAAATATGGCAAAGTTTTACCAGCTAAAACACAATTGATTAAACCACAATCAATATGAGAAATACCTTTTTCCAGTGTTTGCACATGGTTCATCTTATCATGTCTTCACTGGAAAACTAGTATATTATTCAATTTTTCACCTTGTCTCATCCTACCAAGTTTTTTTCCTTGCAAAACTGTAAAACAACCCTCATAGTAGAATAAAATATATAAATCTTTTTACCTATGTATTTATTTTCATAACCATTTAAAGACTTCCATCAAATAATAGAGAACAACATAAATCTAAACCTATCAAAGGTACCAAATCAAACAGGAGCCCACAATCCATAACCCTAAAAGTAGATGCCAAAAACAGTTGAAACTCCAGGAGAAGCAACAAAAAACGGACTCTGATGAGAATTGTCTCACGGTCATACAGTTTGATGTCAAAATTTCGCGCAAAACCCAGCAAAGAAATAATCATTCAAGCCTATCAGAATTCAACTACCCAAAACAATAAGGATACATAATTTCCAATAGAATCCTAGAAGGAAAAGAAGAGATAATAGGAAATTGGTATCTATGATTATTTCAAGGGATTCGGATGCGACAACTCACATCGAAGCGTGCAGAATTTGGTGGAGGAAGGATCTTTGAATGAGGAACCTAATCTGATGTTGTACCATTTGTCCAGCTGCGGGGCGGACCTCGGTTCTCCGTTGTTGTTCGCCATCTCTCCTACGTGGCAGTTGGATTTCCTTCAGGTCTCGTTTCCTTCGTTTATGAAGCGGCTTAATTCCACGGCGATGGGAACTCAGTTTCGTAGGAAAACGTTAATGGAGGAAGAGAGGGGGACAGGAGGAGAGCCAGAGAAAGAGAAGACGGCATACCTCCCTTCGCGTCGTCGGAGTGGGCGTGGAGAGCGGTACGAGAGGCGGAAAGAAATCCAGCGATTCCAACCCTAAACGGTTAATTTCGCCCTTCAATGGTGGATCCTAATCCTGAGTTTATATTTAAAAATAAATAAATAAATAACTCAAAACTGAGAAAAAAAATGTTTGCTATTGTTTATACTTTTTATTTTTCAAAATAATTTATATTTTTTAAAAATAAAAAGGTTGAAGGTAAAAAGCTGTGAGTTTCAATTTTTTTTATATAAAAAAAAAATATTATTTACCATCACTATGACAGCACTATTACCGGATTATTATCATTAGTATTATCATCTCTACCATACATTAGCATCATCATCATCGGTGCTACTGCCACGATCGATGCTACTGCTAGGATTACTCTTACCTTTGCAGTATTATTGCCACTATCATTCACATCTCAGCCATATCATTGATAATGTCGCCATCGCTATACCATTACCTCCTTTTCACTATTATCATCATCATTTTTACTATGTTACCATTATGGTTGCTATAATTGCACCTCTTTCATACCATCAGTATATTGTCATTGCTGCATTGCCTACATTTATTTTTATCAATGCCAACATCATTATATTTATGTTTTTAAAGTTAATATATCATACACATCATATATGTGAAGAAACTAGAGTCCATGCCCTTAAAATATAATCACTTATGAGATGGGTAGGAAAAGAGAACATGATGGGGCCAAGGAAATTTTTTTTCTTTTACAACATTTCAATAAAGCAACTAGGGATTTCAAGTGAATCCAAAAAGGATTTTTATATAGATAGAAGTAAAAAAAATAGAGATAAAAATTAAAGAGCAGTGGATGGAAGAGAAGGTGGGAAAGTGAGGGATAGATGGAGATGCAGAATTTTTTTGTTAAGCTCCTTTGAATTAGAAATATTAACTAAAAGATGGTATAAATGACCTATTAAATTAGAAGTGATCGATAAAAAAAAGATAGGGACTTTAAGAGAGAACCTGTTATAACTGAAATTTGAAATGGTGATAGTTTCAAACTGATAGATAAATTACAATTAATAATTAAAATATTATATTTTCACGTGGAAGTTTAATAGATTAATTAAAACAAAATTAGAAGTGATCAAAACCAAGATTATTTACTTATACAAAGTATTATAAATAATTAACTATAAAAACTTGTTTATCTTTTAAAAACATGTTTACCTTTTATACAAAGTATTAATTTTGTATATATAAAAATATATAAGGGCACTATATTACTTAAGTATATTCCTACCTATTCCATCCTCATTCCCATCTCCACAAGGGGTGGGGAATCCACGCCTTGAACATGGTAAGGTAGGATGGTTCCCTGCTTTAAGAGTTGCAATTGTCATCTCTACTTCTTGACCTCATTATCGCCAACCCTATGTATGACATGCCATTGTATTCAACTTTCATCCTCTTTGTTGACCAACTAACTCACCAATCATGAGAGTAATGGCCTTGCGACAGTATCGGTCACCTAATTTCTTTGTAGATTCATCAGTGGAGGATAGAAAAGCAAAAGAGAGGAAGAAGCAAAAAAGAGAGAAGGTGAGAGGAAGGTGGAATAGGGGTTTGCAAAGATAAGGAGAAAGATCACAAATATGGAGAGAAAGGAATAGATAGGGAAGGAGATTGGAGGAAGGAGAAAAAAAGTAAGAGGTAGGAAAGGAGGTTCCTAATCATCAAAGGTCGAAAAGCCCAATAGATGCCACCATAAAAGTTTTTATTCTAGAAAATGCTAGAGACTAGACAAAGAACGAGGGCTCAGTAGTATTATTATTTACTATGCATATATGGTATCGATACTTATGTCACTACATGATACAAATCTTAAATTAGCGAGCACACTATGAGAAGAAGTTGAAATTAAATTAAGAAATCTAAAGCCATGCTATAATAATTTCATGAACTTTATACGAATAACTTTTTTTCATTTTCCACCCATAAGGATAAATAAAAAGATACGAATGCCTCGTAAAACTATTTTTTTAATTCTTAAAAGGGATAAAACTTTTCCAATCATTATTATCAATCTGATCCCATCATTTCTTATTCCACTTTGTAACAATTTTATTTTATATTAAAAAAAAAAAAGATAAGAAAAAAACGAAAGAGAGGGGAAGGGACGAAGAAGCTACTACTAAACTTACATCTACTATAGTATTCCCTATTAGATCTCACCTAGAACATAATTTAAATTTATTTTGAAAAGTAAATAAATTAATAACAAAGAGCTCGATGTGAAATAAATTAAACTAAACATATTTGAAATTATGACTACAATGGTAAGTTTGTTAGATCAAATTCTCTTTGGAGTTGAGACTTTTGATGAGATGTAATTCCTAAGTTGGAAAATAATAAACAATTGAAATCTAAATCAAAATAAAGTTATCATTATAATCTAAAGATAAAATAAATAATATAATAATAATATAATATGATATTGCAAGCAAAAGATACAAAACTCACAACCAATCAAGCCATCTACTCTATTACAGATTTCATGATACTAAACAAACCTTCCATTCCATTAATACTTAGGACATGGACCATCCAACCTTGTCAAAGCAAGATCTAGGGTCTAACCTCAAAAAAGGTGCAAAAAGAAAAAGAAGACATGAGCTTGGCATGTCTCAAAAATATATTAGAGGTAAGATGAAACCGGATGGTTGCTATACTAATCTTCCACCCTATGTGCATTATAAGCAATTACTAAATCACAAATTGCAAACTATTTGTTGGGCCAAATTGCTAGTTATGGCAATTAACTTTCATCTAAGGCTTCACTTAAGTAAGTTTCACAAGAAAGTCAGACGAATGAATAAATTAAAATTTTATGTACATGAAATGGAAAGAAAAACTTAGCTATTGGAGATTGGCAAAGTTGGATTCCGATTAGATAAGTAAAACATCACTTTTTTTATTTGTAGAATATCCTTATCTTTTATTATGGTTCTTACTTATTCTATTGGCAATAAATCCTAACTCAAGTAATATCGTTGTAATCTCCATCTAATTTCTAGCCAAAAGATCGGTAGAGACCAATAAGTCTGGCATTTTTTTTCTCCTCATTTCTTTATCTTTTCTTACATCATTATTTTTTTTTTTTTTTCTTTTCTTCTCTTGACCTCACTTTTTTCTTTCATTGTGGCCTTAAATTGAGAGTATGACTAAAAGTACTATTAAGTATGGATAAATTGAGCATTGATTGCAAAGAAGTATGGTGGTACATGATCAGTATGCAAAAACAACCTTAAAAATATAAAGGGTATTATGGTTAAAATGGATAAATTTTAACAACTTACCTAGAAAAGTCAAAATGCAAAATAACATAAATAAGGAATATTAGAGCCATTTTTTGATGTATTAAAGAATATGAATAAATTATTTTTTTATTTATAAGCTTTCTAGATAATACCAATCCGAGAAAATATAAATTTCCTAATAACGTTGATACCCTTCAAAGGACGAGCCCTAAATTACTCTAAATGACACCAACATGTTTGCATTAAATTTATGAGGAGATGATTTAGAGTTCCTATGATTTCAAAGGTAATCCTTCTGATGCCCAACTCTCATTTCATACAATCCATATCTAAGCTCCATCGCTCAACTGTGTGCAGAAATCGCTCAGCTCTGTTTCCTACATATCAACTACAGAGGAATAGAGAAATGAAAGATATGAAAAGTGAGGGAAATACAGGAGTAAGGATGAAGCTTCCAAGGCGCATGAACAACAGAAGGCAAGCAAAGGGGAATAAAAAATAGAGAAGGCTGATTTATGAGTAATGTTTTAGGCCATTTGCAATAGTTTAACATTATAAACATGGCCTATTTATTTGACCCATACCGAGAAGATATTGATATGGCATCAAAATTCAATTCGATATAAAAAGAGACAATCCAAACCTAACAGAACCATTCCATATGGATTGATCTTTAATTGATGCCACGAGTGATGGTGAAAAACGTATCGACATCCTATCTTGATATGGGATGCACATCACATCGCATAGATCATATTATACTAAATCGATAATATATCAATATAATTTTGGACATTGATTTTGTAAATCTTGAGTGATAGAATCACAGGCTGATGATCAAAAACTAAGAAATATACAATTTTGTTTTCACAAAGTCAAATGCATTAAAAGGCTGATTGAGTTGATTATCTGAAACAATATATCTCGAGTCCTGAGAATTACATAATATGCAACTAATATTAAACATAACGAGAGAATAGTGATTGAATTTTACTTTGTGATAATGGAGAGCAAGTAATTTTAAGTAACTTCACATATAAAGCTGCATAATTTACATATCTAGTTGAGGGCATTTAAATATCAAAGTACATAGAACGGAGAGAACCTTCCTCAAGACAAGCATTACAACTTTTTGATTGTGGATGGGCATTAAAGCTAGCAAAACCAGCTAAGAAGCTCTCTATCTGCAAGTCATTGTGGATCCATATAAAACTCAAGGTCTGATCAAATTCCAAAGTTCCACGCATCACCGCTAAAGAAATTTTCAGAAACAACAGCTTGTAAAAGCGGTAAACAATAAAGTCCATCCATTAGAGAAGGATATTAACACATCACCACGCTGTTAATCAGACAGTAAGATGACATTAAAAACCCCAATTTAAAACCATATTACAAAATGAGGGCTGGAAAAGACACAAGAAGAGCATAGAATCAGCTAAAACCAATGCAAGAAAAAGAAATATAGAAAAGATAAAACACTCTTTGATGGGCTTTGTTGCTTACACCCATCCATCTCAAATAGACAGCAACTACCTATGATGTCACACAATCCAAGTTAAAGAAAGGTCAGCCAGCCCTCGGCCAAGTACTCACTATCCATTCTCTATACAACAACAACTGGGGGTGTCAGGTTAAATGCTGCTACAGGCTCCAGCGGCTGTGAAAACTCAGGAACCGTCCCTGCTGCTGCTAGAGGCAATATTGCAGCGCTCACCTCATTGAATGGCTCTGTATAATGGAACTCAATCTGGAGTCGATGATGAAGAGGTGTTGAAGTCATCAGCCCCTTCTTAATATCAGCCTGCAGTTCCCTAATTGGAATGGCAGCTAAGAAACTCTTGATGTACTCCTTGCAGGACTCCTTCCCCCTGCAAAAAGGCTCTCCCTCTGAAGCACCATTTCCACCGTGCTGCTCTTCTGTCAAACCATCCACAACACCATTATCGGCTCCTGTGGCCTCGCTATTAGCAGTCTTCTTATCACCAGAAATTTTGTGAATTGTTGTGCTTTCATCAAACTTCAGGATGTAAGCCTGGTTGCACCCTTCATATAGCCTCTCACCGAGTGTGTCTATTATATAATAGGCATCGTGTTCAACTTTGAGAACAAAAAAGTGGTCATTCCAGCTCACTATGTAAAGGTGAGGGCTCCCATCAGCGTGAAAATCTAGCCCACCTTGGCTGATCTCATCCCAGATGCTGTCAAAAGACATGGCCCCATGCAGGAAGTCGAAGCCACTGTCTTCATCACTGCCTTCAGGGTGAAAGAACCCAATGAAAGACTTCCTTGGAACGACAGAAAGCGGGCGGATCATTGCCTGAATAACTGTTTCAAGATCAAAATGCTTGTCAGGGAAGCGCTCCCGGTATGTCTGGTTCTCACAGAGGTTCCTCCACTCACGAGAACCCTCTCGAATGAGGCTGTCAAACTGAGACCTGACTGGCATGGTATCCCGGTTTGTTTGAAACCAATCGGCAATGACAGCAACTAGAGCTGTGCATGCACTCTCACCAGAAGCTCGCTCGCTCCTCTGGTCAATAGATGCAAAGAAGACCTGGGTGGAAAGCTTCATGTGACCATCACGGCTCACAAGGTCCTTTGACTCCCAGCTGCCGATCACAAAGCTGTCATCACCAAAATCAGATACTGATGAGCGATTCGTAGCACCATCTTCATCCACCTTTTGCCTCTGCAAACAAAATCAACCAAGAGGCATAAAATTCCACCTTACTGCTTCCCATCTCTTTATGAATGAGACAAAACAAATAAATTGTGAAGAATCCAGACACTAGCATCTAAACAAACCTTCATTAAACAACCTTCTCCATACCTAAAAGCAACTAAGAGGCCATTTATTATCATTCTTATAACTCAAAAGGATGTTAAATGGTAGATTTTGCACTAAGAAGAAACGTAGCATATCAATATCAGAGATCAAATAATAATATATGGGGTTCGGCTGCACATGTCCTACTTCTATCACATTGACGTATTATGACAAGACTATAACAAAATATGGCAGCAAAGAAGCATACCCCTGCAGAGAGAGATTCATCAGATGAGCTCAGCAGCCGGCGGTCATAGTCAATGTCATCTCCTCCCTCTTCTCCATATGTTTTCTTCAACAGTGGCTCACCTTTGGCCTTAGGAGATCTAAAAGTTAGCTTCCTCTTTCTCCATGGGAGGATACTCCTTTTAGAAGTCTGTGATATATATTGTTCAGGAACGGACGGTGCCATCTCCTCCACATGTGAATAACCCACGTCAGATCTTCGATGACTATAGTAGACCCAGTCCTCGGATTCCCCATCTGTCCTCACATCAGAGTAATATGAACCCCCAACATAGTTAGCAGATGCTAATGTACCATAACTGAACGACTTCCTAATGATAGAATCCTCTTTCCCATCTTCTAGTTCTCCATCAAGATCATCATCAACAGAGTCCGTGTCAAATGGGTATGTGTTTTCTGCATCATCGCTCCTGGCAGAGCACTTGCCTTCACTACCTTCATCATCCTGGCTTGTCTTTTTAGACTTACGAGTTGCCACAAACTCTGTAAGAATTTTCACCCTTCTCAATCCCGCTTTAAGAGCAGAAAGCTCATCTTTATCTGGAGAGAGAGCATCTCCTGATGAAGGCAATAATGGAGGAGGCACCATAGGCCTCTGCACCATCTCTGGTGATTCTTGGGACGTTCTTAATTCCAATAAGCTGAGAACCAGCTGCAACATCAATAGCTTCCCAAGTCAAAAAAACTATGATTTCAGAGGGGACAAAATTTCGAAACTTGAGGTAATGACTGGGAACTAAATACACATATGATAAAATCAACAATGGATTAAAATGATTGTACAACTATGCTACAGAGTACTTGAATGATCACCATAACTATATTAAGCAGCATTAGCCTTCTTTCAGTAAACTATAATGAGTATCAAATCAGCAGTCTTGGTCCGGAACTTACAATAAGAATGCTCATGAAACATCATGTCATATAACATAATCAGGTATCATGGCACGATAAATAAATTGACATACAAAAAGTGATGGAGGAGACTCAGTATAAATAAATTGACGTACATATAGTGATGGTGGAGACTCAGTAGCACCACCAGGCAGCAACAGTGGAAGGTTCAACTCAATCTCTTCTTCAGCTGAAGATGTGAACTCAGCCAGATTCAACGAAGCCATTCCAAGAACAGATGCCTTGTTTTTTGATCCATGGTTCAATCCCTGAAACAGAGGATAATGAGGTCAATATGCTAGATATATAAGATATGCATGCATCACAGGCGTTCACACATAGAGGACAAACGATAAGATCATAAGCACATTTGTAGAAAACTTCAGTTAATCGCATTTTTTTCCCCAACGGCCAGTTTGTGAAGTTCCAGCTGAATCTGGAAGGATTGCCCCAGAATAAAGCCTCGGAGTGGGAGGAAGGGAGGGAGCAGGAGCAGAAGCAGAAGATGGCAGGGGTTTGCAGGGCCTGATCCCAGTGGAAGAAAAGGGAGCTCGAGAGACCTTTTTATAAATCCCACTGGTATCGACCTGATGCTAAGCATTTTTGGTCTACGACTATTTCACTACTTTCTTGCAGCATATCTTCATTTCATTTGTGATTTAGTCATGACTCATTCCAATGCAATTTTAAGTAATCTTGCTTTATGCGTAGCGGCAACAAGAAAAAGTTTCTATAATCAATTCAAAGCACGTATCTTTACAAGGTGGATATATCTTGATTTTTAACAATACCAACAAAAAAAGCCCAAATTGTAAACAACTAGGCACCAAATATTTAAAAGTTGTAACATGAGCTGCCTCTATCAAGAGAAAATAAAAGAAACGGATGAAATGCTTTTGTGAAGAAAAAGTGAGTGCTTAAACCATACTTGTAAACATGATAGCTTATAGATGAAGTAAGTTTCCTGTGTTTCATTTAGGGTGCATGATAATGTACTACAAAAGGAAAAAGGTGATGCCTGGGTGGAGCCATCAACACATGTGAGCTTATACACGCATGAGTCTGTGCATGACTGACCACACAGCCCACAAATCACATTCATGGGACGTGCTGGAGGCCAGTTGAGTGCTGCTAAGCCAGCAGACAAGCCAATGCATAAATTTTGGAGCGCTCACTAAAAACTAAGATCTTCTGTGATCTTTTCTTTTCTACAATTACAAAAGTTTCTATAGCAGGATATTGTTGTTTAGCAATAAGACTAATAGATCCCTAAAAATAAAGAATTAGAAATTTCCAAATTAAGAAGAATATTCCAACTTCAAAATTTCCCTCACTATGGACACATAATTTTTATTTATTACCTCCCTGTTCTTCAAATAACAAACTTAAGATCAGCAAGACTCCAAATTTTAGGAGGAAAAAGAACTTTCAATCAAGGACAGAATCATGATTTTGAACCTAAAAACCTCTATTGCAGTCATCACATTATTGAGAAAGATAAAATTGAAATGCTTCATAAGGACTTGCAAGAGTTAGTGGGGGGGGGGGGGGGGGGGGGGGAAGGGCTCCAGATGAGGGGAAAACATTCCAACAGGTCAAAATAGAAACAAGTTTCCACATTGATAAAGCCATCTAAAGAATATCCTTAGTGGATAAGGCACAGCTTCTTAAAGGAAAACTCTTAAATCAACATAATTTTTGATGCCACAAAGATTAAAAAAGAAAATTATACCCCATAAAAAAAGCGAGTAAGATTGGAAAATCAATCATCTTCTCAATAAAATCAAAGAAAAATATAAATAAATGTCAAATCCAAGTAATAAGAGCTCATGATTCCCACGCAAGGGGAAAAGATCATTGAGCTTAAAATGAAAAACCCGTGATTAGAATTAAATATTTAAATGTACTAAAATGATGGAGAGACCGAGAATATATCTTTAACTGTCACAAATTTGACACATAATTCGACTAAAATAACCCTAATATAAAATAAAATAAAATGATCAAATAGATTGAACCAAAAAAAAAAAAAAAAAAAGCCAAACAAATGCACAGACGGAGAAGATATACCATCTGTGGAAAAAAAAAAAAAAAAAGGAATACGAAGACAAGAGAAGAGAAATTGACTAAAATTTAACAAAGAATTAAATTAAAGCGTCAAAGGGGTTAGGTTAGAACTCACATTGAAGAGGGCAAACGAGATCTCCCACGGATGGAAGGAGTTCTCCCTGTGGGCCGTAAGCGAGCAAACGCTCTCGAACTCCTCGTTCCACTCCACTGCCCCGTCCCTCACCTCCTCCTCCCTCGTGCAGTTCCTCTTCACCGTCCGCCGCAGCGACCTCAGCGCCGCCTTCGGGCCCTTCCACCGCACCTCCACCGTCACCCTCGCCGCCGCCTCGGCCTCGGCCTCGGCCTCCGCCTCCATCCCCTCCATCCGCCGCACCACCAGCCTCACCTGGAACTTCTTCAACGTCAGCGGAGGCCACGGCCGCCACTTCATCATCCTCGCCACCATCCCCGCCGAAACCCTAAACTCTCCTCCTCCTCCACCTCCGCCGGCCAAAAAAAAGCCCCGAATCTCCACCACAATGAGCCCAGAAATATCCGCGCTTTCGCAGCGATATCGGCCCAGAAACCCAGAAGCTGGTGCAGATCGCTCGCCGGAAGGGTTTTTCGGGACAAGATCCGGCGAAAGGCCCGCGAAGGCGAAGGCGAAGGCGAAGGGGAGTAACGCGAGGGAGGCACCGATTTACGTAGAAATGTTGAACAAAAACCGGAAGACAGAGCCGAGAGCCGGGGTGGAGACCTTCTCGTTTCCATCTAAACTCCCATTTAACTTAACAGCAGTGGGACGAATTAGCCTTTCAATTACCAAATTGACCCTATATATATCCGTTAATTACTTTCCCCACACGCTTCGTTCCCCTGAATGTCCAGCGATTAGAGAGGGATAATTTCGGAAGGAGAATATTCGCAAGGGTTGGTCATCATCCAACGGTGCGTATTTAAGCGATGACGTGGGTAGATAAGGTGGGATTTGGAGTAATTTGGTAAAAAAGTCGCATATTATGGCATCTTTCCTCGTGAAGTACGAAACAAGGATAACGTTATGGCACGGCTGGCATCGGAGCAACGAAGTAAAGTTATTAATATGAAATATATATATATATACATATATTTTATACTGATTTTAAAACACTGGGACAGCTGGCTTAGAGCAATAAAATAAAGTCATTAATATTAACATGCTTGCTTTTTATATGGTAGCCAAAAATCTACGAAAACATTAAGATTTTTTTAATCCAGACAACAATTTATAAACTATTGTTATTAGCCTATTATTTTCTTTGTTTTCAGAAAGATGGTAGCAGGAGGAAAAGGGGGAAAGAATGGTGCTGGTGATGGTGATGGATATTTTCGGATGGGCAATTAATTTCTATGGCAAGGAGTATGCCAAATTAATAAATAATAGTGTGTTAATGAACAGAGCCTTGCTTTATTTGATATATATATATATATATATATATAATTAAATAGCAGTAGACCAGGAGAGGGAGAGAAGATAAATTTTGTAATAACATCACTAAAAAAAAATTATTGATGCACTTTATAATGTTGTAAATTTAATTGAAACTTTCATCAAAATGGTTATAATAGGAGATAATTAGAGGCATGGCTAGCATGACCTGCAGTGCCATCAGTGGATGACTTATGAGTACGGTCAAGCTTTAAAAAGATGCAATTAGCCATCAATGGATAGCTTATGAGCTTGATCAAGCTTAAAAAATGGATTTAATTAGTCATTATTTAAATAGTCCAACTAAATACAACTCATGATTGGTGCATAGGTTGTCATTCATTTAATTTTTACCTTTTCTATTAGAAGAGACCTCATAAACAATAGGCTACACGCCATGAAAAATTTGTCTAACATTGGGAAAGTGGAATTTGAAACAAGGTCTCTTCTAGTCTACCTATTAAAGACTTTTACAACTTGGTTGTCCACACCAATCGCTTGGACATGATGCTGAGTTATGTCAAATTAGATAATATGGCACTAGCCTATAGGATAGGATGTGCACCGTTAGTAATCCAAATATTTTTTAAAAAGAAAATCTCTAATCATAAGGAATGAATTTATTGGATGTTGAATCTTATAGCTAATTTCTTGTTGTTTTTCCTGTGACTCTATGGCATGGCACTGCTACCATGTCTCATTGTATGTGCATGGATCTTGGCAATTTGAGGGGAAAGCATACTATTGGAACCCAAAAAGCAAAATACAATGTTGGGTGGATTAAGATGATGGTTAAAAAACTTTATTCATTTAAAGAATATTATAGTGGATTTGATATTTTTTATTTTCATGAGTTTCTCTCTCTCTCTTCTCTTCTCTCTTTCTGCCCTTTGTCTTATTATCTTCTCTTTTGACAAATTTGCATGGACTTTCATAGCAATGACAAAAATTGATCTCCCTCTCTGAACCAATGACTTTTCATCTCTCCCTCTCTGAACCAATGACTTTTCATCTTTAATGGTATCTTTAGCATGGAGACATAATCCTACATGACAACTCAATTCTCATGCCACCATCATGTTATGGCCTTTTATGTAGGCTTCAACTGCTACCTTCTTTGAGAGTCCAATCCCCATCATTAATTGCAAAATCCTCTCTCATGTTCCTTTGCCAACTTCTTATAATATCCTTAGTATATGGGTTCCTGCTCACCAACAACATATTGATTGCTTCTAATGTCGCTGGCATTTTATAATCAAAATATAATTGACTTTTTGCTGAACAATAGACTTTTAACAAAATCTCCCATAAAATATTATTACATATATGGAATTCAATCTAATCTAATATAGCATAGTAAAGTCAAGAAGAATACCATTCTCTTACCATATGTATGCTTAAATTAAGTAGTATTTAATGATAAATTTTTTGAAACCAAGATAATATTTCGTTTCAAAGCTTTTATATAATTTAAATTGGTGCAGTGATATTATAGTAAGCTGATCATGGTTTGACTCCTTAAATCTATATTTCTAGCTTGTTTTTTTTAATTTTTTTTCTTTTGTTTTCATTTTATACCTTTTTCACTTTCATTTTATACCGTTTGTTTCTTTTTTCTCTCTTTTTTCCTATTTATTTGCTTTCATTTTATACCGAAAGTTTGGACTTTTCTTTTCTTTTTTATTTTTCACTTCTATTTTATAAATTTCTATTTTTTGTTTCCTTTTTTCTTTTTTGTTTCAATCATTTAACACCCAATGTTTAGCTTTTTCTCTTTTTAAAATCTTTTTTGCGCTTCTATTTTATAACTTTTCATTTTTTTGGACAAACATTTGATTTTTTTCTTGTTTAATCATTTTTCACTTTCATTTCATAACGAACATTTAACTCTTTTTTTCATTCTTTCTCTTCCATTTTATAACTTTTCTCTCTTTTTTCTACTTTTATTTTATAATGAGTGATAATTTTTCTTTTAATTTTTAACACATTTGGTTTTTTTTTAATTTTTTCTCTTTCATTTTATAACTTTCATTTTTTTTTGCTTTTATTTTATAGTGAGCCATAATTTTCTTTTTTATCATGTTTGAATCTTTTTTTTCTTTTTTCTTTCATGTTTCACTTTCATTTTATAATGAATGTATAATTTTTTTTTTCCTTTTTCTTTTCTCTTTTTTCTTTTATTTTATAAAAAGTAGATTCCTATAATTCAAATTTTTCTCCCACTTGATAAGCAAGAAAGTTGGGCCTATGCTCCTAAGAATTTATATTTATATATTTTTTATACATTTTATATTATTAAATATATATAATATTTAAATATTAAATTATATGGAAAATAAAAATAATAGTATAGAAAAATATGATAAATAAATGATAGATAATAAAATGGTACAAAAATCAATTCTTTTTCTATTATATAATGTGAAATCAAAATATTAGCTAAAGAGAATACGACAAACTTTCTTAGGACTGTAATAGCAATTTTTATAATAATTACATTTCTATTATAAAAAAATTTATTTGATTTTAATTATATTTTTATTCTTTTTTAAAAGACTTAAAAATATTTCATCTATTTCTTAATCTACATTTTCTAATTAATTATATTTTTTGTAAAATCTATAAAAAATTTAATCTAATACATACATTCTATTTATCTTATCTTTTATTTTTAATTTAAAAATAAAAATATATAATTTTAATTTAATACTATAAAAATTTAAAAATACAAATTTATATTTTTTATTTTTACTACTCAAACCAATGCCTGTGAATATTTATTTAACTATAAAATCAAAACATTATCCAAGGATAACACTATAGTGAGAAGCATTCTTGGGATTATAGTAGCAATTTTCATAATAATCGTACCTCTATCATAAGGAATTTTATTTGATTTTGATTGTATTTTTTATTCTTTTTTTAAAAACTCAAAAGTATTTCATCTATTTTTTAATCTATAGTTTCAAATCAATTTAATTTTTTAATATATAAATTCTATTTATCTTATCCTTAATTTTAAATTTAAAAATTTAAAATTTACACTTTAAATTTAATAATATAAAATTTAAAATACATAAATTTACTTTTTATTTTTATTAATCATAGAATTATCCGTGCATCACACTGGCATATACCTAGCTTTTATATAATATGGGAAAGTAAATGACATCATTCTTTGCTTGTTCTTATGAAAATATCTAACATATCCTTGCTTTTTATTTTATAGATTGTTTTACTTAATCCTAAAATTAATGTTATGATTACTTCTACAATGGATAGATGAAATAATCTTTATTTTACTGACGAAATAATCTCTATTTTGCTGGGATCAGTTACAAAATTGATGGGTGAATTATTTTGCTTTACAACTATTAAAGGAGTTCTTTTATTATAATTATTTAAGGATTAGATATCCCTATTAGTTGTTTGTGATGTTAAAATTTGTCTTGGTTCCAATCTTGTTATATACAATGGAAAAATATTAAGTTCATGTGACTAGCCTCCAAGGCTTGAAGTTATATAAACCCAACAAAAAAAAAAGAAAAAAAAAATACTAGAAAAATTTTTCTCTCATAATAAAAACTTATACCATATTTTTCTTGTATAATGTTGCCCCTCCACACTGCCAAGAAAAAAAAAAAAAATTCTTCTTGCATATTTGGTTTCTTCTAGAAGTTTCACTTATAATTTACATGAATCACTGATGATAAAAGAATGTTTAGGGTTGACTCCTGCAAGGCTAACTTGCATAAGTTATGCCTACTTGAAGCAATATTTTTCTAGTTCTATGTAAAAACTAAGATAAAAAGCATGCTCCCACACCTCTCAGCTCCTCTATTTCACAATTAATTTTTAATAAAATCAAAAGAGCCTAAAGATGTTTAAGATTAATGCTTTGTTGTTGTTGTTAAAAGAATATAAAGATATACCCACAAAAAATAAAATAAAATAAAATAAAATAAAATATGCAAATGAGACTTAATTCCCTTATAATATTTTTTCCTCTTCATATGACATGCATATATCAAACACCAGTATTAACGCAAATAAAAAAAAAAAAATGTTGTACCATGAAAAAGAAGATAGTATATTTATAGCATGCATGACATTATAATGAAAATTTCCTACGGATTATATAAAGTAATTCTTGATAAATTTTTGAGTGTTATTTTATTTAATAAATCATAAAAGACATGTGATATTAAATTATATTGGAAAAATAAAATTATGACAATTTGGACATTTAATTGGTGGTTGTCATAGAATCAATTAACATGTTAGCTTATATGCTAAAATTAAACTTGAAGTATTTGCATGTCTCACCTATGCTATGGAAGATCTTAGTAGAACCATCCATGCCTAAATTCTTAAATTGTTTACACTAATAATAGAGTTATCATAGGACCTATAAGATAAATTAAAATTAACTCTTTTTGTTATCATTTTTTTTTTAATCTAATTGAAGAAAAGAATAGATTTTCTTCAATGGGCACTAATGTAGCACTAATGTAGCATGTTGATTTTCTTTAAATTCTTTGCCTAAAGAGTTCCTGGGAAATTCTTTATTTCTTTATCAACTTGTTACCGCATTATTGTGAGCATCATGATCATTATATGATAGATTTACTATTAATCATATTCATTTAAATTCCAATATCAGATTTGTTTGATTAACTGTGACTTTTATCAAAACTAATCATCACAAAGTCTAATTTTATATAAATTAGATTATATAACAAAAAAGGGAAAGATCTTGATTTCATCTTCTGCAACACTGGTTTCCCAAAAAAAGTTCAATGGAAAACAAGCCCACATTTTGTAGAACTTATTTTATTCTATAATTTTATGAATTCGTTTAATAAAATTAAAAATCTAATAATTATAAATTAATATTTTATTCTAGTGTGCAATTGAAATTCTTAAAAAGCATACAGTTTTTTATCATTATTCTCTTCTCTCTTTCTAGTTGAATGTTTAATATTGACTATTTTTTTTCTTAGATAATCCTACCTTAGCCTAAACTAGGGACATGACTATTTAATTTTCATTATGATGGAAAATATGGCTCTAAGGGAGGTCAAATGTTAAGGCATGTTACATTACTAGAAAACTTGACATGCAATAAAAAAGTTAGAAAACTATGTTTTATGAAGTATTGCTTCCACCGATTTAGTTCATCAAGAAAGCAAGAATCAAAACAAAAAACTATTTTCAAAATTTGGACAAGTTAACCTTTTCCAATTTCCATCAAAATAGTTGGAAAACAAAAATAGAATCAGAGATCAACTTGGAAAGTAAAATTAGCACCTTTTTTTATTTGTTTATTTTTAAATTTTGAAATTTTGGACATTGAACTTTTCTCTTTTCATGGAAATCTTTTCTTTCTTTTTTTTTTTTTTTCTTTTGTCATATTTTTTTTTTGCAATCAAATGGACTCCTAGTAAAATTAAGTCTAAGCACATGCTACAATGCTAGTATATTAGAGAAAAAGTTTTGTAAATATTTTTTTTGATGGATGCTAATCAAGAGCTGCCTTTTTTTGATTGATGTTAATACTATTGTAATTTCCTCAAAATAGTGAGCATTAACAGGCCACATTGTCCATCTGCACCATAATCCATTTTAGCTTTCTTTTTCTTTCTTTTTATTAGGATACGCTATGTTAGAAATGTCTAAAAAATCATCACAACCAAAATGAAAGTGCCCATTGGTTTGTCTGATAAAAATCATAATACATTGTATTATACCCTAACTACATATAATTCACATTCACCATAAATTTGATTAACTTCTCCATGATGGGATCCTCTCCTGAGGCAGTATGGTTCAGATTCTTCCAAGTTTTGGTAGGCATCAAGGTTGCTCTCCCTTTGTATATTGTGGACTGGATCTCTCCGAATCAGCCACCAAATAAAGAGATCCCAATACGTCAGAGCCAACAGCACTTTACAATCCAGTTGTCATTTGTTGCTGGTCTCCGCATCCTAAAGTCAACTTGGATGCAGTTCTTTTAAAAGTAGAATACAATAAAGGAGATGGATGAGCTTAATAGTCTTCATTGCTTGGATTATATAGATTGAAAGAAGAATGGAGGTGACGTTTTTCTTGAGATATTGCTTTGGATTGGCTTAAAAACTTGCCTTCAGCACTGGCATTTGCTTTGCTTAGAATATAGGACTTCTGTCAGTTTGTATTAAAGAAACTAAACATTTTTCTTCTCATATTTGGCATCAATGCTGTTCAAACTTACCGAGTTAGCAATAGAAATCCTCAACACAGTGAAGGCCATTCATCATTGAACATCATCAATATACCGTCAACATCATTGAAAGAGTGGATGTTCTTTTCAAAAGCTTTGGTCCCTTTCAATCACATTCAATTGCTCCTTTGATCTTCTTGGTATTCATGAATGGCAAGGCATCATATTCCCAGTGTCATATCCTACATTACATATACAAAGAGGCTTCACCACCTCTCTCTCTCTCTCTTTATATCTTTTGAAATGAATTAATAATTCCCTTGTCTCTGATATTTTTATCAAGCAATATATTTATAGTTCTTAATCCTCCCTTGTATATTTTTTTAAAAAAGTTCCCAACTTTTGTTTCCATCATAAGAACCATGCCAAGCATGAACATAAACTACTCATGCTTATAAGAGCATGACGTAGTCTTGCAAGATTAAATAAACATGAGCTAATCAACCAACATCACAAAAAGAAGATATAAATTAATAAATGAAGACAATTTTAACAAGTCATTGAATAGTGCCAAGCTTCATCCCTTGTTGCATCATGTACATGGCCTGTGGACCACCAGGGGCATGATTCTGACCATCTTGTGGGTTCATGCTCTTCTGTCCATCATGTGAACAGTTCAATAATAGGTGGGATGTCATGAAACCATTTATTTATTCCCATCATCATATCTCGGCATCTTTACAACAAAGAAAATAAGTAGTGAGGGCAGGTAACTGGTCTTTATACGTTGTTTTCTACAAGGCTGGCTTGTAAAATTGCAACACTCCACGTGAGCAAGGTCCCATATGCAACCTGTTACCGTTTCCACCAACAGACACCTCTGGAAGCAATCTTTTCTTTTGTGTTTTGGATGCACGAGTGCCTTGGGGTCATGAATGCATTGGACATGTAGATAAATGAGTGCTTGACCTTCACACGCCTCCAAGGCATGAGGCACCCATGAAGGCTTTTAGCTTTCAATTCTTATGGCTGCATGTCATGTGGAGAACCTAGTCATGCATACTAGCACCAGTCTAACATAAATTTAAACTAGATATGTAGATGCTAATGTCATATAACAACTAATAATCACTTAATACTGGGTTTGGATCATCTCTGGTACATAAACTGTAGCATTTTGTGTACTGCTCTTTTCAGCTGAAAATTTTATACTCCTCTATTAATGTCAGGTGATATTAAAATTATTCTAGCTATATTATTAAATATATAAGAAAAGATGATAGAATAGAGAGATTGAAATGTAAAACAAAAATATTAAAGTGTCAACTTAGTTTTATATAAGAAAGATCAATTGTAAAAGCTATTTTTTCATAGATATAATTTTTGTTGATTTACAAAAAATATATAATAAAATGTTTAGCATAGTCTTATGATAAGTACTAGAAAAGAAAAAATTTTTGATAAATATATCAATGTGATTAAGGTCATGCCTTATGGAATAATTACTTGAATAAAAATTATTGATAACAATATCAATGAATTTTTAACTACAATATATATATATATATATATATATATATATATATATATATACAATGATCACCTTTATGTGCTATCTATGGATGAGTTTATTGAATATATTCAAGAGATATTCTTTAGTGTATATAGTTTACGAATGATATAATTTTAGTAAATAAAGCCAAAGTCAAAATTAATTACAACTTAAAATTATAGAAAAGTGCATTAGAATAAAAGGCTTTAATATTAAGTAAGATCAAGATAAAATGCATGAAAGATAATTTAATTAGCAAAATAAGAAATATAGGTTAAAGTGGAATGAAAATTAAGGATCATAAAATTTTTGAGATTGTTTTTTTTTTTTATTTGCTATTTAAGATTGAATATTTATAAGAAGGAAGAGACTAAGGGAGATGTTGTCCATAAGATTAAAGCAAGTTCTATAAAATAAAAAATATAATTAGAATATTATGCAATCATGCTTGCCAAAATGTAGAAAAAAAAAATAATAAGCTAACAAGTCGATCAATTTTGTTTTATAATACAAAATATTGGAATGTTAAAAAGTAATATGTAAAATATGTATATTAGAGAAGTATAGCTGAAATGAGAATGTTAAAATTGGTATATATAGTAATATAAGAAAAGATGGAATAAAAAGTAAAATCATTTATAAAATATGGAGATAACACTATTTAAAAATAAATTGAGAGAATAATAACTTAGATAGCTTAGACTTATATAATTAATATAAGCCAATAAAGGAGTGATATAATGCATGTAAAAGAAAAGAAAGATAGAGGCAGGCAAAAAATCACATGTAAAAAGTAGTAAGGAAGGACTTAATATCCCAATATCTTTTATAAGTAATGGTCTTAAATCAAACAAAATGAAGAAAAAGATCCACTTAATTGACACCAAATAGTTTGGGTTTAAGGGTTGGTTGAGCTGGATTGAGTATTAGTATTTGATTAGTAGCAAACACATCATTATTAAGTTAACCTGGGATCTGCTTATGTTTATTGTTAATTTTGAATGGAAATGTCGCAATGAAAGAAATTAGCATTGCATGGATAAAGACATGAAAATCCAATCCAAACAGCTATCAAAGTATCTAACTTGACAAAGAAAAAAAGAGAAATACAAGGATATATATAATAACATATAAATTTCACTAAATAATATATTTATATAGTTAAATACTAAAAAAGAATTATTAAAAGATAATATTTATTAAGTTCTTTGAATCTATATATTTCTTAGTTCAACTTTTCAATTAACTTAAGAATATTAGTAAAATAGTATTTTACAAAGTTGTCTTAATATCTATATACTTAAAAATCTTGAAAAAGAATAACTATATACTCCAAGTATTAAATTAAAGAATCAAACTCATTATTAGAAAATATGAGGATCTTTGGCTGCATCAATTCCCTTCAAGTTGAAAGATTCTGCTACCAACAAATTGGGTTGAACTAAAATATAATTACTTTCAATTTTATCTATATAGTGAACTAGATAAATATCACCATCTTTAGTCTTTTCTTGTACATTAGAATCATCTTCTTTAGGAATTAAAAGGTCTTCTTTAGCTAAAGAATTGGCCTTCGAGTTGTTTTTTTTTTTCTTTGTCTCTATCAGAGTATCGGACAAAATGAGAGAAATAATTAATATCTTACTAGATGCAGGTTTATCATACATATATATATATATATATATATATATATATATATATATATATATATCTCAGATTTTGATGAGAAAACATCTCATCATCCATTGATGCAGTTACATGAGTAGAGGAGCTCAATTGCAGGACATTTAGATAAACTAGGGAAGCTTATAAGGAATTAATCTTTTCTATTTTTGATAGAAATATAGCAAGCTAACCTTTTACTTAGAACACTTTGTGAGTACCATGACAAGTTTTTAGAGCAATTTATCTTTATAAAAAATCTTTTGTAGCAATAATTTAAGCACTATGAGGTTTCATGTTGCCCATATTAATTCGACACCACCTAATTGTGAAGAATCCACATTGCTCTCTCTCTCTCTCTCTCTCTCTCTCTCTCTCTCTCTCTATATATATATATATATATATATATATAGACTCACACACACGCTTACCATTTCCAAATTAGATCCAAACTTAATTGCTCTACTTTAGAACAAAGTAAGAGTATATTCATTAAGGTAAGCTACTTAGGTGCTCAGCAGCAATTCTGGCTGCGGGCTTAATATAATTTGATTGGCTTTGCATGCAATTTCTGGCCTTACCAAGATCAGCTGGGGCATCCGATTCTAAAAATATTATGTTTTCTTAGCATGTCAACAAATCAGAATTATTAATCAAATACTTTGAAGAAAAATAACTTATAATATTTTATGTGATTATATAATAACCACCATCCATATGATCATCTGAAATAAGACTGTGCACATATCAAATACTAGTGTGTGCACGCATACATGTATGGCTGTGTGCATATGCGTATGCAAGTATTTAAACTCCTCCCAAACTTACAAGAAAGAAAAAAATTACAAAATATCTATGCATTTTATTTTTTGATTTTTATTTTAGAAACTATGATAGAGATGTATATCAATGGGTTTCATATCTAAGACCTCTCCCCATAAAGAGAGATGTCCATGTGCAGAGAGCTAAGCTGGTCGACGTGAACAAAGAATTTGTTTTTTTCCAAGATTGTTATGAAATATATCAGCTGTCTAATATCTAAGAGACCTCCATTTGGCATCTGTGCAATCTTTCCCAAGGATATGACACAGACCAGCACACAGACAGTGGACTTAAAATGGAACATCAACCTGCTGGCCACTATGGAGACCTTGTGATCAGGATGGCTGTCACTAAAATCTATTCTGATAAAAGCTAAAGATCAAATTATAAATATAAGAGTACATGTTACGTTTCCCTCTTACTGCTGTCTTTCCTCTTAGTTCATATATTTATTAATGACTGAATTTGTTTTATATTAGTGTAATCATTCTTTAAGGATGGTGACCATGGTGTGGTTAGTTTATAGTTGTATCTTTCTGACATGTTCTTCAATACTCATGAGAAATTTTTAATAGCCAGATGTACTGAAAGTTCATTGGCATTACTTTTACGTCATGCTAAGTAGATACAGGAACCAACCAGCCAGGATGTGTTATACTAAATGTCACTTTCTTGGGTTGCATCATGGCTGCCTTTCATTTCATTCTTCTCCATCTAATGGTTAGTCCATTTGGCATGTTGCTTTCAATTTAGACTAGTGCCCATGATGATGTATACTTGTCTTTTTGCTCTTTCAAGTATTTAATTTATGTGCGTAGGTATTGCTCCCCTCCGAAGAAAAAGATATCTATTCCTTTCAGATCCAAAACAAATTGCAAAGGAAATATGGGATCTAAAATGTTTTGAAATAAAAGAACATGTATCTTGATGGTCCCTGATCTACATCATGTATACCAACTATGGATGCATCGATGTTTTATGAAAAGATTTTTTGACGGGAGGAAAAGATCATGTGAAGATAAATGAAACATATTATTTCCTTTAGAAATTTGATAGAATTTAACAAAAATTGTTATTAATTTGTAATAATAAAATAATACTTTCATGACTAATGCTTGAATCAATATCATTATCACATAAAACAATCATAGCTAAAGGTATACAATAACAACAATAAAGTTTTATCCCAAACTAGTTGGGGTTGGTTACATGAATCCTTTTTCTCTATTCTGCATGATTTTGAGTCACGTTTTCTATAAAATATAAAGATTTTAAATCTTTCTTTATCAGTTTCTTCTGTAGAATATTTGATTTACCTTTATCCCTTTTTTCTTCTACATGTATCAAAATTACTTCTTCGCATAGATACATCATGATTTTATATTGTATATATCCAAATCATCTAAGTTATCATTCTCTTAATTTGTCATTAATTGATGCTACTTCCATCTTTTTACAAATAAATTCATTTCTCATTCTATCTTTTTTTGTATTGTTACATATTTATCTCAACATTCTCATTTTAGCCATATTTATTTTATCGACATGTAATTTTCTAACTACCCAATATTTCATAACATAAAGCATAGCCAATCTTATGGCTATCCTATAAAATTTTTTCTTAAATTGATAAGTACAATGATGACACAATATTCTAGTTGCACTTTTTTATTTTATACAACCTGCTTTAATCCTATAGACAACATCATCCTCAATCTTTCCTTATGAATAATCAATCCTAAATATCAAAAATTACTACTTTTAGAAACTTTAGAGGTCCTTAATTTTACTTTACATTCATTTTTATTTCTAATTATACTAAAATTACATTCCATATATTCTTTCTTTATCCTACTTGATTTAAAACCCTTAGATTCTAATGCATTTCTCCATAATTTTGACTTTCGATTAATTCTAGCATTAGTTTCATTTGTTGGTTCTATATTATCTACAAATAACATACATGATAGAATATTATCCTAAATATGTCTAGTAAGTTCATGCATAGCTAAGCAAAAAGATAAGAAATAAGAACAGATCCCTAATGTAAACCTAGCATAATAGAAAATTCGCTAGCATTATCATCAATAATTCTTATACTAATAACTGCTCCATTATATATATATATTATTAACATATCTGATAGACACTCCATTCTTTTCTAATGCCCATCATAATATTTTTCTAGGAACTCTATTATATGTTTTCTCCAAATCAATAAAAAACTATATGAAGATCTTTATATTTTCATGGTATCAATAAAAAATTTAAGACTACCATTTTCGGATACCGCTCTAACTATCCTTACAAAACTTTTCGTTGTACCCTAGGTCCAATGTAGCATATCACTTACTTTCAACAATTTTCTCTATTGGATTCATGTTCATAGGAAGTAGCTATAGTTTTATACTAACCATCAAACTACCGCAGCCTTCCTCTTTTATTCCAATTTAGGATTGGCTATGTATTAAACTTTATGTCTAGATGAAGTTAGCTAAAGGTATAATAATAATAATAACAATAATAATAACAACATTGCATTTTTGCATATGTAACAATAGGAATATATAGATTGGTGTACTTACACTAAAGAGGGTGCACAATTATTGTAAGAGTTTTTATTTTTTCCATTCTATTAAACATAAGAAACCTATACCTCATTAAAAATATCTAAAACTTTTTTATAATCAAATGAATAAAGCAATCTTAAAATTATGTTCAGAGTTTAGTAAGGGTGCTTTTTTATATTTTTTTAAGAAAATTGAGCTTCAATACCTTTTTTCCAAGAGCCTCACTCAATGCCTTCAATCCTTTATACCACTCTTTTATATCCTTAAACTTTCCTTTATTTATATCACCATCCACATATAACCATAAGCATTATAAAATTTGCCTTTATGTCTATCCTCTAAAATATATTAAAATAAAATATTTCATTCAAATCATTTAAATTGTGCTTGTTTTGCTTTATAATCTGAATCATTCATTTATTTTAGAAAATAATTTTTAGCCATAAAACCTACTTGCCCACATCTTTGAATGAAAATGACTAGAACTAGATATCACTGTTTTATGGTCACAATAACTAACAGTTGTCATTAAAAATATAGAATATCTTCTTGATAACCAAAAGGTATCTCATTTTTTAGTGCCCGGATCCAAAAAGGTAGCCTATAGTCATAGTATATAATAAAATAACCAAACATGCATCGAGAAGAGTGAAAGGAAAGAGGTAAAGAAAGCGCATTTAGCCTTCTTAAATCTAGAAAAAAAATGTTGTGGATGAGTGAAAGTAAGTGAAGGCTGACCTCATGAGAGAGGAGTCCCTCAAAAAGAATGAGAAAACATGAGGAACCTACGTCTCTCTAAAGCATCTCTAGAGATTTTGATATTTGATAAAGCTCTTTAGATTCCTTATTTAACCAAAATTCAATCTACCTCACAAGATTAATATTTTAAATAACAAGTTAGGAGAACAAAAAATCTTCTTATGTTAATGCTTTGATGATGATTCAAAAGAAGCTAAGCCTAAATTTTAGGATATGAGAGATGGAGAGAGTATGTGTCGCAAAGTAGTAGAAAGAAATTATACCTAACAGAGAGCTAAGGGACTGCGGACATCCCCAAACCCTCGCTCCACCCCTAGCATTAACTATAAGCTATTTTCTAAACTAAGACACCATTTATAAGCAAATTAGGTGGCTTCATGTAGGCAAAGCATTGGAACTAATGTTTAATAATGAAAAAAAAGGTGCATCCAATATCTAATCTATATCCATAGTTTGAAGCTATGAATTAAATAGTTTATGCAATGATTTTGCTCACTAGCTTGCATCGCATCATTCATTTCATTTTTACTGGCTAGATATATAGTCAAAAAATCTTAGCAATAAATAATTATTAATTTTATATATTTGTACATCCTGCATAACTAACAATACTAATTTTCATTTCAAGAGGTTTTGTCTATGCTCCTTAATAAGGTTGAAGGATCAAATTATATAGATCCATATGCTAAACGTAGTGATGCCTAATTTATTAAAGAATGTTAAGATCCATTACATTATGTTTAATATTTTTCAGTAAGAAGATGAAATAGAAGCAATAGAGAAAAAAGAAAATTTAAGAAAAAACTTTGATACTTATCATGTGTGGTTATGCTTGTGATTATGCGAATAGAAAAGATCCCTTAGAAGTACATGCATGCCTCTCTAAAATTTGAAATTGATGCATACAATTTTCTCTTCTTCTTAAATTTTCAAACTCTAAAGTAACTCTAAAGTTAGCCTTATTGAGTTAGAGGGTGATTTGCTACAACTTTTTTTTTTTCTTTCACTACAAAAAATTTCTAAAATTTTTGGCATTTATATATAAAATAATGTGCTGATCTTATAAAAATAATTTTTGATTAAGAAATAAATAGTTAAGCACATGTCTAGAGGTATATATACAAGAAAAAAAAATTCCTTAAAGCAATAGAAAAGTATAGCAATTTGATAATGCTAATTTTTGTAAGAAGATGTGATTTGAAGGTATATTTATTATGAAAGGTTTTCTAAAATAGATAATTATAAAATATAATTTTTTTTAGAACATATATAGATTGTGGAAAACATAGATGGGTTTGTTTTTACACTATTATCCTATTAGTATTTGATCCTATTTCTGCCCTACTCACCCTGTTTCATAAATGCATGCTCCATCAAACATATAGATTTTCACTATCCTAACACTATCAAACTTGCAAGCTAACCAACAACTAATTAAAAGATTACAACAAAAGAATTAAACCAACCCCTTCAAAAGTAAAGAGGGATGGTAAAAACTATCTAAATCAAACATCCGTGCATCGTTATACCATTGACAATTATCTGTCAAGTTGAATATAAGTCTAGTTGAGCTCATATATTAAGGCCTAAAAGACTTGTCCAAGCCTAACCCGACCCATTAGCAAGTTATGAATGTCTCAACTTGACTCCTAGGCAACCTACTAACCCACAACTAACATGTTGACCCATTTAAGGCCCTATTTAGTTTTAGGCTTTATAGCAAATTAATAGATTATTTTTATAATTTTTGGGTCTTTTTTGCTATAGATCAACTCTCCTTTTAGTTTTAAGCCATCAAATCAATGATCCAATGGATCATATATTACATATTTTTTTTGAAATATATAAATATTATTATAAATATAAATATTTTAAAAAATTATGTATTATAAAACCTACTCTATGACTTAATGGGTTGAGGAGCCTTGATATGAAGCTGACCCTAAGTAGATCGAAATTGTTCAATCTACACCAACTTATGATGGGACAAGTTAGGTGAGTCAAATTCAAGCAAGATAAATGGGTTCAAATCAAAAATTGCTACCATGGCATCATCAAAATTATCCATTAACTTTAAAAATATCATTGCGCATCAATTGAATTACCACTTTTTTTTTTTTCTTTTGTATAAGTCAGAGTTTATCCTTGTAGTGTTGGCTGGACATCTCACTCTTCTTTTGAAACTCGGATTTCAAATCCCTCATCTAGCTATTTTTTTGTGGCTACTAAATTGTTCTTGGTCTAAGGTTCTTACATTCATTGTTAGCAGTAATGAAAGCCACCTTTTCCAACACATCATAAATAAGCATAAAACCAGTAGGGCATGCAGATATGCTTTATAGATGCCATTTTCAGAATATCAAAGTAACTTTCCATTAGATTAATCACAATATCAAGATTTGGTCCTTACTTGGTAATCACCTTAATTTCCAACATGCTTCACCTAAAATGTCATCATGGAGGAAAGATTCATCAATCAGGAGTGCTCATTTGGATATTACTACATTCTTTGCTTTTCATGTTGCAGAAACCACTATTTCATATCAAAATATTCAGCTAGTGGCTAATGCGCCTTTCAAAGGGCTCCTTGTTTTTATAAAATATATGTCAGCATACAAAAGGTACCTCTTGAGAAACTATTAGATATAATATATGATAGTATATAAAAGAGAAGCCTGGTATCCTTGATGCCGATTCCTCTTTTAAGTTTCTCATTATATAATTCAAAAGTTTGGTTGAACAACGAGTCATAATGGTGAAGCTACAAAAAGTCGTACCAGGAATAATTGGGACCCCATCTCCTCTTTTTGATGATTTTATCCATTGGTTGAGCATTGCCAGAGTCCACATCCAATTTTTTTAAAAAAGAAAGCTAAAATTCAGTAATAAATAGTGCCAATGTCACGGAGTGCTACCTCCAATAATATTCTCTCTCGCCCTTTTGAGTGGGATTGGCCCTGCTTTGAGTTGGTTTATCTGGAGGATTGGGCTCCAATCTAAATGAGATCAGAAGGGAAATTTTGGTGGCTGAAACTTAGGTAATTTTGACTTAACAAGTGACACTCTTAAAATAAAGAATCTAATGGCAAATTCTTGATGAACTACGCTTAATTTTTATCCCAACTGGGTTGGATCCTCTGTAGAGTTGTTTGAAATAAATAAATAAATAAATAGTGCTGCAAGGAGTTGTTTCATGTGGACGCCGGCTACCGTGATAATGAATCGGACTGGCGGGCGTAGAAAGAAAGGCATTGCACAGGGAGATGCAACAGGTATGGCCTCGTCTGAAGGATTAAAAGGAGTCCCTTCCCTCCCACTTGACAGGCCGGAACTACTTTTCTATGGTCATCATCCCTGTATTGCTTTTAAGCTGTGGTCATGTGGGCACTGCCTTCTTTGACAAGAGAGGAGAACATGGGAGGAAGGCGAAAGATTCTTCCATGGGGACAGCTCCGAGCTTTTTAAAATGGGAGGGGAATGACACCCCTCATTTTGACCCCCCCACTCAAGGGGACGACAGTAGAAAGTCTCCAGTTGTCGCTGGTCCCTACGTTTTTGCTCTGGCTTGCAGCGAGTGATGCTGCTGTGGGCTCATCATCCATCTTCGCCCATCATGGGACCGACTTGCTGGGAAAATGCCACCGGATCCTCCGCTAAATCAAAGCCTAACTAGGCTGCCAAGTTTTCGACTTAAACGCAATTTAAGTTGGTTGAGGCTCACAGGATCACCAACCTCGTCATATAGAACTTCATGTGGTTGGCCCAAGAAAGCCGCTACTAGCCTTGATTTTAAAATAAACAGCAGAAGGCCACATGTGGGCTTGAGCGCCTTTTGGAAAAATTTGGAAGGCTAATCACTCGTCTGGTTCACAAAATGTGATTTTTAGAGAAGAGTAGAATGTCTAAAATTTAGATTTTTAGGCATAAAATATCTAAATTATCACATTTAGTTGATCATAAAAAATAGATATTTTTTGAAAACACGAACAGTTTTGTTTCCCAAGAAAGTAGTGCATAGTATCAATTATACTTTTTAGTTCTTAAAACTTGTTTTATCATCTAATTTTTTTAACTTCTATACAAGGTTATAAAAAATAGTCAAGAAATCAAAATATTAAAATTCTGCAGCTCTCTAAAAAAATATGCCAAAAAAAAAAAATAGAACAGCAAAAAAAAAAATTTGAGAATCAAAAATCAAACAACAATAAGCGCATCAATCTGTAGAAAATATCTCAACTAATTCTTATCTCGCGTTTCTTCTCTCCTTGTTTTCGTCCGCTGATTTAGGAAAAAGGGTATACAATGAAAAAAAGAGGTATGTTGAAAAGAAAAAGAAAACATGCTGTGATGAAAAACTAAATTCATGGTTCCGATGAGATTTTATTTTTCATAAAATATAGAAATTTAAATCACGTGGGAACAGAGTATTCCCACGGACGGATTTTAAAAGTGTGAACCAAACATTTTAATTTTAAATTTTAAAAAGATTCTAGTTAAATTATCAATTTTAAAAAGGATTTTTATTTTTTTAAAAAATTAATTTAAAAATTCAAAACCTTCAGTCTCATGTGGGATAATTAAATGCAAGAATTTCTATATTTAATTAAATCTTTTTAAGCGTCGGAAGCTTAAAAAAAGCCCATGGGATGAAGGGTGAGAGCCGCATCCGCGCGCTTGGCTTGGCCGTGGTGTAGCATGTGCGTGTTCGAATTTAAGTTAAATTCAAATTTTAAATCTTTTTAATTGTGGTGCTGACGTTATGAGACGTTACCTGGCAAACGTTGCTTATCCATTAGGCTCTGTAGCTGTGCTGTTAGGGCGTAAACTACGTTTATAAATAAATAGGCTCAAGGTTCAAGGCTATATGCATGCTCAAGGTCATATGTAATCTAAGTTTCTTTTAGAAGAACCTATATTTTGATCCTCTGGATCTTACTTAAAAAAAGATTCTAAACCTTGAGTTCTTCGAGGCCTTACTGCAAAGAAACTCTTCTCTTTTCCATTATTTTTTTGTTTATTATTTTCTAATTTTTTCTATATATTTAAACGAATCGTTGAAATGCACCTTCACACGATCATGCACGTGATAAAATATTTGGATTAAGTCGAATCATTGTACCTTATAAATAATTTATCTAATATAAAGGGATGCAAATTAGTTATTAGAATAGTGTCTAATATACCATGATCCAAACATTTCTCTCTAATTTATTTTATTTTATTTTTTATTAAATTTTTTATTTATAGTATTTAAATTTCTTATTATTTTTAAATATTTTTTGCTTCAATTAAAAGCACACTTAAAAAAAAAAAAAGAAGAGAGAATATACTTTTGATATTTAAACTTTCACACTTCACTTATTTTCTCTCTTATACTTTAGAAATGTTACATTTTTTATGACTATAAAATCAGCTAAAGTTGATATAATAATTGATGTGCACCTTCTCCGGTGAACGGTGCGCAGAAGGGAAGGATAAAGGGGGATTAGGAGGAAGCGATGGCCATTAAATAGGCCTCACATCCCTCTTCTTCTTCCACCACCATAACGGATTCTATATAAGATTTGTAACGTCCCTCTTCTTGTACCACTGTAGGATAGGGTTTGTGACGTTTGTGGGCAATTGCCGATTGCATGCGGAGTTCATTTCACGAACAAGGCTCGCAAGCGCCGGCAGCGAGTGCGGGCCGAGATGCCAGACGAGGATAGATCCGGCCATCCGAAACCTCGTCGTCTCTCAAAAGAATTGAGGTAAAGATGGCTTTAAAAAAAGATGGAGTGCCATATCAAAGCCCTAAACAAAAAAACTACCAATCATGGATGGCTTGGACCATGAATAAATAATACAGGAATCATGGTATCTTATATAAAACAAGCCTCATTGTTAAAAAAAAAATTGTGAACGTCTACAAAAAGAGCATATTAAGATTCTTTTTTTTTGTTTAAATGATGACAACCAACAAATTTCAAAAAAAAAAAAAAAAAAAATACAAATCTTTGTTCACAATCTCTACATCGTCCATAATCCCTTCGAATACATGTAATTCAAATTTCAAATTATCAAACAGATCTCTATGAGTAACAACTGAAAGATGAGAAACAGTAGTGTCACGTTTCCATTTGTCAAACGTGCCGCACGCATGCTTCTCCAACATCATCCACCGGTAGAAGAGACATAATTTAGCAATTCTATTTAACTCGCCTCAATGTTCAAAGCTTGGATTGGAAGTTCTTAACCAGTAGATGCATATATGGAAATACAGATACAGGAATCCACTCATGGTGAAAGCCAGCAACCATTGGTTCCAAAAGATTTGAACATAAATAAGTTAGAAGGTCAAGCTGGCTTGGGCTCATTGATGAACGTTCCGATGGTCCTAAACCAACGCATGAGGTTTCGGTGATCCTTCACGTAAAGCCATGCTTGGAGAAATGGAAAAAGGCTCTCATTGACACCACGTGACTCTATGTAGATATGGAATGCATCCCTCATCTTCTGTTCCAGCTCCCTGCCAATTCAACCATCAAGAGTCATGCAACTAAAATGAAATCAATACCATTTGTTTTTATTAATCCCCAAAAGAATCTTCGAGATAAAATTTTGTTTTGAGAAAAATGATGGTATAACAAGCCAAAGTAATGCAACTGTGTTGAAAAAGACAGCAATTCAGGTTTACCATACAGTTTTGTAGGTTGCCTAGAAGTCCCTGTAAGGCATCTGCAGACCATAGCTACCTTCAATGTTGTTCTCAAATCAAGCAATTAATGCATAACTGTGTATATAAACAGCAGCGAAACTGATTGATAAAAGAATCATTCTGGGCATGTTCCCTCCTTTTTCTATCTAAATGATGAGAAAGCTATACCATCAAAAGAAGTGAACTTTTTGAACATTGCAAGTTACTGGAGAATTTCTAATCACCGATCCTTTTTTCTCCTTTTGAGATAGAATCTCTTTCTAAAAATCAGAGTCAGTCACTCCAAAAGGAGGTATGCAGCCCTACCTCCCCCAATTCAAACCAATTGGAACTGCAAAAATGCACTAACTACAACCTGGAAGGAGCAAATTTTCCATTCCCACAATTCAAAACTTAAATGATAATATTATGAAGAGGTAGCCATAAAAAAAAAGGCACTTCTTAATAGTAAAAGAGACACGGAAAGGAAAAGCAAGTAAAAGAAGCATAGGCTCATTGACTTGCAGCTTGATTCAAGTAACAGTGACAAGATAAAAATCTAATGAGCCATGTTAATGGTCAATGCATTCTGATTTAGGTTTCATATGTGGTTCTTGTTATTTTTAAACAAATGCTAGAGTATGGTGCAAGATCACCATGGTTACTAACCAACAGATGAGGATTGCAGTAAGAACTAAGTGGGCTATAGCATGGTAAGTGCAGGATGATGGAACTTATTGCTGATGGATCATCCTTCATCATATGCTTTGCAGTTTCAAACCTATGCAAAAGCAGCAGGTCTACATTCAACAAGCAAAGCAGCAATGCCTGCACTTAATGTTATTGATTTCCAGTGTCAGTTAAGTATAAGATCTTTGTTGAATTGTAAATAACTGTTATGACATCCAAACTAGATCTGGAACTAGTGGAACCAGAAGCATCAACATTTACGAGGAGTGAACATATAGCAATACATGAGACTCCTAAAACCAAAGGAGACACTTGTGTGCAAATGAAATTCAATATTCCTATTTAAAATGGCAGATTCACCATCAAATTAAGTACATGAACAAAAAGACTAAGTATTGGATTTTCAAAGACACTAGGAATTTGATCCAACTGTTACTGAAAGAAAACTGTGCAAATATCCCTAGAAGAAAACAAGCCGAGGTGTATACATGGAATGAAGTTTGTCATCTATTATCTGTTCTGACGAGGAGATCATCTGCACAGTACTAATAAATTAAACCCATCCTGATCAATATGAAGAAATAACCATGAATTGTTAGGTTTCAAGATATTTTTATGATCATGTTCAATAGTTTAAATCTTCAATATCCATCACTGGCTTTGAATCACTAAATCTTTTATCAAAAATTTAACATCTCTCTCTCTCTCTCTCTCTCTCTTTCACAGTGTGTGTGTGTGTGTGAGAGAGAGAGAGAGAGAGAGCAAGCACGCACATACATATGCATGTGTACATTGATTATTTATTCATATTTGTTTATATATATATATATATATAGACTTGGCTACATTCGAATGTAGCCAACTCTCTCTCTCTCTCTCTCTCTCTCTCTATACATGCATACATACATATGTATATGTATGTGTATGTATATACATATGTATGTATATATATATACATACATATGTATATGTATGTGTATGTATATATATATATATATATGTATATATATATATATAAGTAATTAGAATTAAGATCACTCACTCCTAAAACTAGTAAGGTATGGGCCCATGTTCATTTCTAGTCCCTCAAGTTTTGATTTTTTTTTTTTTTCAAGAGATTTTCTTTCAGCCAAATTAGTTCATATTTTATTTATAAAAGAAAACATTATTTTGTTTACCTACAGAACTAAAATCACAATGCCACATCAAATGATTAGAGGTTATTATGTCATTCCATCCAATTAGGCAACAACACCGAACTATCACAATTTGGCCCTAACCAAGGTTCGTCATACCAATTACCGATACCATTTTGGTATCGGACCAATTAGGCAACAACACCGAACTATCACAATTTGGCCCTAACCAAGGTTCGTCATACCAATTACCGATACCATTTTGGTATCGGACCAGTATGGTACGAATACCAATCCAATTTCATTTTTTTAATTTTTCTAATAGTTTTTCAAACTTTTTTTCTTTTTTAATGTGGTATACTCAATTTTAACAAATTTTTCTTCAAATTTAAAGAGTTTTTCGTTCGTTTTTAAAATACTTCATAGTGTCAAAAGAAATTAAAGCAAATCAATAGATCACTAATACAAATATAAGTAACAAACAACAAGCAATGATTCAAGTCTTGGCAGGATGGAGGTTGAGACATCATCCCATCCTCTCCTAGAGAGATTTTCAGACCGACCTCAATCGTCCCGTTCTGACCATAATACATTATAGTGTCAATTTTAAATATATCTAATTTATCATAACAATATAACTTTTGAAGTCCAAATATATTTAAAAATCAAATAAAACACTAAACTTTCATAAATAATTTTTTAATAAAAAAAACTATCCTAAGCAAGTATTAGGATGCCTGATCAAGTTGAGGATCGAGACGAAACGGGACAAAATGCAGAGCATGTCATTTCGTAAAAAAATCAGAACATCTTTTTCCTATGAGATTTAAAACCTTGACTGCAAGGATATATTTTTAAACTACATATGAATAAGAATTTTAAATATACAATAAATACGCAATAAATAATACGTACCAATGTCTAATATTTGATGGAGTATCTATGTTACTCATAAATGTCGAGATCTTGCTCATAGTTTGAGCTTAGGAGGCCAACCTAACTTTCATGAGTATCATGGGTCCACTCTCTTAGATCACCATATCCAACTCTCCTTCATGTGTCATCATCCTATCCCCCATACATGATGAGATTCTGGCCTGGCTATGCAAAATTATGCTAATAAAATCCAACCTCTAAGCATCACAAGGCTGTGGTACTAAAATATTATAATCGCTCGAAGCCTTAGATGTAGGATATCCATAAAATGCATCTAATGGAGGATATCTATACCCATAGGGATGCAGAACACAATCAGCCAATATGGAATATGATCCAATGTGAGAATCCGATTCAGATATGTCTAGAGATCTTATTTCATGTGCTAACTCATTTGCATCAGCAGCTCCATGTTCGAAACTATCTTATAGGCTCTATCTCTTATAAGTAAGTCTCCTCATGGGATCTACCAGGCTGTGCCCCATGATCCTCATTCTGTGTAATATGAGTGAATTGAGATTCATCGGTGAATCGAATACCATAAGGCTATACATCCTATATGGCTCCTTAACCACTTAATGCCCTATCGTTGCTCAAACTATCATTATCCTTGCTCCTCTTACTCGATTTAAGGAGCCAGTTATTCAAGGGCTCCTAAGTCCCTGAACCTGAGTGTACCAACTCTTTCACTCTCTACAATATCATCCCTTCTTATTGATCTAAAGAGCTGCCGCTATCTTCCCTTTCTCACCCCTTGCTGTCTGGCTCTGCTGGGTGGCTTAACCGGACCCACCACCCTGACTAGATTGAGTGCCACAGCGGCCTCTCCTTGGCAGCTTTCTCTCGAATCTCTAAAAGGATGTCTCGAATTAAATCCCTCTAACGATGGCATGCCTATGTTGTTAGCATATGTTTTAAACCCATCTATTTGAATCTATCCCAACCTCCTTGGCGATTTCTCTTAACAGTCGACAAGACAATTTGGGCTCGTCAAGCTTCAACTCTTACTGTTGAACCTCAAGTGACCCAACCATCGGATCCTCCTCATCTTGAATGAAGTCATTACGAAGTGAATTGACATACTTTAGCTCTAGTTTATCCTCAATGCACTTCAGTCTAAGTCATAGATTGTAGTGAATATATATCAGGTCATTTAGGCGCTTCTGCATGAGACAAAGACGGTTCCTCGGTTGTGGATCAATGTAAAGGTGGACCAGTTGTGATCACAATCACTCAAGGAGATCGTCCGAAAGACGATCCGGATTACCAATCTCCTATGATTTTGGGCTGTCCCCGAAGTCGACCTACTATTCAGCTGCAAATATAAGGAACCAAAGCGTGTATCATATACTACTTGTTAACTGAATTTAGAATAAGACCAATTATAATTATGTGTAAAAATACCTGGAAACATGTTATACACCCCCTCCATACTCGCACTCTCCTTGAAGGGGTAGCTACCCTCCTTGAAGGCCTTTCTGTTAAAAGGATAAATTACACTTTTCCAATTCCAGCTCAGACACGTGATCAAATCAAATCAAAAATTACTCACCTCCTCTAGACATCTTACCGCACTTATGAGATGAGGCTCCATCTTGTAGACTACAATGTGCAGGGCATCTAGAAGTTCCTTGTTCATCCTAATTCCTACAACGTTGTACTGGAACCTCAGATTTAAATAGTAAACTGCCGGTCACATTATTCAATTGATGAATTCAAATTACTTAACAAATAGATGGAGGAATTGCATTCAATAATTTTAAATGAATGAATCAAAGTTTTACTTGCTAAATGCAGCTCTCTACTAATCTAATAGTCCCACTATTGCTTAATGATATCAATACACTCATGGGCATGCCTCGAATTTGCCCACTTAATCTCTCCCTTGGCATTCATCATGTAATAGAGGAAGCCCATCTAAGGATCTCTCATTGTCCATGGCCCTTCATAGTCAATACAATAAGGCAATAGCCTTCACCATGCTCTCAGTTCGCACCCAGAACTATTGATTAGTGATATGCCCTCCACCTTAGCACCTTTTTTGCTAACTTAGGCATATCTACCGCCCTACCACTTCTCACTCACAAACATCTAAAGAAGATCGGCTTCCTTGTCTAGGATGTTGTCGAGTGTTATATAATGTGTGACAAATCGTATCACTGCAGACCTAGAGATCTCACCCCAGTATCCTTCTCGTTAGTACCGAGACCCCCATATATGGTTGTAGATAAACTTGATGATGATATGCACTATCATGGCAACCTGTCTGACTCTGTGAATCCTTTCAACAGCCATCAACATCAGGTCAATACAGTGCACCGCACATGGGATCCAAAAGATAAGTGGCCTCCTCTGCATCAGCAGCTCTCTGATAGCCTTGTTCTAAGTTCCATTATCTGTGACGCTCTGCATAATATGTTGCTCTCCAATCTCATCAACCATATCCTCCATGAGTAACAATGTAGTATGTATCATGTATCATGTTCAAAGCATCTATAAACATGTGGAAGAATGTCTTCCTATCACAATAGGTAAGGAATGATGTTGTTCCGTTTGCTAGGTCCTATCCATCCTTCACATATCAAGGTGAGGCTGTATTTCTTTTAGCTACTCTAGTAGAAGGCTATCTAACTCTGCAACTCCTTGCTCTGATTTAGCAAGTCATCGTATATATCCTTCGGCCTTAAAGGATCAACACCCTAACCGGCTCTCTGTATGGCATTGACCATAGACCAATAATAGATGTTTCCTATGGCGTTTGCCACTGTGCTAAAGAACCGCTACTTCCCAATTGCCTTCCACATGTTAGATTTTTGGTCCTTCACGAGCATTGCATCAATTCTATGTTGCCACAAATCTTTGCTCGAAAAGACGTGGATCAACATTATAAATGTTTGCATCTGAGTGGATCTGCTTGGACTTCTTCCCCTTCTTACTATCAAAGGCCCCAAACATAGTAATTATCTGACTCTGCTACCTATCAAGTATCTCTCTCACCAATGAGCTCTTCCAGACACTTGATGAGCTTGTCCCGATCGTCCTGAAACCACCAGCCTCCTCATAGTGAGGACCTTATAAGTGAACTAAATCCTACCCCACAATCTCCCTCCTCTACCATTCCTACAAACTAACTCACATGGCTTCTTTGATCATCTCCATCTCCTATCATCTAGATCCCTCAAGTGGTAAGATGACAACTCTACTACCCGTCGCTCGACCTTCACCCTGTTCTCTATAGCTCTTTACTTCTTTGCTTTAAAGTCTATGAAGTGCTATTTCATCGCCTAACGGACCTCTTGCAAGCATTTCTAACACATAGACGTCGAGGTAATCACCAACCAAATGCTGCTTCAACCAACATTGGGATAACCACCGACATTTCCAGCACATATCACAAAATCATGCCAAACTCCTGAATTTTGGTATGATTTCTCTATTTTCACATGATTTTCCCATGTTTCTTCATCTTCAAAAGATTTAAGGTTGAAAAGAAAATAGAGAAGAATGGGTGGAGCCATACCTGATCTTAGGCTGAAATCATCCCTCCTTTGGCTTAGATCTACAAAAAAAATTAGTGTAAATAAAACTTAAAGAAAAAAAATAAGAGAGAGGATGAGAGGCTCTCATCCTCCCTCTCTCTTTTTAAAGCCCCTCTCCCACCCATGACCCCCCCAACTCCCACCCATGCCCAAACCGACTTATACCAAGCCGAACCGTGTGGTTCAATTCGATTTAGGGCAATTTGGGGCCCGAACCATTTCAATAGGCCAAGCCGCACTGGTTTTAGGCCAATTCAATCCGGTACACCCCAACCAGGTGATTCAACATAGTTTGGGGAACCCTAGCCCTAACAAAAAGATGGGGGAGAAATGTAAAAGAATTAACATCTCACTAAATTCCTTTTCACTTTCCATTCTCATTCCTCCTTGGACCTAAACCCAACCTTTGCCATCTCTCTCCTTGATTATCAACTCATCATCACGAAATTGTCATTAACTACAACAATCAACCACTAAGATCAACCAACAGTCCGGATCATACTTAGGTGACTTGCAAGTCCTGCCAATGGTTGAAATACTCTATTGCTATCTTTTATGCCCCCAATCCCAACCTTCAAATCTCCACCGCTGGATTGCCACACAAAAAGTTACCATCAAGATGACTTCACAAAGCTTGATGTCTTCAAGAAGTGAATCAGGTACCAAAGAGCTATTAGTGAAGAGAGTGTTAGCTAGATGCTAGAATGATAGAGCTTGGACATACCCATGAAGCCCACATTTCCCTTGGTTCAATGAACTTGCACTATATCAAGAACAAAGCAAGGGGGAAGCAACCCATCTCTCTTTGGCAGGCCAGTAAGCTTTTTGAGATCTCTCTTCTTTCAGTTAGCTCTTATAAAGAAATTGAAGTCTCTCACAACTATTGTGTCATTTAACTATGAGAGAGGAGGATTAGGAGGAATATCAGCCACTCTCAAAGGATAAGAACAGTGATCCATTACCGATTTATTCTTCTGAGAACGGTAGATTAAAAACCATTCCCCGTTGCTCCACCTTGGAAGCAAAGGTTATCAAGAAACTATGCAGCCACTTGAACAGCAAGTGCAATCAGAACCGAAATTTGTTGCTTTCTACTGATAGTGAGAGGTTTGGAAAGAATAACTGAAGAGCCATAAAACAAAATATAGCGATATCTTTTTGGGTTAGGCAGGTTTTTTAGCAGGCAGGATGCTTAAACTCATTGGCTCTGTAGAAGGTGATGTGGTTTCAGGTGATGGATTTGTTGGGATAGGTACTAAAACATAACTCATGATGGCAAAACCACAGATTTGATCCACTATACAATCAGAAGAGGTGATGTAGTGCAGAAAAGAGAGGACTTTAGGGTTTGAGAAAGGTTCTGAACACACCACTAAACAAATTGGATCCTTTGTGCACGTGTTACTGCTTCCTAGTTATCGAGGAAGTCCACATACCCACAACCTATGCGGCATCATCAAAGTCCAGTTTTACAAATATAAACTTGTGGGGTCTCCTTTACTAGAGTTTGGCACATATAGAGCAGGTGACAGGAGATAGATGGTTACAATTTTCCATTTGATTAGAGAAATTTTGTATCACATCTATAATAAATAGTTGGGATAAGGCTCGAATATTATGATTGTTGTCCAACTATATTCTGATAAATACAGATCCAACCTTGGGAGCGGCACTACTCTTGTTTCTCTCCCAAGAATAAGAACATAAATAAGGAAAATGCAATTTTACTTAAGTTGGTGGTTTTGCAGCTGTTCAGAGCAGAAAGCAACAACGGCTCACAAAGCCTCATGAAAAGAGTGGTACTTCGAGTTACCATTATACATGTGATCCATGTGAAAACACAGAAAGAGGACTTACTAGTTGATGATGTTCCAATGTGAGATAAGATTGCTATGGCGAAGGATAAGGATGAAAGGCACTCTATGTAAAACTTACCAACATGTGGAGGTGTGAGACCCAAAGGAAACAAAAAGGGAAGAAAAGTAGGAAAGACATGGTGGCATCATGTGGACAGCAAGACCGTCTTAGAGGCTGGCTCTATGGCTTTCACATTGTACATATTAGATGAACAAAGTTTTTGAATAATAATTTTCTTCCAATTATTTGAAATACAGAATTTGCATGGCAGTGCTTTCCTATGGAAAGGCATGTAACATGGTTTTGCAACCTAGTCAAGAAAACACATTCCTTAGCTAATATCCACTAGTGTAAGATTAAAAAGATTGTTGGAGAATTCTCTGTACAAATAAATTTTTCTTTATAATTGCAAAATCGTAAGTCAAAATTCTCAAGTTTGCATATGCTTCCTATTTATTCAAAGGTCCCAATTCCTATTTATAATTGCATATGCTGAAGATAGATCCAATGTTTCATGCTTGATGTATTCAATCTACCCATCAATGACCAAACAATCGGCTTAAAATCATCTGAATCACCACTATCTGATTTCTGACACTAAGCGTTTAAGGCCCTTAGGCAAGTTCTTATCTCTATCATATGGGTTCCCTCTTTTTGGTCATCTCCCCTCTTTTCAGTGATCCCTATGTTCTGATACACTTACCAAACCCTGCACAATTTGAAGACAATGAAGTACCTGAATATTATACATCAATTTGCTGGAGGTTTCTATAAAATATCAAGATTCTCTACTTTTTGATTTTGAGATGCAATAACATCCCAACTATCTTGAACAAAGCTGCTTCTCAAAAGACTCAGTTTCACCTTTGATGCAACAATAATTGAATATCAACTACTAAGGACCAATGTTGTCAAAGGCGCCCCTAAGGCGCGAGGCATAGGGGGCCAAGAATTATATGCTTTTTATAGCCTAAGGTGCACTTAAGGTATAAGGTGCTAGGTGCAAAGGGTTAGACGCTTCTTATACCTTATGCGAGACGCTTTCATCTGAACATATATGAGATAAAAAAAACACATACTTTTGATCTAATTTGAAGAGCAAGAAAAGCATGTTTCTCTTAATAAGATATATTTGTAATATTTTTTTTAGATCTATCATATTTATTAGATTATGTTGATTTTATGATGCACCATACCATATATAATTATTTTTCTTACCCTACAAAAAAGCTAAAAATTAAAAAATAAAAAGATGAAACACTAAATATTATACTATCGTCTAAGAAAGAGGGAAAGCATCAAGGTACTATAGATTTCAAATGACAAAGAGAAGGCTTTCCATTGAGCTAATAGGCTAAACATATTACTATTATGATTTTTTTAGCTTTTTTATTACGTATTATAAATATTACTTATACAAATTATTCTACCATTTATTTCAAAAATATGCATCTCACTCCGCTTAGGTACGCACCAGTGTTTTACATCTTGCACCTAAACTCCAAGGGCCCTTTGTGCTTAAGTGTGCTTAGCGTTTTTAACAACACTACTAAGGACCAAAAAACGAGTCATAAAAATGCTCAGATACCTGTTCAAGCCAGCAAAGGGCTGAAATCATAAAGTTGGGTAGTAATAGAGGTATTTTAGGACCTCACCCTGCTGTAAGGAACATCAATGAAGCATGGTGTAAATGGAACTTTATCCAACTGCCGTAGGTTTATTGATGATTGATTGATTAGTTTTTGATTTTTTTTTTTTTTTTGGGAAGTTAGCTTGTAACACCCAAGTTACAACACCTCTCCATCACATTCAATAATAAACACTATCTTTTCTTATAATATTTTGTAAGATCTCTGAGTTAGTTTGCAACATCTTAATTATGATTATTAAGATAGTTGAGATACATAAATGACAGCTTTTATAATTGTGTGTGCATATGGCCTATTATGAAGTAAAATGATTCACGTAATTTATCTCATAAAAAATATAGGAGATGTTGAGGACTAGAAGAAGTTCTAATGCAACATTAAGGCAGCATTTCATTGCAGAATAAATTTGGAGGGAATAACAAAAAGTTACCCAGGTGTTGCAGAAGGGATAGGTTTATTCCATAGGGTGTCTTTTGCAAATTGATGGAAGTAGTAAGTTGGAGGGGATAAGGAGAGGGAATAGAATACATTTAATATACTTTAGATTCCATAATGATTTATTTTTTGCAAACAAAATTACCTTCCCACTTTTTTGTGCACTTAAAAGCCGGTAGAAAAAGTGGGCGGATAATATAGTAATTGGCTTATGATGTAGGAGAGAATAAGCCTATTTTACCCCTTCCCATAGTTAGATTTATTTCCCAAGAAAGAGGGATATCCCCTTGCACAATATAGGGATGGATTTAGGCAATCCTGCTGGCGAAAAAGGTCATTTGACAGGATAAGTGAAGGAATAGGGATTTATTCCCTTGATTTATTCCTTATCCAAATAGGGCTAAGTACTAATTAGGAGTTTAAGGATGAAAGTGTAAATCTCCAAACATTTGAGCCACCTCGTGCTTGCTCCTAAGCTACCACCTCACCCTTGTTACAGCTGCTACATCATGCTTACCAGATTGCCACATCCTGTTATCCAAAGCATCTCATAGTAGTTCTCACCATGGTTTTAAGTCCCGACAAGAGGTCTTGTGGGATATCGGAATGAGTTACCATCTTAAATCTCGAAATGTAAGCATCCTACCATCATTTAGCATCCCATCGGGTGCCTTTTGGGACATCTCTCATCCCAAATATTAGGACAAGTAGAACGTCAAGACATCCCATTCCATAGAAAAACTAGGATGTCCCTATCCTACGAGATTTAGAATCTTGATTGATACCAAGGTTGTCCTGATCATCCCATTCCATTCCTTTGAGAAATGGGATCAAGCCGAAACCCATCTATGTTGAAAAGTAAGAAGAAAGAGGAAGAAAGAAAGGAAAGAAAGAAAAAGAAAGAAAAGGAGAGGAAAAAGGAGAGAAAGGAAGTGAGAAGAAAAAAAATAAAGGAAGAAAAGAAACAAGTAAAAAAGGAAAGAAATAAAGGGAGGGAGAAGAAAAGATAGAAAAGAAAGAAAGAACGAAGAAGAAAAATTAAAAAAAAAATGAAAGAAAGAAGAAAAGAAAGAAAGGAAAAAAAAGAAATAAACAAAGTAAGAAAGAAATAAAAAAAAGAAAAAGTAGAGATAGACGAAGTACCTATCGGGACACTCTATTGGGGAGCCATCGAGACAAGATGGGACAATGGGATATCCCATTTTGTGAAAAAACCAAGACACTGCCATCCCATAAGATTTAAAGCCCTAGTTATCACCTTATGCTGAAATTGTTATAGCCACCTCATGCTTTCTCTAATTAGTCACCACGTTATTCTTAGCCACTAAATTATCACCTTACCCTTATTACCACCTTATGCTTGCTATAGGATTGACATCATCTATAAGAAAAATAGAAGATCATGATGTGAATTTTCTAAGCTCAAAATTTATTTGTCTTACATAGTTGACACCCTAGATTCGATTCATGGGCTTTACATGGATTTTGAATTTCATTTTCTATTCCTCACTATCTATGACTAGTTATCGAATCCTTCTTGCTAACTAAAGTCAAGCAAGTCATAGACTCTAATTTAAGAAATGTACATGGTGACACAAAAATTTATATGCTATATATACTTGTTATATGCAATTGAGCATAATTTCATGATTTCTTGATATTTTCTCTAACCTTTTGTGTAAAATGAATTTTAGATTTTTTTTTTTTTTTGAATAGTTATTTGGCATATAAATTTATCAAAGCTAAGCTATGATAACTGAAATTTATATCATTGCATCAAAGGGGCTTCTTTTGACCTTAGACATTTGTAATGTTCATTAATCACCGTACTGTTTCAAGACAAAAGATTTCCTGTTTTATGGGTTTAAATGATATTTCTATTCAATCAATGAACCTTTAATCCCAAGGTATAATAGTTTGTTTCAATAAAACAATGAGTATAATAGTTAGCACATCAGTGAAACCTTGACTAGCACATACTATATTTAATCCTAAATTATTCACTATGTTTGATGTTTGGTGAGCTGTGTAGTTCGCCCATTAAAGTATAATATTTCTGACTGATCAGCAATAGGCTTCTAGCAAGGTTAGTGCTCTTTTAGTGTACATAGTGAAGCTGCTAATGCAGAAGGAAAGAGTTAGATCCACTTAATGGATATTAAGGTAAGGTGTGAAGCTAAAGCAGTGGTTGTATTGGTAAAGGAGATAGTTTTGTATGTAATTATGCTAAGAGATGTAATATTGTCTCTATAATGAGCTATTTTTTGTATTATAAGAAGATGAAATGAAATAACCCTTGCATGATTTCAATTTGTGAGCATATAATCAGACAGCTTGCTCTGCACGTTCAAATGGCCATTAACTTGTTACTTCATGACTGGAAGTTTAAATTGAGTATTACATGTTCCAGCAACAATTACTTGAAATGAGTCAAGGCCCTTGAGTCACCATAATGGTAGTCACATTCAAGAGTCAATACTTGACAAAGCTAGGTTCTAGGTCATGGTGTAGCTTCTAGTAGCCATCTAATAACACATCCCTTCATATGCCAAATGACCTAACCCATATCATAAAGGACTAGATTTTTCAAATGCCAATTATGCTTTTGTGATTTTTAACCTTTATTGTAGCATATTCTATACTACTTCAACAAAGTCTCTTCAATGGATTTTATATTCCACTCAAGCTAAATTTCATACGAGAATTTTATGAAGCAAGTACTACAACCAAAATGATTAGGAGTGCTTTTTTGGCAAAATCAAGATCAGCTGAGAAATGATGTCTAAAAATTTAACCGGAGTTTCCCTGGTAGTATGGGTTTCTTGATTATCAACAGCAATGAGGTTGTCCAAATCCAAGCTCCACTGGAGTAAAATGTTTCTAAGATAAAGAAAGAGCATGCTTATAAGAAGTGTTCATGGAAGCCAAAAGAGATGATTGTGATAAAGCCGATTGTGTAAAGAAATGAGTTTGCGTTGTCTTGAATAGTCATTAAATGGACATTGAATCTTACATATTTGAATAGTCATTAAATGGACATTGACTCTTACATGTTCAAACAATTCATCAATTAAACAGCTAGACAGTTTAAAAGATATATAAAAAATAAACCACTAAAAAGTTACGATGTTTAAGTTAGAAATAATAACACATGAAGACAATGTCTCAATAAAGGAACACTGCTGTTAAAGATAGGTGAAAATGACAAGATACACACATACTAACAGCTGAAGCTACATTGCTACCTCTAGTGCTAGTGCTCAAAGAGTTTATGTTGCAAAATATTTGGTAAGATCAAGGCTTGTAAAACTAGTATTGGAGACAATACTATTCAGATACCATGTCGGTAGGGGTGGGCATGGGCTAGGCTGGGCGAAGCTTGAGTCAGGCCAAGGGCAAAAAGTCTAGCCCGAGGCATCGGGCCGAGCTGGGCCCGACCTTAAGCCAAGATTAGCCAGCCCGAGCTCGGCTTGGTAACAATATCCAAAGGCCCAGGCCCGGGCCCGGCACTAATTATTAATATATTTAATATTTCTATATCTTTTAATGAGAGTTAAATGTGGATGAGTGGTTAAAGCTGTGGCAATGAACTCCCAGCTCTCAAGTTCGGTAGGAATTCTTACCGCATCTAAGTTTTGAAAATGCATTTTATATTTAAGAAAAAATATATCAAAAATATATATATATATATATATTATCTTTAAAATAACAGTGATTAAGGACCATACAATTGTTTGAGCAGCCAACTCAATAACAATGCAGTTCAGATTAATCAATCTAGGCTACCAATATGGAATTTCTTTTGAGACTATTGGATACCTTTAGTAAGATTTGAAATCTAATCATCATCTGCATTATTGGCAGAGGTAAGGGGTGCAATGCAGACTTTCTGAATTTTTTTTTATATGTTGATATGCCTCAGTTGCATGATATGCATTTGCCTTTTATTCTGCTTGCTTTCCTCCTCTATTTTACTTATTTTCATTGGGTAACAAACAATAACAACAGCAACAAAGTCTTAATCCCAAACTAGTTGGAGCTGGCTATATAAATCCTTTTTTTTCATTCAGCTCTATTCTGAGTCATATATTTTGTAAGATGTAAAGATTCTAACTCTTTCTTTATCACTTCCTTCTATATGATTTTCGGTCTACCTCAACCTCTTTTTCCTTTTACATGATCAAGTCACTCCTTCTACATATGATTTGCAGTAAGTTGACGGTCGGAGTAAAACTATAGTCACACCCTATAAATATGAATTCATTGGGTGACGAGGCTAAATAGTGCAAAGAGGAGTTTCTCAGTTTCTTTTATATGTTGGTCTGTCTCAGTTATATGGCATGTATTTGCCTTTTATTCTGCTTGATTTCCTTGTCTGTTTCACTACTTTTGATTAGGTAATGAGGCTAGCTAGTGTTATAACATTTCCTACACTGCATTCGGATTACTTCATGCATATACCATAGATGAATGAGGACAATCAACAATGGAAATTTTGGCTGAGTAGGTTCCAGTGTTTGTTATATCCTTAGTGGTGGTGCACTTGCTATTAAATTATCTTTGTAATTATTTTTATATAATTTTACATGCATACTTTGCTCAGAATTCTGCCTAAACACTACATCATTTCCATTGCTCAGAATTCTGCCTAAACACCACATCATTTCCATTATCCATATATTTAATTTCTGTATGAGGTTGCCTCAAAAGCAAAACAACAAATAGATGGTATGGATGTTCTTGCTATAGAGATGGATGAGAAAGGAACTTGCTCTAGCCTAGAAAGGAAGAAGGGAGGGAGATTTGATGTGGCAACCACTTACATCAATCATCTTCTCAAGCACTACAGTTCAAGGAAGAGGGAATTCAAGCAAAGTTGCATGAATATAGACAAGACAATTGAATTCAGACGTGTCTAAGTGTCTAACTTAGCAGGAGGAAAAAAGAACACAAAAGTAAACAGAGAGGAAAAAAGTTTACCTATGACACTAATATTTACATTATAGAAAAGAAAACTTAGATATTGTTTGTTATGGTTTTTCATATACATGTTTCTCGTTCCAATTTCCTAATTCGCTCAAGGATTTTAGGAAAAGGATATTTTACAAAGTAATCTTAATACCTACATTCTAAAAAGAATAAAAGCTCACTTCTAACATTATTATAGTGGGTTGGATTCATTGTTGGAAGAGTCCAACTCATTATCAATTTCTTAAACCTACAAACTAAATAATTTCATATATATCCAAGTGTCTAATGTGTATCGAATTTGAATATGTATCCAAGAAGGATTCTAGGAGCAGGACATGAGTGTCAAAACAATACAAAATTCAAGATTCTATTATACGAAGTGAAAGTGCAGAGAGAGTTCACAAAACGATAGGTTAGAAGTTTGATGCACAAACAAATCATCATATAACTGTCATGCCATCCCCCAAATTGAACACAAGATAGTAACCATCCAACTAATTGGAGATATGGTTGGAAAGCACAACAGTGTCTTCTAAAATTCCATAAAATATAATCTTTAAAATTTTTCATTTGTAATTCATAAAATACTTTTTACAAATTCATAATCTTATATTTTATTGAATATCACACTTCAGTTGCATCAATAAGATATCTATAAATTATGCCAACCAACTTTTCAACAATCATGCTTGACAATCAGCTTTATCATGCATTTTGTATGAAAGCCAACAAAGTTATTATGATCACTATTGAAATTTTACTGTTGGATCTTCCCAAATATAATAAATTCCCACAAGATGTCTTCTTTAAGAGATCTTAATCCAATTATTAATGACAGGTTATGTTACGAATTGCCAAATGATTCTCTTGATAGAATGGCATTGATATACTCATGTATTATTTTGACAAGGAATTGCTGAATATACTAAATTTACAAGTATCGTCCCAACATTTTACTGATCTTCCATTCTTTTCACTTGAGAGAGAGAGAGGTAGAGCAACCCACCAGCATTATAGTTACCAAGCCCAAATACTCTGGGATGCACCACAAAAGATTCAACTTTTAGGGTATCCCAACATTTAATTACTCATCAAAAATATTTTCTCACTATCCACATACAAATCTTATACTAGTTCTCTTCCTCTAATAATGGACTTACCATATGGTTACATTTGTCTAGTAAGACCACAATGGACATTTGCGGTTTAGTAGACATTAAATCCCCCATTCTCCATGATTCACAGAAAACCCAATTAGGCTTCCATCTAGATAATTAGGCTTCCATCTAGACATGACAGCTTGAGCCCAATTTCAACCATAACAAAAAGAGAAGTCAAGAAAACAGAGATACGACGAAAGTGAACGTTAGAGGGCTTACTGGAAAACACGACCCTGGTACTTGGACAAGGAGGCCGAGCCAGAAGACCCTGCGATCTTAGGCCGGAGGCATACAGAGTGGATCCCGACCGCATCCGGGTAGAGCCCGCAGAGGAAGTGGAGGGACTCCTCCCTCCCGGGCTTCGACACGTCGACGTGGAGGAACAGCTGGTTGATGGAGTCATCCCCGTCCTCGCCCTCGGCGCCCGCGGGCATGATGTTGGCGAGGCGCATCACGGATATAGTGATCTCCTCGTCCTTGTAGGACCTCCGAAGGACCGGCCCGTCCTTGTCCAGCGCCCCTTTCACGATTGCGTACGGCGATGGCGGATTCACTTTCTATTAGAGAGAGGGCAGAGGAGGTCACGGAAACCCAAGAAAGGGGATAAAGAAAACCGAGAAGAAGAAGAGAGGGGAAGGAGAGGGAGTACCGGAGGAGGGGCCATCTTGGAGATTTCGAGGTAGTGCTCTTTGAGGGAGCGGAGGATGATGGAGTCGACGGCGGCGGATGCGCCAGAGGAAAGGGAGCGCCGGGCGAGGGAGCGCCGGGCGAGGGAGCGCCACGGGAGGGCGGCCACGCCGCCGGCGAAGGCCCGGTGCCACATGTCCCAAAGGAGAATTCAAGAGCTCACACTTGGGCCTGGGAGAGGGGTTGACGTCGGTGCGGGAAGTGAAGGGTTTAAGAATGGGGTTTTGCGGGATTTTTTATTTAGTAATGTTTTTTAAAAAACATTATTTTAAATAATATTTTTAAAAACTTACTCTTGATCTAGGGTGGGTTTCAAACATTTTATGAATGTAGTGTGAATCTAGTCTTAACTAGCTGAGGAAGAATTTGCAAATTGATGAAATTGAGTGAATGAATTTTTCATCTCTAGGGGGAAAACACTATTATCTCCTATCAAATAAATTCCTAATTCTTCTTTGGGGCTTCCACTCTGACATAAAGTTCTTATTTGGACAATTCAAAATTAGATGAAGGTTTTTTACTAAAAATTTTATATTTCAAATTATTCTTTTTTATCGAAATTTTTTGCTCTATCAAAATATTAGAAAGACTAAAGAAGCATTACGGGCCGACTACAAGACTACGACTACAATACAAGTCATGAGCGATAGCGAAGCCTTCAGTCTTTTTTTTTCGAAAGCCCCACAACTAGCATCTTATAGCAGACAACTAACGCAAGCCTACTTAACTAATCTCATGTAAACGTCTGTTCGTAACTAAACTAATAGAAAAATATAACTACTTATTAAACATGTAGTTGAGTGCTTCGTCATTTTTTGGATCTTGATCAGGTCTGATAGGTGAAAAAATCATCAGTATAACTAATGATTTTTAAAAAAAAAAAAACTAAAATTGTGACTTAGAATGATAATTTTAGAAAATTTAAATTTTTTTATTAAAATGATCTAATATATTAAGTAAAAGAAAATTAAAGAAAACAATATTATGACAAAGGGATTTCTTGATTTTTTTTTTTTTTCGAATGCAAGCCAAAAATCATGAGCAACTGTTAGCAGATTCCTTCTTCACTATAGCAAATGCAATTAGAAAAATCTAATTATTTCTATGTAATGGGTAATCAACAATTTCCCTTGATGCTTCTTAAAAAAAGTATGATCTATTTGAATTACAAGCCTGCGGTACTTAAACCCATCTATGCATAATTTGAAAGACCATAAGACATACTGAAAGACCTCACACGGCTAATCATTATAAGTGGTACTTGTCTCATATATCTTCTACACGACCTATGAGTTAAGGTTACACGATTGCATAACAAGCATCTCTTTTGGTAACAATCTATAAAAGTTATCCCAATCACCAAATATCTTTATAATTGCCTTTTACTTAGCATCTCAGGCCTTCTTGTAGGATACCTAATAGGTATATCAACCCTATATCTCCTCCATAATAATAGCAATTGGTATAAATAGATCAGCACGTATAAGGATCATGATAGTACTATCACATTGGAGTCCAACTGATACTAATTTTGGGACATTTGGAGATAAACACAAGTATGGGGCCCTTGTAATGCATGATGTCCCAGAACCAAGACTCTTTTTCTTGCATGCACACAATTTCCAAACCAAGACTCTTTTTCTTGCATGCACACAATTTCCATAGACATCCATCCGCGTGATGCCTACATCTCACTGTCCAAAATATTTTCTATGCCTCCACCAAAAATTCTTGATGCCTCAATAAAGACCATTGCTTTACAGCAATCTGCATATCATCCTGCATATCATCCTTTAAGGCAAACAACAACTCTTCATATAGCTCATCTGACTTATTCTAACCTGTGGGTCTCAAAATTGGTAACTCATGTAAGGCATTAAGTACATCCCAATTCAATACCAAAAAATGGCTGCAAAGAGGCACAAATACCTGTAGCTTACTAAGAGACATAGCTGTATCAGGTTGCTTTGTAACATCCTCAGGCTCATTTGTGGTTCCAAATCCTCTTCTTTATTATTAGATGCACCACAAGAAATTTATACTGAAGGGTCTTAACCAATCCTCTGATACACAAGCTCTTCAAATGAGTTGATGTCAATTGTAACACCAGAAAAGGCACTGCCTACTGCATTTAAATTTAAACCCCCATCTGCTGTTCTAACTTGAATGTCATCATGCAAGGACATATGACTAGAATCCGGTGAATGGTAAGTGGAAGTCCCCGGCCTAGACGATAAAGGATGGGCTAAAGGTCCTGGCATGTCCATAAATATATGTGGATGCAAGGAATGGTAAGTGAAGGACTTTAACACTAGCACATCTAAAGATATGCTATCATAAGTATACTGTAAAAATGTAACATCATGCATCCATAAGTATACTGTAGAAATGTAACATCATACATCCATGTATCCAGCAAAGTTATCTCCTCTACTTTAACAAACAACTTCGTTCCACTAAGTGACGATTGCGAAAAATATGCATCCCATATTATTTCTATATCGTCATCATCCTTAAGATCTATGGGTATATAGCTCATAGCTTCACCATAAACAGTAAAAAATCGTTACATAACCTTGCTAACCTTTTGATTTGAGTTTAGTTTCAATAATCGATGTATCCTATTCAGTAATACATCATGTCCAATCACGTTTAATCTTAAGAAACTTTGGCCTTAAACCATCATAATGGAGCTCTTTAGTACATTGTAAATGCAACATTTTTAAAATATGAGAACCTAGGCCGTAACGAGTGAAAGTTTAAAGGACATAATGAATTTTGAGTAAAAGTTTAAGAACTAAAACTATATTTCAACCAACACTGAGAGCAAAAATTTGTTAAAACCCATGCCTGCTCAGTTGCAAAAGACGCCTACATTTTCAACCGAGTAAATCTTTGTTCTGGAATCTGCTTTGATTATATTCATTTGAGATCATGTTACTTGGTTAATGGTTGCCTTGTAAACTCTTCAAACATCTACCCCCAATAAGTGTTAACTCATATCCAGAGTTATTATTTCCCCACTGAAATATCAACCTTAGGATTGCAGAAGATACCATACTCCATACACTGGCTATTGTGGACTTGGCTCCTTCTGGTAGCTGAATTTGAAACATGATATAAAAATATCTAAGGACTTTAAAAATGCATCCAGCACTAGTGTTTGTATAATCTAAAAGATTTCTTAGCAAATTTTACATGAATAATAAGTTGAAAACAATTACTTAAACTATCCAAAGTCGAAATGTTATGACTCCTCAGCATTTGCTTCTGCAGCAGCAATCTCTGAATCCAACACAGATATCAGGTGCTGGCTTACATGTTTTGCCACGGAGATCATGTCAAGAATAACACTTGGATCCAAGCCTGCACCCCCACGCTTGGTCAACCCACATATGTGCCCATGCCTGTTCACAGAGACTGACACAGCAGAACTCATCTGAGACTCCTCTTCTGAGGTCGCATCCACAATGTAGTGCCTGCCAACCTGAGAGAAATATTGATTCAAAATAGAACAGTGATGAGGCAAACTCATTAAAAAAAGAAGGAACAAAAAGGACCCAGACTAATTTATGCCAATCAAAGGTTTCAACTAAATCTTGGTTTTCTTGTGATAGTCAAAAGTTCAATCCAGTGCCTATTAGATGATTTGCCAACTCTATCTTTGCTCCATGAAACATTCCAAGGTGCCTGTAGACTCCAACATGTAAAAGTTCTCTCACCTCTGACTCATAAAGTTTGAAACAAAAGAACTGAAGCTGTAGGTCTAGAATGTATCATTGCATGTTTATGCAAAATAAATTTTAGAAGAAAAATATTCCAATTGCATAAAAGTCAGTCTACCAAAATACTCCTGAAAGAAAGGTTCGCCTGGAGACGTAGGGCCCAAAGAAAGTGCATTGTACAGCGGGAACAAATTGTTTGCACATGTAAATTCACCATCTTTTCATAATACCTTGGATACTCTTTCATTTCATCCTATGCCCAGAATGCAACTGCAGTGAACCTATTGCTGGAGTATTTCTCATAAATACATATTCTACAAAGAGACCTTTTTGGATGGTAGAAGCTGTTATAAACCGACAGCCTGTGATCAGTGCAAATTTTCTCCTAAAGAGGCAGAGGAAATTGTGGCAGCCATTGGATCTGCAGTCCTAATTTTCCAGGATATTGTAAATAACATTGGGGACAGGGTTATTTATCCTCAAAAATCCGGACTTGGGATTCCAACGTGCTAGCCCAATTCCTTTAAGATTCCTTCCCTAGTTTGATTCTGAATGAATGGAGCTTCTATCAATCACAAGCTAGTTGATGATGGCTACTTCATTTGTCCAAACTGCCCTTGAAAATTAAACTCTTACCTTGGTTAAGGTAACCACAACAGGAACTCCAGAAGTGTCAAACTGCAAGAACTCTTCATCACTAACATCAACCTCTGGTTGGTCATCTGGTGCAGCTCCAAGATCAACATGCACCTTTGGGATGCCTGTATTACTCAAGGCCACCTGCCAGTAGAGTATATAATTTAGGAATAATTGTCCATGCATTAACTTTACAAAGAATAACTTAAAAGTTTATAGACAATTCCTCATAATCACTGGTTAGATTTAAAGTGTTCCTTAAGATCTTCTATATTACGAATTGGATCTTCATTACCCAAACTCATTAACAGCAAACAGCTTTAGCTATGGGACTGCCAATAAAATTACTTCTATAACAGGGTGTGCGAAGCAAAAGGACAGATCGTTATAGCACGAAGTGACTATGTAATTTTGTGAACCTAATCTCTTAATCCATTTGATTTATACAAGGAAGGTTGGTTGTTAGCTAGGAATTTCACATATTATTGGTAAGGCAGACTCATTGTGGGGGTAGTTTGATGGCACATGCTATGCCATGAGGGATTTGAGAGAGAGAGAGAGTGAGAGAGAGAGAGAGAGACCCCACAGGATGGAGGGGGATAGGGTCAGAGAGAGAGGGAAGGGGATGGAAGGACCTTTCAAAAGAATTATTTGGATTGATGGACTCTGATAGGTATCATTAATAGTTCTGCATGTGTATAGAGATAAATTACATCGCTTTTTTCCTGCTCCATTTTCTAGCTTTTGCTTCCCATTTCCTTGGTCTTCATCATCTTGCTACAGTAAAGCAAAGAGCTTTTACAATGAACCTTCCAGCTACAGACATTATACATATTCAGAGATAAATAAAAGATCATTTGTTTGCACAAATCAATGCCCTATAGCAGTCAGAGGCTAGCATGTTGAATATTTTATGGCACCTGTGTCAAATGTGAAATGTCAAAGAGTTACTGTGATGAAGAAATTCTCACCCAAAAAAAACCCACTGAGATGAAAAAAAAGGGAAAAATTTTAAAAAACTTCTAAGGGCATAGCCTCAGATCTGAATGCCATCTACTATGTTACTTAGCTCTGATTAATAACATTGCAAGAAGTAGCATCACCTAATGTTTTCATATTGTGCTATTCTTTTAGATGCATCTCTGCCCTGTAACCTACTAAAAATATGATAACCTAATGAAATTGCCTTACCCATATCAATGACCTTGATAGGTATAGCATTCAGCTAATCACTGTTTGAACTGATGGCTATGCCAATGCATGCACCCTAATATATCATTTATTTTGTCTAACAAATGGTTAATTTTTTTATGGGTAATATAACAGAAAAGGAAATATTACCTTTCCATAGCAATTTACAAGATGGAGGCTAAGTTTTTCAATAGCATGATAAATTGCAATTACCTTGATAGCAGCAGCTAATGCATCAAGTAGATTTCCATCTGAACTGATAACAAGCCCATCGATATATAGATCCCAGCAAACCTTACCCTCAACAATGATCAAAGATGAGAGATCAATTCCAGCCCCTGACACACATTATAAGATATCAGCAGAACATAAAAAGAAATGATAAAGTCTAAATGTGAAGTAGATTATATTTTGTATTTCCACATTGTAAAGAAGTTTAGATAGTGTATCTAATATGATGTTGATTGCCTACAACTGAACTGCCTGCAGAGGTGGAATATTATTAGTAAAGTCGATCACGTTCATAGTTAATAACTGGTAGTACCTCTAGTGAATAATGAGTTAAGGTTACAAATGTGGTAATTTTAGTGAATAATGAATTAAGATATCCAGCAACCCAGTTTTTCATGCATTACCACAGGCCCTTCCCTGCCTGATAGTCAACAAAGCCAGGATTCTGCAACCAATTACGGGAGATTGGCATATTTGGTTAGGAGCACCAAGAAGAGTCCCAAAAACTTGATATATCATATTTTTCTCATACCTATATTAATTGAAAAAGACAAGCTGATTAAGGTTTAAAAATTATTGCCAATACTGTGGACTTGAACAGCCAATGATCTGTAAGATAAGACTTAATGATATTAGTGAGCAAAGACAACAGCTACATCATACGTTTGATGGATCAGATACTTGGCTCAGGTCCATGTCCAACGATATTAGGCAACTGGCAAAGTTTTAGCACAAATCAGTTCTAGATGTTGATCATTGCCTTGCAACTTTAAAGAAGACCTGTTCAGGCCATCAGCTAGTTGGGGAATGAATATTCATGCTTCAGGGTGATCTCTTATAGAAATGATCTTTATTTCAGATTTAAGCAACATTTTCTTGTACGAGTGAGACTTGAGAGCTCTCCCACTACATCTAGGTTTACAGCTGTTGTTTTGATCAGGATTTTTTAAAAAAATAAAAAAATAAAAGCTTCCATATTGTGAAGGACTCTTGATAATTAAGAAAATGAAAAAAAAAAAAAACTCCATTTCGTACTATGAGTTCATATGAAATCTCATTTGAAGGTGAAGAGTTGTGGTTCTTATTTCATGTCATGCCAAATATAAGGTGAGGCCAAGATCATGTAGAGCATGGATGTATTTTGTTATGTCATCTTGACTTCCAAGTTGAATGGAAACATAGGTCCTAGAGGAGGGTCATACATCCAGGGCAGAGCTCCAGCATCTAGTTCCACTGGATTTGAACCAACTTCATGGGTGACAGCTTCTTTTGTTTTAACTGAATAGACTCAAAATCAAAAATCAAAATCCATTTTTCAGAAGTAACTAAAGGCCAAATGTTTTATCTCTTTGACATTGCTTATCAAGCCAGCTCAAACCTAAAAGTTATCGCCATTTTTTATTGATCCAATCTTAAGGTGAGATCACATTTTTAGAAGGACCATACTAAATGCTCTATGCCTTTAATATTACATGTTTAGAAATTAGAATCAAGCCAACTTTAAGGGTGGAGACTACAATCCAAACCCATACGTGCACACCAAGATTAATGCTCAAGCTTGATTGCTAAATCATGTTTGAGGCTCTCACCTTCCATCAAATCTTCTTGAACATTTTTATTTTACTCTAGAAGCAAAGGGCTTAAAGTTCACCTGAACATTTGATCAAACAACAGATATACAAAGACAAAATCAGGTTTAAAAAGAATAAGACCGTTGGGTGTAAACTGTATATACGGGTGTATAAGTTTTTCCATACTTTCAGTTATTTAAGGGCTGAATAGGCAAAAGTGTGCTATCTCTAAATATCTCAACAGAAGAACACTCAAAGCAGGAGGGTTTTAGATGAGAAACCAGTAAAAAAAGAGGGCATATGGCAGCACAAATCATTAAAAAACAAAGAGAGTGTAGACAGATAATGCAAGGCAAGGTTTTAAATCCCGTAGGTTGAGGGTGCCTCGATTTCTCCATGGCATAGGACACTCTACTATCACATGTTTCAGTGGCCATCCTGCTAGAGCATCCTAATACCCTCATCTTTCTCTCCTTCAATTTTTCTTTATTTCTTTTCTTTCTTTCCTTTAATTATTTTTTTATTCCTTCTTTTATTTCTTCTTTATTTTCCTTTCCTTCTTTCTTCTTTACTTTTTTTCTTTCTTTTTTTCTCCTTTTCTTTCTTTGTTTTTTTTTTCTTCATTTTTCCTTCCTTTCTTTCCTCTTTCTTTTTATTTCTATGCATGGTTAAGCTTCAATGTCCCACCCCTATCCCAATCCCATTATCTCACATGAACAAGATGGGATAATTGGGACTTAAACCTTGATCCAAGGAAAAAAAGAACTCAAAACGATTCATATCCAGCTGTTGTCAGATCTAGGTAGAGAAATATAAGGGGATTCAGTTGGGTTTACTGCAGGGTAAAAAAAAAAAAAAAAAAAGAGCAGAGTAAATGATTTAGGAAATACAACAGTAGGCACATTCTCCAACTTCTCTTCTAGCTCCTTCTCTTTTTCCTTGCTTTTTTCTATCAGCTAACATTCTCTAGATTTGGGCAGAGCAATGGAAAAGGCAAGCACAATACATCTGGGCATGGTAAGAAAGTGGGAACATAATTTGGTTGCAGGGTTGGCATGGGACGTGTAAGAGGTGTAAGCAAGATGTGCAGGATGGGCATGGGATGTGGAGGAGGTGCAAGCAAGAGGAACAATAGGGAATGGAAAAGAAACATCACCTTCTTTCATTCTTTTTCCTTCTCCTCCTCCTCCTCCTACTCCTCCCCTCTCTCAGCTTCTCTTTTTCCTTTGATAGTTTCTTTTTTGTCATGTTTTCTTTTTTTCTGGTCATCACCCATTTTCTAGGTTAAATCCTACCATTCAGGTAGTATAACCAACTCTATTAATACAATGGACTGGAGAAAAATGCAATGTGGAGAATGCAACATAGAGAAGTAGAATATGGGAGGTTAATAACGTTATGATTGGTTCTCCCTCCACCAACAGCAAATTAGTCTAGAAACCTTGTAATGGCTGGTAGGTCCCATGTCTTTTCCAGTTTTTCTTTTCTTTCTGTTTCAGGTATTAGATGCTTTGCCGCTATATCACAGGCTTAAATGAGAAATGATGCCAAGCATTATTGTAATCAAAGTCAATCAGTGCTCCCTATAGTTGCAACTCTCTTTCTACTTGTGGTCTAAGAAATACAAGTCTTGTAATATGTGGACTCATTACAGAATCCATTATCATAAGATTTTCTATCTTGAATGCCTCTCCTAAAGAAATGATGTTCATTGCCTTATTCCAGCTGACTATTCAAATTCCAAACCTAGAGAGTTATGGAATCCCAGCAGACTACAAAGTGGGAAAGAAATAAGTGATTTCCATAAGCTTAAACCTCGATTGATCTTGAAGAGGATCTAAGCTCAACAAAGTAGGAAACAACTAGCAAACATATGGTATTGCCATAAGTTTGGTGTCCACTGATTTTGAGGGGGACCTAGGCTCAAGGAAGTAAGAGACAAATACCAAGCATATGACATTTTCATTTGTGTTGACTGATCAGAAATTGGATGGCTATTATATAATGACACCTCTATCTCATTAACTTTGATTGCAAGTGCTATGCTCTAACAGGATATGGAAAGTGCAACAGTAGAAGTGGCAGGAAATAAAGCAGAGGAAGGCTAAGAATCTATGTTTGTAGGATCCTGATAAGATTCCAAGCCTCTACACTAAAAATCAGGCTGATACCCATTTCTTCGGGGAGATTCAACTAGTAAGTAATCTCACTAATCCGGCATTAAACACGATAGGAATCTATCCTTCTAGCACACAGTGTCCATGAGGCTCCTCTTGGAAACTTTTCTAGGTACATTTGGACATCAGCATGTCTCCCTCCCTGAAATCTTAGTACTACTAGCAGCATACATATGATGCAAACTTGCAGCCCTCAATATTCAAGGCAGTTTTTCAATAAATTCTAGCTGAAAAATCATTCATATAATATGCAACAAGATATAAACAGCTCACTAAGTCAAGATGCATCTGGCAGGGACTTCAAATTTACTAATCTCCTATGGTACTGACATGTAACAATTTAAAAAGACTATGTAATGGAGATCGATTGATGGAAGTCCTATAAAATTTGTCACTGAAACCATTTAAACCCAGCTAGGCAATATGCTCTCCTATAAGACGTCTGAACTCATTAGCAATTGTTCAATATCTAACAACAAGGAACAAGGTCTGATCAGTTCCAAATAGCAGCTGCAACTGAATCACCCTGCGCAAATGCAAACACATTATGTAAAAACCTTAACTGTTCTCTAGTGATTTTTGATGCTCATGCGCAAATGCAAACCCATTATGTAAAACCTTTAACTGTTCTCTAGTGATTTTTTATGCTCATGCTTGACGAGCTGTTATGTTTTATTTGTTCAAATTTACTATCAGGTGTTCAATTTCAGCAAATTCAATGCAATAATATCTCTTATGCATCATCTTAGTATCTTGATTAGTTTTAATTTTTGAGCATAATATACATCATATTTTAGTTTCAGGCTATTGCGATTGCTTTTCTTATTACATTAAGATTGAAAATCTGCAGATATAAGGCTACTTTTTCATCATGTTTGCCAACCTATTGCCTCATCCCAAGGATTTCCATTAAGAGTCAAATGTCATCATTTTTGTATGGTATAGAATACTTGCTTCCCCACAATTTTCTTGCATCATACTAGTTTAAGCGTTTAGGTTTGGATCATGACAACTCATAGTAAGATCTCTTTTGTGATGCATGTAGGGGTGTAAACAAGCCAAATATGAGCAAACTGTGATATACTCTAGATCAGCTCACAATGAAAAAGGATGAGCTTGAGCTCAATTCTATCCTAGAAAGCATAGCTCAAGCTTGGCTCAAATATGGTTAAGCTGAACACTAGTCCTCTCAGCTCGTCAAGCTCATGGTGGAGTTAGGGGCAGGAGAGAGGGACAATTGGTTTGAATCTCACGTTAAGGAAGAGAGCAGCATGGTAGAGATTGTGAAATCCGAGGGAGGAGAGAATCAGCAAGATATTGTCAAGAATGCTGAAGATGATGGTGGAGGTAGTGATGGAGGTGGCATCATGGAGAACAGGTTTGTCAGAAAAGAGAGGGTTGCTAGAGGCAATGGGGTCGAACCAATAAAGTTGGAGGTCATGGGGCAAGACTATCACTTTGCAATAGTGCCTCAAACCCTAGCTAGCCATGGAGACCATGGCTGTGGCAAGAGGATGGCAACAAAGGAAGGATAGAAGGGAGAAGCATTAAGGGAGGCCTCAAAAGGACAAGGGGGCAGAGTTTAAGGTAGGAGGAGGTGGCAGTATATGGTGAGAGAAACAAGGAGGACTAGGGACAGATGCAGCAAAAGAATGGGAAGAGAAGCCAAAGGTTTCCTTCTCAAGTATTAAGATTCTTATATGAAGATGAAACACTAGATCTTACTCCAACAGCTGATTACAAAATAAATGACCTATCCATTGGATTAAGAATATTATAAACACAATACATATTATTTATTAAGAATATACACTATATTTAAATAATTTTATATAAAAATGAAATTGGAACTATATCAAACTGAAATCTAGCAAACCAGATCTACCTCAAGCTTAGCTCATTTATTATTTGAGCTCAAAAATCAAGCTCAAGCACAGAATGCATGTCAACCAGTCAAACTGATCTTAAGCTGAACATGAGCTGGCTCACAAACAACCCATTCATTTGACACCCCTTGGTCCATGGCCTTGGTTTGAGCCATACTGCAGCACTAAGGTGTGGAGAAGGAAAAGGCCTCTTTGATATAGATCACTAGAAAGGTCTCTCCACGAGTTAATTGGATGTGTGAAAGATATTGAAATGTAGGAACTTAGAGGATCCTATGAAAAGCTTAGAGGATCCTATGAAAAGCTATTTTGACTTGATAACCTAATAATGCTTTTTGCAACCCAGTCTCTTGGTGCTAGTACTTAGAAAATTGATTGAACATTGATGGTTCAAAATATGGCCTAAGAGTATTCAGATCATTGACAGGACTGATTGGTTGGTAATCTCATTCATGGGTTGTTGCAGACACAATGTTAATTCTTAGGTCAAAGCTGGATTTTAACTAAAGTACGGACATATCCTTCTGCAGACGTGTGGTGACAAGTCAAGAATGCGAGTGGCCTGATGTGGAAGCTGAAGATTGTTGTAATCAGGCTTCCAACTTTGATGGAGCAATTTTTTCCTTCATGAGACCTTGGATCTTTATTCACTCTAGCTTTTCTTATGTGCATTGGTTTTCTCTCGACTGGACCCCTTGCTCCTAAATTCATGTGTTGCCTTTACAAAGTTCTTTTTGGATAGACTATCATTTAAAACCTGGGTACAGAATTCCAGTAATTTGAAATACTAAGTGTATTTCATGGAGTTCACGCCAAAAATAAAGACCACTTGTCTCCAATGCCTCTATCAGCTTTTACTTGCAAGAAGCATAAATCGAAGATGGGTCTCAATCCCAAAAACCATTGTTCTTCAGTGAAAAAAATTAAGGAGATTATAAATATACTCTTCTCTAAAAATAAAACTTATGTTCTGGCTGGAAACATTGTGACTGATCAGGTGACTTGGTGTGATTAAATAAGAAGAACCTTTGAACATTTAGAGATGCGCAGGTTTCTCTTATAGAAAATTTAAAGAAAAATTTCAAGCCTCTTCCCTAGTTGTAGTTGGAAGACTGGAGCAAGTAATCAAAAGCTCCAGTGTTGAATGACCAGGGTTGCAAGGTTACTTAGAAGGTGTAAACAACTCTTTGTCCCCTCTGGAACATGCTACCATGGTTGGCCAAAATAAAATTCCAATTGTCCAGTCAATTCTTCAAGTAGAGGTTTAATTATAAATCAGTGACATATAAATTTAAAATATAAAGGGAGGGGAATAGATCAGAGCATCTCCTTACCAAGCATGTTCTACCATCACCTATTGAAGATTATAAAGCTAAGTTATATCTCCTTTTCTAGCCTCAAAATTCTTTATTTTATTATTAATAAATTTTTAAAAAATGGGGAGTTATGATAGAAAATAATGCTTGCATATTATCTATACTCATGAAATTTATTTTACTGTTCAAAAGAAAAAAGGCACAAGGCAGAACAAAAGGCTCCTGGATATGATCACCTTAGGCTGAACATTGACAACCCTCTTATTTGTTCGGACTAGGAAAGGCCAGAACTAGAAAAGAGATTTCAGAGGATGTACCATGATGTTGTTTCCCGAACCAACAATCCTGTAGCTGAATTTGAATCCTTGGCCCTAGTAAATGATGATGAATGGCACAAGGAAAGCCACATGGTATATCATAACATTTATGGGACAAGAGCAAAGGTCAGAAGATCAGATTTTAGGCTCTATTTATCCCAACATTTAAAGAGATCAATTATCAGCAGCAAACTTGACTAGCTGTGCAAGGGAGGCAATGTGAAGTTTTCAGTATGTCTAGCAGTCTTTTACCTTATTGGAAGCTCAAATATACTCCTTTATTTATGATTTGCACAGTCTCTTTTGAGCCTTTCGAACAAAAGAATTAAATAAAAAAAAAAAAGCGATCAGCAATATTTTAAGCAGCAGTTTAGTTGTAACACCAGCTACGTATCCAGGATTGTTATCGTATAAATTTTGCTTACAGACATGTCTGACAGCCCTAAATATGCTATACAACTTGATGGATAGGGATGTCCAAATATATCCGCAAGCATACAAAGAAGCAAACCAACCTTCTAGACAAACAGCCCTATAGGCAAAGTTCTATCAAAAAGTTATATAGGCAATTGCAGTGATTTCAAAGTAGTAATTTTTATGATAAAATTTTGCAAGTGATCAGTCAACCTTTAAGAAGAATTCATACCTGCCCCAGTCTTACCACCTAGCAAGCACCTCTGGAGAGCAACTGAGAGCTCTGAAGATAACTCTTCACCACCTCTTCCCTGAGATGATGTGTAAAAAATGACTGAACAAGGTTTCAGAAAACAGATTGGTAGATATTTCAGCAGCAGCAGCAACAACAACAATAATAATAATATAAAAGATTGATAGAGATCAGTTTGTAAGCATATTAAGTTTTTTTCCATATTGGAAAGACTTAACACTGAAAACTCAATAACTAGATGTCAGTTTTAAGAACCCTATATTGTCATTTGCTTTAATTATGGCTGTTGCTTTGGAACCCATCATTCATTGACTAAGATCTATATAAGGGAAATGCCACCACTAGTGCAAATCTTTTTTCATTTTTTCTCCCAACGTCCATTTGCAGTATCATAGATGTTCTCCTAATTTTTCAGAACAGATCCAGTTCTCTTCTTAATAAATGACCTTCTCGTGTTTTTGTTGCACACAGGTAATATCATCTTACCTGATACTACATGCCCTTTTATTTTTAGTTCAAGCCAACAACTCTGCTGTCTCTGATTCCGTCCTTTAATGTCTTATCTGCTTAGTTCTATAGCAGCTCCAGCTCACTATTCTTATAATATAATCAGACACAGATCCACAAAGAATTTTAGCTTCTCAATGTCTTGCTACATGAAAGACAAATTTTTCACATCATCAAGATGAATAATTCTGCATTAGAATGACCAACAATCTAAGCTTGATTTGCTTCAGGGCATAAATTACTACCTTTGGAAAACAATTCAATAAAAATAAAAGCATGAATCAAATTAATTCAACAAACCTCAAACTCGGGGGCAGCCGTTGGACTGCAGTCAATGAATATAGCAACCTTCCCTCTATCAGGTTGAAGAGAGCTTGGTTTCCCGAGTTCTGCCTACATCAACAGAGGCGCAATAATTATTCACACAAAATTCTGCATTCACGAATATAAAAACAAAGTCTACACTATCAAGAGGATCTAAATTTATCAATATTGGATTAATGGAACAAGGCAGGCTAATATGCTCCAACAAATACCTTGATGCTCACAATGACATCCGTCGCACCCAATCGAACTCGAGCTGAACCATTTGCCTGTCCCAAACAAAACAAACTATTTGCGATGAGAAATGATAGCAAAAAAATGCCGCAAACAAGAGAAGAAAAATCATTTTGCAAAGTTGATGGCGATTAATGGACAGGAGTTGTGATTCTTGACCTGAGGAATGACTCCAGTTTCGACGGAGATGGGCCGGAAATGGAGCCTCTTGCGGCCGTCGGAGCGGAGATCCTGCGCTATTCCCCCGTGTATAAAGTGCTTCTCCCCCGTCGACAGCCCCACCATCTGAACTGAAGAAGTGAGAGAGAGAGTGAGAGAGAGAGAGAGAGGGGGGGGGAGAGGGAGTGGACAAAAAGAGGAAGCGGGCGGCGGAGATACAGTGGGTTAATGAAGACGAAGAAAATTGAGATCGGGAGTGAGGGAGGGAGGCAGAGAGAGAGAGAGAGAGAGAGAGAGAGAGAGACGGCGTACCTCCGCCGTCGACTGTCCGCCGCCCGCCGGCCGTTGGCAGCGTGTAAGGAAGAGAAGGTGGCCGCGGAGCCCTAATCCCCGAGCCGGGTATCGGTAACCAGGCACCTTCAAAAATTTAACGGTTTTTTCCGGCCTACACGGACCGCTCACGTGACAGGTTTGCAGTTCAACCAGTTCAACCAGGCTTACAATTTTTTTTTTTTTTAATTTCCATTCTTGCTTTAAATCTCAGTGTTTTAGAGGGCTCGATGATTGAAAAACTATTACAAGACTTTTAAACTTCAATAACTATGTTTTCATTGCCATCCGTCCCTAACATTAATCTATTATGCACTAAAATAGACAATAAACATAAGAATATGATATGTAATTAAGAAATGATAACATGAAGAAATAATAGCATTAAAAAATAATATATATGTAGATCCATGTATATATGTATCTACTATTTATCATCTCTAAATCACTACCTAGGGCAAAAAGCAATTTGAAATATTGAATGCACTTCTCTTCCTTTTAACATTCCACTCACTCTGAGAGTCAATGATACATGAATTTGAGTTCTTCCATTCGACTAGCATACACTATACACTATTGAAGTCTCAATTGAGCAACTAAAGTAAATAAATAAACAAACAAAAACCAAAAGTCAAAAGTCTAAAAGTTATTAATGAGATATTAGAGGATTCTATAGTTTTTCTGAATGAATTGACTTCCAACACCCATGACTCATAACTCTTAAATTTTCAATAACTTATGATTCCTCATTCTGTAACTTATAACTCTTCGTTTTCTATAATTTATAATGGCTCTTGTGACCCTCGGCCTTTCACCTTCTTAACCTTGACTTGACTTTGACTCTTCAATTAGGATACTAGTTGGATGCCATATTATTATAGAAATCAAGTTTATTATCCAATACTCTCCTTTAAACTTGATTCTTCTCCTCCATCAATTATTCTAAGCTTAAATTTTAATCTTTGGCTATTATATCACTTGTTGTGCGGATCAAAATTTATGCTAAATAGTTAAGCACCTATGATGTCATCCTAGTTCCAACAAGATTATCATGTTAATTTGTCCTAATTTTTCTATATTAGCAATTCTGCTTTATTGCAGGCAACATAGACTATTAACAACTATGCAACTCTTTCATATTACACAAGTTCTCCTTCATATTTTTAACTATATTTATTTCATAATCTCAAGAAATGTAATCATGGGCAACCCCATTTTTATCTCTTTAGAAAAAGGAGACAAAAATGTAACCAAAAGAAGGAGAAAAAAAATCCTTACAGTAAGTTCCTTTTGAATCAATTGGAATGGTTGCTTTATTTGAGGAACTTTGTATGAAAATGCAAATTTTTTAAAATATAACAAAAATTGATAAAATATGGAAAGTTTTAGATTGATAATGTCTCTTGGATTATTTACCTTAGAGGATCATTCTTATATCTCTCATGCCCGTAAATAAAGAAAATAACAAAGCCATAATTAAACGTAAAAAAGGAGATACCCAAAATAACTGTTTATTCAATTAGACTAGCATACGCCAATAAAACATTCATATCAATCAAAATTCTTCAACAAACCAATTTTTTTACAAACATGTGACAATAAGAAGCCTTAACCCCAAAAAGACACAAAGAAAGAAAATTCCTTTTACAATCGGGCATTAAATCTAAAAGAGAAGTAAAAAGGTCTTGACAAAAGGTATTTTTACGATCATACTAGTAGTGTACCCCTTTGATGCAGTTATTTTATTATCAAAATAAAAAAAAATATAAATGAAAAGCTATCATTATGCCTGATTAAACCTTTGACCTCATGCTATTAGTATACTCCAAAGGCTGTTATGGTATTCATTACCTATTATGGTATTCATTACCTATTATAATAGACAATAATAGTGAACAATAGCATTATCTCATTATAATTATACCACAATCTTATTGTTAAACAACAAAATATAGCTTTTTAAACTAAAACAAAGGCTTGAATTTATAAGATAATATTTTAATTAAATGTGATAATGTAAATAAAAAAAAAAATCAAAAGAAGGTATATTATTCTTATTCACGAAGGCTTGTTACTATAAATCAACTATTATTAGTAAAATACCTCAAGCCTCAAAAACCATAATAAGTAGGGGTGGGCATGAGTCAAGTAGCCCGTAGGCTAGCCCAAGCTTGGCCTTGAAAATTTTATGGCTCGGGCCAATATTTTAACCCATAGTGCTGGGCCAGGTTAGGCCTAATTTTTTAAGCCTTAAAATTGAAGGGCCTAAGCTAAGATTTTTAGCCCATAGAGCCAGGCCAAGTTTGTTTTTTAGGCTCATTCAAATTTTGAGCTGAGCTTGAGCTTAGAAAAAATAGGCTTGGATCAAAATCTTTAGCCCATAGTGTTGAGTCGGACTAATTTTTTAAGATTCATATATATATATATATATGTTTGGTTACATTCAAATATAGCTAAATATAGATTCTAATCATCTTCCCATCATTGGATCTAGTCTGAAACTTTGTAAGTTTGATCACATCTAAGTCGGTGCCTCTTTGCTTATCATTTGTAGGGGGTCGTGCACCATAGAAAATGGAACGTTATCCTCATATAATGATTTAGATAATGATAAAGAATTTATATTTTCAATATCATCAAACTTCATCCTATCATTCTGTAGGTCCATTATTTTTTCAAATTGGTCCTCTAACTTTGCCGCTTCATGAAAAACCTAAGTACCTACATTGATCAAGTATCTAATCAAGTGATTGAATATATACTACATGCCAAAATGTCGATCTAAAGGAATACCTAATTTGTATTTTTTTTACCATCGAGTTCAAACACATCATTTAGGAATTATTGATTGTTGCAACTGCCTCAACACAATAAACAGATGCCTACATGGTATCTCTTTTGGCTCTAACTTGAGACAAGCACATTTAATCTTCTCTATTCCATCGTCAAACCTACAAATAACATTTCCCACAATATCATTTATCTTATTGCCTGTGACCACAAATTCCTTCTAAACATTGCTAGTTAAAATGTATATTCCAATAGTTTTCAAATGTTTCAAAAGCATGTATCATGATCTTAATATATTTAACATCATTCTATACTGTCATCATCTTTTATCATGAATATTTCTTGATCAATTTTACTCTCCAAGTAACATTGATTACTCTCTAGGCAATGTTGATTTTGTTCAAAATCTAACATACATCATGAAATATAGATAACATAGTCTTACTTACTTTGTAATTATGAGTATATTTCATGTTGCCCATTAACAAAAATCTACAATGGCAGATATTTATTAAAGTATTTACCTCACAAACTTGAGAGTTGCCTTACCTCACAACTTCATTATTTTTCATCCTTCTATCACCATGCATTTCGAAAATACCTGCCTTAGTCCCCAATGATATGGTTTATTCTGGTGCTTTATTTGACTTCAAATTATTTTGCTTATCCTAGCATATATGGTTTAATTAACTTCGAACACCCTATATATTAAATAGCTGCGCTCCTTCCATATTACCTAATCATCCAAAACTATTGCATAAAATGTTTTGATCTCTTTTCAATCTAAATAGGTTCATATTTTTTAGTCATACTTACCTTTATTATGACCTATAAATAAAAATAAGAATGATGATAAGTCTTGCATATTTTTAAAATCTTTTTATTTCAAAAGTAAATGTTAGTGCACCATACATATCTCCCTAACGCCTCAGTTATGCTTCGCCTCATGGTCGTATCTTTGTTTGCACTTCTCCTCTGTACAGTAGGTAACAAACGAATATGTACGAGATGTAGTAACAACTTTAGGAATTGAAATCCATACATATTCAAAAAAAACAAAGCTATATAGAAAAAAGGAATGTTACTTTCACTGGATAATTAATAAGCATAGCAAAAATTTAAATTAAAAGTGGAGAACACAACCTAAAGGTATATGAGGTAGCCTTGCATGTATTTTGCCTTTTCATATTGCACATTTTCAATACTTAAGAAGAAATAATTCAATGAATTTTGCCCAATTATATGTGCTAATTCTATTCAAATCTTAAACTATGTTTCAAGTACCAATTGGATATATTAGCCTTACTATTCAGGGCAAGCAGGACTCCTATTATTAACAGCATAAATCTTCTCTTAAAATGATCATCTCCATTGTTGCTATTACCAATATAAGAAATTAATTGGCTGATAGTGATTTGTTGTGTGCCTTTATGGCATATATATTCAATAGGTTTTTGCTATAGAATCACTATTGCTATCTCAGTTATCATTCAAACCTATTAAATAATGTATGTCCCATTTTGTGATAAGGATATTCACATTACTAATCCTAACTTGTCTCCTAACATGATCATAACATTTTAGCAACCAATCCAAAAGGATCCTATGAAGATTGATCGCTTGAAGATAATTAAATAATTTTGGTTAAGCTGTATTCCATTTTGATCTCATATGCCCAAAGATAATTAAATAAATCAATACAACGGTGTTCGTCTCAGTGGGATCAATTTCACCCATGAATCAAATCTATGAAAGTTCATGCAATAGTAGAATTTTCCATTTTTTAGATTTTTCTCACTCGCAAAGCATTACCAGAGGTTTTTATCCTAACGTCGGGGGGCAGGCTGGATGTCCAGGCGAGAGAGGACGGAGCAATGACGACGGCCATAGAGAAAGCCGAGGTAATTCCGTCAGGGTCTCCGGCGGGTAACTTCGCAACGAAGGAAGCCGGCAATGGAGACGGCTTAAAAAGTGGTGGGTGCCAAGGTCCCAAGCTGGTCACTCTATGGCAGTGCCACAACGGAGAAAGGCGACGATGACCGGAGCAACTGTGTCGCGAGTCGGACGCCTTAGCTCTGCCATAACTCCTAGTCGATTACGATGACTTAAATGGAGCAAGGAGGCGGCGACGGCTTAGATGGAGCGACTGGAGCAACGACGACGGCGACTCCACACCAGCGCTGATGACATCCGAGACGTCTTAGTTCTTAGCTCTGCCCTGACACCGGACTGATGCGATGGCTTAGACGATGATGGAGAGGACGACGATGGTGAACTCCAAAGGACAGCGATGAAACGGCACGGAATGGTCGTGCAATGGTTGGGAGCAATGGTGGAAGGCGGATGCGAGTACCGGCCTCAAATCCGGTTTTGAAACGCTTAAAAGCCCCTCCACTGATGGTGACTCCCAATGACGACAACCACTCCCAACGGCACAAGACGGCCGTGCATCGGTTGGGAGCAATGGTGAGAGGCGGATGTGAGTGCTAGCCTCAAATCCAATTTTGAAATGGACTTGAGAAGCCCGTCCACTGACGGCGACTCTCTATGGCATGGAACGGTCGTCCAACGGTTGAGAGCAGCGGAGAAATTGGATGTGAGTATTGATCTCAAATTTGATTTTGAAACAGACTTCAAAAGCCCCTTCACTTCGCGAAATTACCACACCAAACACGCGCCTCCAGGTAAAAAAAGCCCCTCTCTTGGCCTAAATTATAGCACCATACCATCAGGTCTCGTGCATCATGTTCGTATGAAACCGACTACTACCGATAGCTTGGTTGTTTTCTAAACTGTGCGTTTTTAGTTGGACAGTTATGGTTAATTTCTATTATTTTATTCTGAAAGTACGATAGAATTCTCTTGGATAAAATCTAGAAAAATTCTTTTGGATTAGTTATAACGAGGACCATCGGCAAGTCAACAATAACTATTCTTGCGTATAGTGTACACGTTCCATGCTTGGATACCCATTTGGCCAAATAAATATTTGTTTACACATAATTATCTCCCCACATTTTACTCCAAGATGAGACGGGGAGAGGGGCAAAGATTAAATGAATTGATGCCTAGAAGTAATGGTTTTTTAATTATTGAAAGTATAACTATAATCATGCCACAATAAAATGAAATTATCTATAAACATTTAAATAAAAAATAAATTATTTTTATGTCAAGTTATCTTTAATTAAGTAGGAGTGAGCTCATAATTAATTAAATTTAGTTATAACATAATTTGTTTATGAATGGCTCCTTTGTTTATGAAAGTGCATCCTTTTTGTAATTACTTTTAAAATATTATATATATATATATAATTTTAATTTATTTAAATCATAATTATACTATCACATTCAACATCAAAGAAGGAGAGAAAAGAAAAAAAAAAAAAGAAAAAGAAAATTTTGTCTAGCTTTTCTTTTTTTATTTTTTTATTGACATAAAATTTTTCAAGTCAATTCTCTCAAAGGATGTGTCCGCCTCTAATATTGACATTCCCAAATTGGAGATAGAGATGGTGACCCTTCTAAAAATGGAAAGCAGATCAGGCGTTTCCGCTCATTCGATTATTACATCCACCAATCAAGGAGGAGACCATGGGAAGACCCGCTGGCCACCCAACCTCCACCCTTCCATTTCGGAAACGGCCAAGAAAGCGGCTCTCAGAATCCATTCCCCGTCTTCATCTGAGACAACGACGGCCGATTAGCCGAACAGCGAATACAGAATATCCAAAGGCTCTCCTTCACGCCCAAAACATCTTTCCAAATATTATTTTTTTAAAAAATAAACAGCCCCACCTCTCCTCCCCTCTCTCTCTCTCTACTTTCTCCGCATCTCCCCCTATAAATTTTTCCCCTCTTTCTCCGTCTCCGAGCTCCGCCGTTACGTTCTCCTTCTCACTGGGTTGCCGGCGCTTCCAATGGACTCCTCCGCCACCGATTCCGACCACCCTCCGGCCGCGGAGGACGACAGGGTCTTCCTCGTTCCCTACTGGTAAGGATCCTCCAACTCCCCTTGATTCTTGCCATCGATCACCCTTTTCATAACGATCTGGACGGATTCGAGCCCTATTTGGCCCGAGCATTGTTGATTCTCGCATTGCGTGGTCTAAATCTTGGTTTGATGTCTGCGAGTGATTTCCGAGCAGGTGGTGGAGAGAAGCGCTGGAATCGGAGGCGGAGGACGGAACCAGGGGGATCCCCTACGCTGCGACCCAGGTCTCGTCGTCGTATGGGATGAAGCTCATCAACAATTTCTTTAGCTCGGATCTGGTTTATAACCTTCGGAGAGACAATGATTCGAGGTGGAACGACCCCGAGGTAGGGGTTTTAGGGCGGTGCTATGCTTTGATTTCGTCGCAGAAGTGGTCTCGGGCGCTCCAATGGTGAGAGAACTGGGTGTTTTTATTGCACGATTACTTGCTATCATGCGGTACTTAGTCTGATGCTTCTTTACCTTTTCTTTGCTTAGTTAGAAGATCGGATTATAGTATAATTTGTTGAGTTGGGTGTATGAGCAATGCTGCATGTAATCATTGGTTTATCACGTACGTAACTCACTATTGGATGGTAATGGCTGATTTTCTGGAAATGGATGTTGCTCGCATCCTAGGTAAATTGCATAGGGTTTAAACTTCCAAGGCATGCCTGTTTTTTAGGATTATGAGTAAAATGGTTTATAAGGGGTCAATACTTACGGCATTCTTGTCCATTTTGAAATTGTGAAATCTGTTAGAGGCCTTTTCAACACCATGAAGAGAATGGAGAATCATTCTTCACTTATTTCATTGTTCCACTCTGACATATTAGACTTAATGGATTAAAAACATTAACAAAACTAAAATATAGGTTTCCCACATATCACCTTGTTAAATATGCTTTCTAATTTATATGCTTTGCTGTATTTCATTTAACAAAGCAAAAAGAGAAACCAATATCATTTAATAGCTTCAGGGTATAATTGGTTAAAGTTCAGATCTGGGCCATTTCTGTTTTCTTTGAGTGTGGTCATCTGGTTAAAATTCAATGCAAAAAAACATATCTCTTGCTGATTTCTGAAGAAACCCAAACTCTTCCAATATAAAAGGGTATAATGCAATTGGGGTCAGGCTCATTTTTAGTTGGTTTTTTTGAAACCTCACCTACTAGTGCAAAGAAAATCAGTTTTGGTCATCTATTCCATTCAAAATCAGTGGTTCAGACCAAGATATTTGCATAATTTGTGGGGAGCATGTCTCTTGCTAGTTTGCAAAGAAACCCACACTCTTCCAGTATAAAAGAGTATAACGCAATTGAGGTTAGGCTCACTGTTAGTTGGCTTTTCTGAAACTAAGGTTTTAAATCCCATGTAACAAAGGTATTCTGGTTTGTCCAAAAGGGATGCCCTGCCTTGTCTTGATGACCATTCCAGTAAACCATCTAGGTACCCCATCTCTCTGTTCTTTTCTTTTCTTTTCTTTTTTTTTTTTACTTTATTTCTTTTTTTTTGTCATTCTTTTCTTCCTTCATTCCTTTCTTTCTTTTCTTTTTCTTCTTTTTTCTTTTCCTTCTTCCTTCTTTCCTTCCCCACTTTTATTTTCTTCTCCCTTCTTTCCTTTATTTTTTCTTTTTATTTTTTTCTTTCTTTTTTCTCTTTCTTCTTCCTTTCTTTTCTCTTTCTTCTTCTTTACCTACATGATTAGGTTTTAGAATTTTGACCCATCCTAGTCTTTCTATAGGAATGGGACGGGATGGCTAGGATGCCTCCCATCCCATTGAGACTTACAATCTTGTTTGAAACCTTGCCTTCTCATAGAAGGAAAACCAGTTTTGTTCCTCTTCCATCAAAATCATTTGTTCAGACCAAGATATTTGCATAATTGGTGGAGCACATGATTTGTGACTTTTCCTCTGTTAATACATATCATTTTGGAAGTGATGCCCAGAAAAATACAGATTTGAAATCTTAGATATATACTGCCTTATTTCTGTACCTTTAATCCTGCATGCTCTTTCCTTATCTAACCTCACCATGTTGGTAAGTTCCAGTTATGATTTTGCCTAACTTCAAATTCATTCTTGCTTTATGCATATTTCCTTATGTCATGCACATTTAAGTAGTCATAGTTGAATTCCTTTGTGAGTGCTAGTTGTGCTTTGCATTAATATTTAGAACCAAACATCTTTGACCATTGTGGCTATCCTCCTTTTAGCTGATAGTCCTTTTCCACTGTAGACAACTCCACAAATGATCTATGGGTGATTCAGTCTGCTGATGTTGCAAGAGAACTGCATTTTCCTTTAGTAACTAAATTCTGAAATCACATGAGTTTGCACCCCTTCCTTATCCCACCATTTCATCAAAAACAAAATATTATGGAAAAACATTCAAATTGTCTGACACATGAAAATCTACCCATGCTTCATGAAGCTTGATCAAAGAGTCAGCAGAGATGCAAATGCATTGCTATGATGACATGGTCAAAGATGCGCTTTACCTATAGATGCGCTTTACCTATTGATGCCATCGTTCTCCATGATACATGACACATCACTGATAGTTCCTAGGATATTGCTGCACCTGTCTTATTGATTCATTTGGAACATCCACCATGACTTAACTCTTCATGTAATTGTGGGAACTTAAGTTTGGTGCTCATTGCTTAGTTAATGAAACCCTCATGTTCACAGCTTAGTTAATGGAACCCTTATGTTCACAATCATGTTTGAACTTTTAGATTCATTCTGCAAAAGGTGCCCAATCATGTATGCCTTCGTTCTCATATATCCATTGAATCCAAGGTTGTTAAGCATGCTCTGGGATCTGGTTTGCCTTACTGATTGGTCAAAGTTTGATTCTATGCTTGTGGGGAGCTGGCATAAACTGTTTCTCCTACAGCTATATGGTTAAAATAACTCAAATATGATAGTTATCTTGTAATCCAATGCTTAAAAAACTCATATTCTGTTTTCTAATAATAACTTTATGAAGTTAATAATTAAATTTGGGCCACCTTCTATCTGCTTGGTCATATTATTTTCTAGCTATTTGGTCGGTTTTCAAATGCTAGTATATTTTTGAATCTTTCATATACTTCAGACAAAACAGAATAAAACTTGATAAATATGAAGCATTTCATTTTTTATCAAATTTAAAATATATGAGTTTTTGCATCTTTTTCTTCTTTTCTTTTACTACGATTCTACACATAGGAAAAAGGAAAGAATTATGAGAAGTAATTGTGCTAAATGCTTGGATAGCTTGCTTTTCCCCATGCTTTGCTTCTTACAATATCTGTGTTGTTTGTAACTCAAAATTTACTTAGTTAAAGATCATCCAATTGGGCCTGGTTTTGTACCAACCAAGGTTGGATTAACCATGAACCGGTATGGAATCGGCAGTGTACCATTGGTTTAGGTTGATTTGGTATTTTTTGCAATTTTTTTAACTTTTTTCATCGGTTTTCAATTTTTTTCCCTTTTAACATGGTATATGAGATTCATGTTCATAGGTTAAGATGTACTACAATAATATTAGAGAATCAATTTGGTTTTATGTTAGAAAGGTTGACTATAAAAGCTATTTTCTTCCTTAGGAAGTTAATTGAGATGTATAAAGTAAAAATATAAGATTTTCATATGGTTTTCATTGATTTAGAGAAAGCATATGATAGGATCCCTAGAAAAATCTTATGGTGGGTGTTACAAAAGAAAAGAGTACCTATTAGGTATATTAACTTAGTAAAAGATATATATGATGAGGCAATTATTAGTGTAACAACTATTGGTAGTAATACTAGCGAATTTTCTATTATAGTAGACTTACATGAGGGATCTACTCTTTATCTCTATCTTTTTGTTTTATTTATAGATGAGCTTATTAGACATATTTAGGACAATATTTCATGGTGCATGTTATTTGCAGATAATATAGTACTAGTAGATGAAATTAAGGCTGAAGTTAATCGTAAGATAGAATTATAGTGAAATGCATTGGAATTTAAAGGTTTTAGGTTAAGCAGAATAAAGATAGAATACATGGAATACAATTTTACTAGAATTAGAAATGAAATGAATGTAGGGTACAAATTAGCGACACGAAGTTACTAAAAATGATTATTTTAGGTATTTAGGATCGATTATTCATAAGGAAGAGATTGAGGATGATGTTCATAGGATTAAAGCATGTTGGATAAAATAGAGACGTACAATTGAAATATTATGTGATTGTAAAGTTCCTACTAAGTTCAAGGAAAAGTTTTATGGGACAATTATAAGACCATTTATATTTTATGGCAAGGAATGTTGGGTAGTTAGAAAAATACACGTATATAAGATAAATGTAGCGGAAATGAAAATATTGAGATGGATGTGTGGCAATACAAGAAAAGATAAAAAAAGAAATGAAACCATTCATAAAAAGGTAGAGTAACTTCGATCGAGGATAAATTAAGGGAAGGACGACTTAGATGGTTTAGACATGTGCAACATAAACCTAGAGATATACCTGTGCGGAAGAGTGACCTAATACATATGGAGAAAAAAAGAGATAGAGGTAAACCGAAAATCACATGGGAGGAACTGATAAAGAAAAATTTAGAATTTTTGTATCTTACAAAAAAAAGATTCAAAATAGAGTTGAACGAAGAAAAAGGATTCATGTAATCGATTTCAACTAGTTTGGAAGTAAGGCTTTGTTGTTGTTGTTGTTGTTATATGGTATATGAGGCTAAGAGCCTCTTGTAAGTTCTTATGCTCTCGCTTCTTCCTCTTATTTTTATGCAAAATCATTGAAGTAAATGTTATCATTTCTTCTCTTTCTTCTTTTCTTTTCATTTACTTAAGATTTCTCATGTAAATAAGGAAATGCGACCCATTTGAATTCAACAAAAAATCAGAATAGAAAATCATGGTTTAGCAAATATCAAGTTAGGTATTTCTACTCCAGACAAAAATCCTTATAAATCAATTAAATTAGAAATGATTAGAAAATAAAATATTAGAAAAATATCTTAAAATATAGTTTGTAAGACATGGTCAACACTTGGCAAAACTTATAAAGTTTTCAGGCTTAGATAGGATTATAGTAATAGTGAATCTCACAATGGCCTATACCGATTTGATATACAGCTCATCAAAATAATAAAATTAAATTTATCGTAAAATTTTAAAGTTAAAATATATTTTTTAGGATCCAGAGTATGACGTGTCACTAGACTGGAGGGATTGATCTTTTGGTTTACCTTTATTTTTTAAGAACATTGATTTAAATTATTTTTTTAAATAAAGACCAACTCATAAATGAGTGGAGAGCTCTTGTTTAGAAGTCTTTCTGATAGCTAAAATGAAAAGAACAAGAAAGTGATCCTCATTTATTCTCATATGCTCATTCCAAAGGTAAAGTTAAAGAATCTGCTATTGATTTTCATCATCTTTTTTTTTCTTTGATTTATTTTCTATTATTTATTATTCCATATATATGATTAAGTTGAGGCAGTTTAGTAACACATCATAGTCTGGACCATGACATATATATTTTAACCATAAGATTTTATAACTAGTTTAATGTTATTATTTTGATGAGCTGTGTATCAAGTTGGCATAAGATAATGTTAGGTTTACTGTTATTGTGATCATATCTAAGTCTGAAAACTTTAAGTTTGATCAATTATTGACCAAAGAATTACAAATTATATTTTCAGATAATTTTTCTTGGTATTTTATTTTTTCATCATTTTTAAGTTAAATTAATTTTCTGATATTTTTATCTGAAATAGAAGTACTATAACTTAATATTTGCTAAATCATAATTTTCTAAAATTCTTTGAATTTATTTTTGAGAGGAGAGTTGACTTTTTATTCTTAAGAAATTTGATTTTTTTTTGATATTTTTATTGAATTCAAATTGGGGAGGGGTATTCCCTTATTTCTATAAGAAATCATAAGTAAATAGAAAGGTAAGAGAGAGGAGAGAGGATGAGAGCTCATAAGAGGCTCTCAACCTCCTATTCCACATAAAAAAGGAAACAAATTGAAAACCAATGATAAAATAAAAAAATTACAAAAAAAAATACCAAACTGAACTGGTCCAGTACTGGTTTGCGATTCATCTAATCTTGCAGGGTACCAACATTTAACTGCATTTAGATACTAAGTGCTGCTATATATAGATGTAGAGAATAGTAGAAAGAGGGGGGATAGGGAACAAATATCTATAGGTGTTTGTCCACCTATAAATTCGTATGTTCAATCCAACATGCTTTCAAGCCTTGCTACTTGCCTACTTGTTCTCGTATCTTAAATAATCCTCCTCAAAGTTAGCATTCTACATGCAAGCACTTGCATATATATTATACAGGACATTGTATATTATCCTAATCTGTATCTCATGAACTTTTCCTATCTCATGCTCCTTACGATAACGGGCATTGTATCTTTACAAGGTCTTCTGCACATGTTTAGGGCATGCTCTGCATTTCTCTATAATTTTTGTATGTTTTGGTGCCCCACTTGTTTAGCCATGATTTATTGTGTTCAAATTTCATTTCCCATTTCATTTGCTAGAAGTTTGTTGCAATGGGCTACATCTGTTTTCCTTTATCGTTGTTTTGGCCCGCATAGGTATCATGATGTTACTGTTTCATGTTAAAGTTTCTGATATCTATTTAATTCTTCCATATATGACCTCTGTTTTGTTCCCTCCCTTTGTAGGCATAGTGCTTCTAATTTGATGATGAAGACAATCAAGAACTCATCTGTCACTGAGGATGGCGTGAATGATGTTTATCCTGTAATGCTGAGGATCTCTGTTACACGAGAACCAAATATATTGACCATAAAGATTGGCAAAAAGGTCTGTTTTGATGTCATTACACATTTTAGTTTTTAGCTGAATTTATCTCCATACCTGTTTAACAGTCGATGAAATTCTGAAGTAGCTAGCTTCCATTTACCTAGGTTGGTTGATAATTTATATTTTATAATTTATTTGTTATTTAATGGGTGCTAGGAGTGGCAAAATCTCTGTACTTATTGGGCTAAAAAGTTGTTCTTGGATGCCCTTTTAACATTGATACAGCATGAAATAAATAAATAAATAAATGAAAACATCTTTCAATGGAGTAACCTTTCAGTGTAATGGTATCATGTGAACAGTTATCATAACCAACTAGCTGCATGACTAGTATGCTATCAACTATACGCCATTTTCATATAGTTTGAGGTCCAAGACAAGCATGTATTAGAAAGGATTTCCTTTAGAGGATAAAATATAAATGCTGCTAATTTGATGTGCTATTCTCAACTGTCATGTGGGGTTTGTGATTTGTTTTATTAAATAGGGAACCATTCTATTGTACATCAATGGTGGGGCTGAAACTCATGTGGGCTGGGTCGGGCAGAGGAAAAATCATAACCCAACCCAACCTCTAAAGCCCTCAACTCAAACCTGGTGGGTTGTGGTTTTCCTAACCCAACCGAACCCAACTCCATTATAAGCTAAATCGGGGTTGGGCTGGGTTAGGCGGTCTGTTTGAGTTGGTTTAGTTAGATTGAGTTGGTTATGCTATATTGATAAGATTAAACCAGGTTAAATAGTAAAATTTTGATAAGCAAAACTTTGGGACATATTTATTGAATTAATATTTGTCAAATTAAGATCTGAACCATTCATATATTTCAATGATACATTTATACATAATTTGATAAGGTACAACTTTATAAACATGTTGGTAACCTATGTGAAATTTAAATACAATTTATTTATTTATTTATTAATTAAGTTGGAACTCCACCTATGTATGAGTTTTTTTATAAATAGCTGGTCCCAAAACTGAATAAAGGAAGAGGGTTGCGGTAGGTTGACAACCAGCGTAAAACTATAGTTATACCCCTATGAACAGGAATCCAATAAAGAAAATCGATAAAGATAGGGCGTTTCCCAGAAGCGACACGCTTCATCGGACATCGGATGTAGTGGAAATGGCAAAGGTAGCTAGGGCGGTCCCCGGAAGCAATGCGTTACATTGGTGTTCGAATGTGATGAAAAATAAGCAAGGGTTCACACACCTTCATGAATTAATGTGGGTAAAGAAGTTAGTCCAAGAAAATAAAAATAAAAATAAAATAAAAAAATAAAATACGTTTAGCAATTTGGAATATAGGGTTATTAATAGGAAAGTTAATAAAACTAATAGATACAATGATTAGAAGGAGAAGTAACGTAGCTTGCTTGCAGGAGACCAAGTGGATAGGTGAAAAAGCAAAAGAGGTTGATGATTTTAAATTTTGGTATACAGGTAAAGATATGAATAAAACTAAAGTAGGAATTATTGTAGATAAAAGCCTAAAAGATGAAGTTGTAGATATTAAAAGGATAGGAGATAGAATAATTTTAATTAAATTAGTGATAGTTGAGGAGTCAATAAATATTATTAGTGTTTATGTTCCTTAAGTAGGTTTAGATAGTGTGACAAAGCAAAGTTTTTGAGAGGATATGGATGGACTAATTCAAGAGATTCCTACTGGAGAAAAAATATTGATTGAAGGAGTACATGGAGGTTATGGATTTGGAGATAGAAATAGTGAGTAAAATATCATTTTAGAGTTTGCGATGGTATATGATTTAATATTAGCCAGTACATATTTTAAAAAGAGGGACTTTCATTTGATAACTTTTAAAAGTGGATATAATGCTAGTCAAATAGATTTCTTTCTTAATAGAAAGATTGATCAAGTGTTTTATAAAGATTATAAGGTTATAACGGGCGAGGGTCTAACTATACAATATATATTAATAGTTATAGATATATGTATTTAAAAATGAAGGAGAAAGACTAAAAGGTATAAGAATCGAAGGATTAGGTGGTGGAATTTGAAAGGAGAGAAACTAATAACTTTTAAAGATAGATTGATGAATGAAGAAAAATGGAGCATATATGAAAAGATTAATACCATATAGGAAGAGATGGCTAATAGTATTAGAAAAGTAGCTATAGCGGTATTAGGAGAGTCAACAGGAAAAGAACCATATGATAATTCAACTTAGTGGTGGAATAAGAAAGTTCAGTTAGCAGTTAAGGCTAAAAGAGAGTGCTATAGAAAACTAAAGGTAAAAAATAGAGAAGTATATGAAAATTATAAGATGGTTAAGAAAAAAGTCAAAAAGACGGTATGAAAGGCAAGATGTAAGGCATATGAGGATTTCAATCACAAGCTAGAACTAAAAATGGAGAGAGACAGGTTAAATGCATTAAAGATAATAAAAAAGTTTTGGTTAAGAAAAAAGAGATCAAAGAAACATAAAAAAGCTATTTTAATAAATTATTAAATAAAAATCATATAGATAATTTAGAATTTTCTATTAGCTCCAATAAGGATAAAGCTATGGTGTATACTTGTAAAATTAGGACATTTGAAGTAAATGAGGTTATAAAAAAATAAAAGTAGAAAAAGCTATGCGACCTAATAAGATTCTTATAAAAGTTTAGAAATGTTTAGATGATACTGGATTAAAGTGGGTGACAAATTTATTCACTAAGAATTTAGAAACTAAAAAGATAGCTAATGAATGGAAGAAGAGCATTATACTACCAATTTATAAGACTAAAGAAGATATTCATAACAGCTCTAATTATCGTGGTATGAAATTCATAAGTCATACCAAGAAATTTTGGGGGAGAGTAATTGAACATAGGTTAAGATGTAATACAAAAATATCAGAGAATCAATTTAGTTTTATGCTAGGAAGGTTGACCATATAAGCTATTTTCCTTCTTAGGAGGCTAATGGAGATGTATAGAGCAAAGAAACAAGATTTTTATATGGTTTTTATTATTTTAGAGAAAGCATATGTTATGTCCCTAGGAAAATCTTATGGTAGGTGATAGAAAAGAAAATAGTATTTATTACGTATATTCACATAATAAAAGATATGTATGATGGGGCAGTTATTAGTGTAAGAACTATTGGTGGTAATATTAGCAAATTTTTTATTACAATAGGCTTACATCAGGGATCTGTTCTTTGTCCTTATCTTTTTGCTTCAGTTATAAATAAACTTACTAGACATATTTAGGATGATATTTCATGGTGCATGTTATTTGCAGATGATATAGTATTAGTAGATGAAAGTAAGGCCGGAGTTAATCGTAAGTTAGAACTATGGCGAAATACATTAAAATCTAAAGGTTTTAGGTTAAGTAGGACAAAGACAATACATGAAATGCAATTTTATTACAATTAAAAATGTAGAGAATGTAGAGTACAAATTAGGGATCATGAAGTTAGTAAAAATAATTATTTTTGGTATTTATGATCGATTATTCATAAGGAAGGAGAAATTGAGGATGATGTTCATAAGATTAAAGCAGGTTGGATAAAATGAAGAAGTACAATTGGAATATTATGTAATTGTAAAGCACCTACCAAGTTGAAGAAAAAGTTTTATAGGACAGTTATAAGACCATTTATGTTTTATGGTACGGAATGTTGGGCAGTTGAAAAAATATACGTATATATGATGAATGTAGTGGAAATGGGAATGTCAAGATGAATATGTGATAATATAAGAAAAGATAGAATAACAAATAAAATCATTCATAAAAAAGGTAGAGGTAGCTCCAATCGAGGATAAATTAAGGGAAGGACAGTTTAAATGATTTGGATATGTGCAATGTAGACCTAAAGATGCACCTATGCGAAAGAGTGACTTGATACATGTAGAGAAAAAAAAGGCAGAGGTAAACTGAAAATCACATTGGAAGAAGTGATAAAAAAAGATTTAGAATTTTTGCATTTTACAAAAAATATGACTCAGAACAGAGTTGAATGGAGAAAAATGATTCATGTAGCCGATCCCAACTAGTTTGAGATTAAGGATTTGTTGTTGTTGTTATTAACCAAGTTGGGTTAAGTCGAGTCATATTAGGTTAGGACCGGGTGCGGGTTGAAGGTCAATTGTAATCCAACCCTACGTGAAGCTGGGTTGGGATTTTTGAGTCTATGCCAAACCTCAGATTATAAACCTTAATTGAGCCTTACCTAATGAATGGTTTGGGTGCACGTGTTCAGGTTGAAACCGACCAAAGTTGCACCCCTATAATGGCTGTCTTCAAGAAGTATGATTTGAATGCACTGTACATGTTAAAGCATGTTTGGTGGTTGTTGAAGATTGTGCATTGTGATGTGATGAATTTGGTTGGGCTTGTGAATTCATCAATGATCTTGAATATTGATTGAGCTAAAAGAAGGATCAAGATTATCACTGAGGTAGCTCAATTAATATAAAGACAAGTAAAAGATAGGGACAATGAAGCTAATTTAATAGTGACAGTGAACCAATTTGATGGGATTTGATTGTCAGTTTGAATTATTAGATTGTTAGGACAACTTGATTACAATGCTGGAAGTACAGGGAACAAAATCATAAGATGGTGGCAGTATTTTCACAAACGGACCATTTCACTAGAAGAAATCAGAGATGCAATAGTGCTATCATTACCAATTTAAACATAACAAGCTGTTTTTTTAGTAGTAACTGATTAAATTAGCATGATTATAATCTATGGTTATTTTAGAAGGAGAGTCTAATGTTCGGAAATCTAAGAAGCTAGTTAAGAGTTAAAAGATCTAGAATATAATCTAGAATTTAGTTGCATGATAGGAAAGTTAAAATAAATCTAGGATAAGTTGCATGCGGGTATCGGTAATGACTGGTTCTTGTGAAATGCAACTGGATAATCTGTTGCATGTAAAGATAGGTCGTTTGTTAAACTTTTGTATTTGGGGTTAATTTATCAAAGATATCATTCTTGTGCCAGTCAAGCATAGGCTTGGTATAGATAATTTTATTTTGCTGACCTGTGGCATGACTCAACATGATTGCATGCATTATGTCAATAAATATGTCCTATATCCTTGCATGATATTTTTGAAAGTGCATAGCTAAAAAGCTAATACTGGTCAGGGAATCTTTTTATTGCATTTATTGTACCGGTTTTGAATACTCAAAATGTGTTTTCGTTCATAATAGGATCAAGCATTTTAGGTTATATTTCATATTGATTGATGATAAACATGTAAATATGTTCTGTATTAAGTCCCTATAGCCTTCATAATTCAACTTGTAAGTGGGCTCACTGCAACCAAAAGGAATGCAGCTGAATGCAACCTGGGTCAATTTAGCTGATTTAGATACAACCTGTTTGCTTATGTAATGTCCCAGGAAGATCAAGAGGTGGTCGGATCTAATAGTGGGCAAGCAGGAAAAGCATCAAAGTGTTGAATATGGTGATGGTTGGATTTGAATCAGGTTGTCGGTTTTTGGTTATAGTGTGGTTGGAAATCATTGGCGATTGTCTTGTTAGATCTGCTGAGCCACCACTAGATATGCTAATATGGCAAAATCTAAGTTTGAATCAGCTGATCATCCATAGGGGTCACTAGATCTGATGCATGGAGTGGCCCTTTTTGATGGTGGCATGGCTAGATCTGATGACAAAACTAATTTGATAGTGGCATGGTTGAATATAGTGATTGCATTGCTGGATACGATGTTGGGAAGTATAAGGGGGTGAGTGGGAAGAGAAGCAGGGCGGTGCTTGGGTGGTCAGGGAGGATGAGCAGGGAGATAAGGAGAGGGGAAGGACAGAGCAGCCTGCTAATGGTGGTTTAGCTAGATCCAATAGTTGCATGGTTGGAATTGGCACTGAAAGACCATAGTGGATGAGAGGATATACGAGGGAAACTAGAGGACTGAAGAGAGTAAGAAGGTGGACGAGAGTAGAGAAGGGGGTGAGGAGAATTCAATGGGGAGGGGCAGGGAAGGGAGAGGAGATGTGGAGTGGAGAGAAGGAAGAGTAGAGGTGATGCGTGAAGAGAATAGAGGGGAATCATTTTTTGGGTGGACAACTAGGGTTCGACTAGGTTTTCTTTTTCTTTTTCTTGAACTTGTATACTATACTATATAGTATAGTTTAGATAAATGCAATACATATATACTAAAGTATATACGTTTTAAAGCCCTTTCAACCTAGATTCAACTTGACTTGCCAATGATGTAGATTTGTTAGAGTTAGATTTGTTAGACCTGTACCTGGCTTATAGGCCCCATAGTTCAAATTAAAAACTAAAAAGGTTTGAGTTTGGGTTGGATCAGGTTTCGTAACCACATTATTTCCAAATAGCCACCCCTAATTGCAACTTAAATGTGAGAGGCCAACTCAATGGCCTTGCCACCTTGGGTTAGCTCTGCCTAATACTAGATATATTTAGCTCTTCCATACCTAGCATTTTTTGGACCACCACTACCTTTTCATTGCACTTTGAACTGTTCCCTCTTCTATGCTTTTATTGTTACAATCATCTATTATTGTTTTACTCTATTTCCACTTGAAATTTAAAAGGATAAAGAATTTCCCCAACCCCAATAAAACTATTAAATAAATATTTTTTATGATAAGTGTACAACTAATTCGGCAAGTTGGTGATGCTAAATTAAATGGTCCCACTATTTTCTTTCATGTTCATTAATGATAAAAAAAGCAAGGCAAAATATTTTATATTAGAGCATCCATTGAAGGGTATATCTAGCTTAATATGATATATCATTCTAAGAAATAAAACAAAATTATTATTTATATTTTAGCATATCTAGTTATTCAATAGACATTTGGTTTATTTTGTAGTGAAAGAATTCTGATATTTCACATGTTTAGAAAATTTTTCAGAAACTGTGGTAGGTAATCCATGTGAGAAGGGTTTATAAAGGACTTAAAAAAATTAAATTGGATAATCAAGAGAGGACGGAGGTGGATGGAAGCTATAAATTGCCCTTTTGTGGAACAGGCACTGGGTACATTACTGCTGCTCCAAGTCTTCTTTATTTTGATAAAACTCAAATCCAGATGCTGGATATTTTTGATGTTGTATTTCGAAGACATTAGCATGCCAGTAATTGAGAATTCCAATTGTGGAGAAGTTTCGAAGACCTGCTTTTACAGGCATTCACACTTAAATTACTTATTCATTGAAGCTCCTCTTTCTTTTGAAAATAGCTTTGTCAGTTCACATACGTCGCTACTAGTCAGTTATGTTCTATTTTATTGGTTGTTTATTTATTGTACCAACTATGACATAATTTTTATTATTATCTGGGATCAAATTCTGTTCTTTATCTTGTCATAAGCAAGTACTCAGGAAAGATTTGCTTGGAGTAGAATGTTAAAAGTGCAGGTTGATTTGTATTGGAGTACCAGAATGTTTTTTCCTTTTTGTTTTAATAGGAATATATGCGGAAGATCTTCTTCTTTCCTTAGTAATCTATGTGAGTCTTTTGTCTTTCAGGACAACACAGTTGAGAATTACAAAAGAGCAAGCAAGATTTTCAGTGCTGATTCTGAACCTGTATGTTGCCTACATTCAATGGGCATTTTCTGCTTTTAGCATTGGGAGGGAAGTTTATAGCATTTTTGGGCCTTTTATTCATTCTTTCTTTTGTTGCGATAAGGTTCGCATTTGGGACTTTTCTGGGCAGATAAATCTCATACTAATGAATGAGTGGAATAGGTGGCCACAAGATTGTCAACGTCACACAGATCAAGAGGTAACTATCTGGTTTACTTGAAGAGAATAATATTTTTTTCTTTATTCATGATACATGTTGGTACACTGGTTTGGGCTGATCTTTGCATTTTGGTGGATGTATAAGCAATGTATAACACTACCCATTATGTAATATAATACAAATCATTCTTGCAATTTCTGCACTTTGAGTTCCTTATTATGGAGAGTTTTTACATAACAAATTAGGTGTTTTTTCATATTATTTTTTTTTCTTTGTTTATGTCTAGTAGGTTTTAACTTTAAGGTTTAAAATAGAGGGAAATACATGGTATATTTCATGATTTATTTGCAATATGCATGATCTTGAGTATATACTAAGATGCCATAATGATTGACTTCTCAAAGGACAACAAGGAAGCAACAATATCAGTATGTGCAACTAAAAGAGCAGATATATAGCATGAAAGCAACACGAAATACTATACACTATCATATTAGAGACCATAGTTAGTACCAATGATTCAAATCTTGGTGGGACGTGGTTTGAGACAATCAAGACGTCTTGTTCCAGAGAGATTTCGAGACCGATCTCGATCATAATACATTATAGTATCAATTTTAAATAGATCTATTCAGCATAAAGATATAACTTTTGAAGTTCAAATATGTTTAAAATAGTAAAACTTTATGAATAATTTTTTTTTAAGAAAAAGTCATCTTAAACAAGTATTAGGATGCTTGACTGGGTTGGGGACAAGACGCGGAGCATGTCATTATGTAGAAAAATCGGAACATCTCTATTCTATGAGATTTAAAACCTTGGTTAGTACTGTTCATGTTTAAATTGTTTTTTTCCCTCGAGCAATCAATTGATATTTAAATGGTTACATTGATGAAATAAGAATCCACTGAAAGGAGAGAAGTGCGAACATATGGACTTCTAGAGCACTGTACTTGTGCCTGCCACATCCCTTGCAAATGTGACTGAATATGGGATACAACCAATATAGGTAAATAACTTTGTTCTTCTTGCTTTCATTTGCCAATTGAGAAAATAAAATATTCTAGAGTTGTTTCTGAAATCTTAAATCAATCGTGTGAAATATGCCTGTGAGCAATAAAATCATTATAGGTTGAATGATCCTGAGATATGGTTTCAAAGTGTTAGTTGATCATCATATTTATGAGGTTTACTAGAAAATTCCTAGTGGATAATGAGCTTAAAAGTTTTTTGAGTCCGTGGGATATCTTGTAGAGATGATTAGAAGGGGCCTATGCATAAGTCATGCATAATTGCATGGCAGAGCTATAATGTGAGATGTGTTTCTTGAGAAACTAAGGAGGACAATCAGAAGCAGTTTATTCTCAGAAATCTTAGGATCTGCAGCGTAGGCATGTATGTGTCTGTTAGACTTTGCTTTCTGATAATCAAATTGAAGCTTTAATTGTAAAATGCTAAATCAATCATGTGCTTTCTAAGTTGAGGATCTACACTGTTAAAAATAAAACTGGCCCAATGTATGAGGCTCCCACTATTGCAAGGTTTAGAAAGAGGGGGCTACACGGATGTAGAGGGAGGGTCAGATGTATGCAGCCTTATTCCATTGTGTTGAGAGGCTATTTCTGTGGTTCAAACCTGTAATCTCTAAGTCACAATGGAGCAACCTTACCATTGTGTCATGACTCACTCTTTTACTATTAAAAATGACCTCTAGAATTTAGAACACTTGAAATCACAAAACAATCTTTGTACTGAATAGACAAAAAGCTGATTGCATCGATAGAGCTAGTGTACTAAAATATATAGTAGGTTATATAGTTTTTAAGATGCCATCATTGATCATCATTGACATATCTTAAATTACATACAAAGATACCTTTAAATCCTAAAAGGGGAAAAAAAATATTCTTGTGCCATTAGGGTTATATCATGAATACTGATGCTAATACTAGAGAGCATTTGAATTTTGGTTACCATGTGCTAATGGTCTGGATATTAATTTAGATGTCCATTGTTGATTCCCAACTATTAGGATGGGGGCTTCAATCTTGCTGGTGGGATTCAACTTTTTATACACTAGTTAAAGTGCACATGCATGTGCATATGTATACCGTGGAAAAAGGAGCTTAGATGAAATCTTGAAAGAATTTTAAAATTTTAAAATTAATGAATAAATAATCCACAAAATGCCCATTGCATCTAAAGAAATCTGAAAGAAATTTTCTCGTAATCCTTCTCCTGTTTCATTTGTGTCCAGGTTTCTTTTTTCATCTTTAAATTTATACTTATCTAAAGCATATTCCATTTAATATACCATTATCCTGTGACAGGATCAGGAGACCACATTTGTTTCTACAGCAGTCTTCAAATAGTTTTGAGATTCATAAGTGTTTCTGGAAAGGGAGAGTCCAAGCTCTCAAAAGAAATACTTGGTTGGGCTTAGAATGCCCATTGAAGGTCATAAGAGGGGAGAATCCAAATCTGACAGTTAATAGGCAATTATGCAGATTAGGGAGTTCACTTAATCTTTGAAAAATAAATTGTTTTGTGCGAGGTAACATGGGCATGGGCAAACAATGACATTGCTGGTCTCCAGCTTGGATGAGAAAGGTGGAGAGTTGGTGTTAGGTGATGGCTGATTGTAAAAACAGTTAAAACCATGACGAGTGGATGCAAATCTAATACACATCTCAGCAATTGAGTATCTGCAAAACTGACCTAAATGGTTGGGATATGACTTGATGGTTATGGTTATGGTAGTATGGATTTGGACACATCATTAAGATGTAAGGTTTCTATGAATCTCCTTTGAAAAGTGTTAAATGGGCCCGAAAGTATTCGCATTCAGACCTTCCAAATGAGGTGCGAATAACCAAAAATGGTCCTCTACAACCCACATCCAATATCCTACCATCAAGAAAAATGGTGATAAATGCAAAAAAAAATGCAATAAGAAAACATTAAGAAGCTTTGCTTCAAAACTAAAAAGGTTCTATGCTCCACAATTACAACTCATGGTTTCTATGAATCAAAATTAGCTGATTGTTGATTGACTGAGGGTATCTATCTGATAAAAAGCAGCAAGAAGGAATCTTGTTTTTTGGAACTTTTACTTGAGAGTTTCAAAATTTTAATTAGAACTTGGGTTAGATAAGTCTGTTCAAATAAAGTCTTCCAAGAAAAGAATCCATTTCCTAGTATCAATGTTAGGTATATGTTTATGTTATGTGGTTAAGATCTCTTGGTTATGGTGGTTTCTTCATTGTAGATTTGGAGCATGAAGGATCAGGATCCATGGCGAGGGAAGTAAAGTAAAGAGAAGTGGCAAAGGAATCCTTGAAAGATGAATCAAGTGGAGTTGGGGCTGGGTTTTAGGATAAAACAGAAGTATATAAAAAGATAAAGAATATAGTAGAAAAGCTTAAAAAAAAAAAGAAAAGCTCAATATTGTTAGGATAAATTACATAACTGGCATAATAAATAAAGATATCAATATTTACGGCCATCTTATATCAGCAATGACATAAATGAAATGTGATGTAATATTATAGTTCTAGGTTATTGTTGGGATCAACATATTCTTGTTTGATGTTATGTCTAGTGACCATGGCTACCATATGTGGATGACAGCATTAACTAAATATGGCATAAAATTAAAGGTCTTGGACATTTGTTAGAAGCATGGTTTCAAATCTTGGTGGGACATCTCATGGGATATTGGGATAGTTGTCATCCCAACTATTGAGTTAGGTCTGGCTTGCCATTATTCCAACATCTCAATCGACACATTTTGGGACATCCTCCATCACAAGTATCAGGATGGGCTGGGATGTGTTACATGAAAAAACTGGGGTGGCCTTGCTTGACAGGTTTTAAAACTTTGGTCAGAAGCAACAAATCAATGTTCGATGCTACAAAAGGTATAAAAAAATCATATGGGTTGTGATGTTCTTTTAAAGCTTATAGATAATATATTCCAAGAAGAAAAATTGTTTTTCATTTAAGATTACAAGGTCACTTAGAATCAAAGTTCAAAAAAAATGTTTTTGTTCTTGGTTTTGGTTGGGCAAAGTGAGTTTCAGTTTGTTAGTCTAAGTAGTCCTAGCTCTAGTTTAGTAGTTTCAACTGAATTCTTTTTTTAAAAATTCATCATAGGAAAAATGTTAAAACTTTACCTTGAGGATTATGATGATGTTTGCCACATCTGGAAGTGTATATTCTCTGTAGTTTCAGGTTAAAACGGTCTAAGATATTCTTTTAAAGTAAAATATATTTCTTGATATATATTATTTTATTATTTGGCAATAACCTAACTTTAGTTGTTCGAACTAGGAGTTGGTGTGGGTATGGGTGTAGGGAAGTGGATGTATTAGGAACACTTGCAGTAAAGAAATGCTTAGGAAGTGGGTGCGGGTCCAAGTTTTTGAGAAGGTTTCGAAGTGGTTGTCAAGATTCTTACTAATAGGAACCAAACAAATAAAATGGTAGTGTTTCAAAAAAAATAAAATCTTAAATAATCTAAGTCAAAATTTTTATTTCATGCATATCAGCATATGCTGAAAGTTAGCATGGGCATATCTTGGGCAAGTGAAAGTTTTCACATGGTTCAAATATTTTTACTTTACATGTAGTGTGTATATATATACGCATGCATAGATTCTTTTAATGAATATATATTTACACATACAGATATATGTAAATGATATATTTATATATTTATAATTACTATGCTATATAAAATATGCATTTCTATATTATCTAAATTAATATATTATGTCTATCTAAAGGTGTATGTATCTTCTTCTAGAAATTTATGGAAATATGATAGTGAAACTTTTAAAAACTTCAGTAATATAGCATGGGCATATCTTGGGCAAGTGAAAGTTTTCACATGGTTCAAATATTTTTACTTTACATGTAGTGTGTATATATATACGCATGCATAGATTCTTTTAATGCATATATGTATGTATACACATACAGATATATGTAAATGATATATTTATATATTTATAATTATTATGCTATATAAAATATGTATTTCTATATTATCTAAATTAATATATTATGTCTATCTAAAGGTGTATGTATCTTCTTCTAGAAATTTATGGAAATATGATAGTGAAACTTTTAAGAATTTCAGTAATATATATATATATATATATATATATATATCAAGGTATGATGAATTGTACCGAACCATCTGGTATGAGGCATACCAAACTATATCGCTGCGGAACCGGTATGGTTCATCATTTTGAAATACTATAGAATTGCCCTATATAGCACGGAACTACTCCGTACCAACCTTACACTGACCTTGTACCAGCTCAGGTTGGGGTGGTTTATGGGTTAGAACCTTTCAGTTCACAATCAGTATGTTGTTGGTTCGGTATAGGGTAACTAGTATGCTGTTGGTTTGGTACGGTATACTCCGTATTAAACTATACCAGTTCGGTACCAAAACGATACTGGTTCTTGGTATGAAACCTATATATATATATATATATATATATATATAAAAGTAGACTTAACTACATTCGAATGTTGTAAAGTACAGGATCTAGTTACCTTCCCCACCCTTAGATCCAGATGGATTCCGGAGCCACCCTACCATTTTCACTTTTTTCAATCCTTGGGATCTGTGAACTGTGTGGATCCAAGGATGGGGGAGGTGATTAGATCTAAACTTGAATACATTCGATTGTAGTGAAGTCTACTATATATATATATATAACAACAAGAATTAATAAATAATTAGCACATAGCATTGTTGTATAGTTTGAGATATTTTGAGCTGAACATGGGCGAGCTAGGCGTAGCTCATGTTCAACTTGTTTATTTTTTGAGCTTTAAAAAATTGACTCCTGTTTGATCATTTATGAATCGAATGATTGATATTTAGCAATATTTCAAGCTAAATATAGGTTGCTTGTGAATGACTCGTTCATTTAACAATGCTAACTCTAGATTACTACAAAAATAATAATTGTTCCATGTGGTAGCACCAATGGTGGTATCTGCAGCGAGTAATTGTTGCAGTTAACTGGGGGTGAAAAGTGGAGGAAGTGCAAGATAGATTGCATATAGAGGATAAAGTGGAAAAAGAAAACTTGATGGCTACTGCTGTCATGGGCTGAACCGACTTATTTATATAATAGACTAGTTTTTGAACCTAACTTGACTTGGAACTTGCTTGACAAGCTCGATAGATATAGTTTTAGTTTTATTCTAACTTTAATGTTTTTTATTAGATCCATCGATTGTGATTCAAATATGTCATTATAAAATTGTTTGAGGGCATGAGAGCAACTAGGCCTATGAAATCCCTAATTCTCTTAATCTTTTCTCCTAGACAAAAGAAGTGAAGCCGTTGTCCCCTATTTCCTAAATTAATTTCCATTTCTTATTTTATAGGTGGCATTTATACAAAAGGGAGCTTTGATATGCTTCTGCACCAAAAGTTGTGCAAATTGTCAATATGTACTTCAAAATATGGATTAAAAAATTGGAGGGATAGGAGGCATCCCACCTATTTTGTCCTCTTCCCTTTGAGAAAATAGGACTTGGGAGTGGCTTGGGACCTCGATCCCATTGGATGTGAGATTACCTACTCATCCTGGTGACCTTGCCTAGGAATAATTGGGATCGTGGGTGAAACATACATGATTCCCCTGTGCCTGATCCTTCGGGCCTCTTTTTTTTCCTTGGTTATGACACACTATCTCATGGCTTCTTTTAATGAGTCACATGTATCAACCAAATGCTCAATCGAGAGAAAGAGAAGAGAGAGAAAGAAAAGGAGAGAAAGAGGAGAGCTAAGTGGTGGATACCATCAATTTGACCAAAAATAAAGAGAATAGGGGAAATCATGCCAAAATATTTTTGTTGTGGCTGTTATTATGTAATGATTAAACTACAAGACTATAATTTTTCAATATGCATTTTATTTTTATAAAATTATAATATTACTACTTAAGTTTTGCATGTTTTGGATAAATTTGTGTACGTTCGAGAGCACTTGAATTACATCCCAAAGTAACATTAGTTTAAAATTATCTTGTCCAAGATACTATTATTTAAGTTAGAAAAAATCAAGGTTCGTCATACTAAGAATCGGTACCATTTCAGTACCAGACTGGTTAGGTTGAGTATGTATACATCGTATCGAATCGATGACATACTGGTCACTCCATATCGAACCGACAACATACCAGCTAGATAAATTAGAAGGTTTCAACTCATAAACTATCCCATAACGAGCCGAACCAAACATTTCGGTATGGTAAGGGGTGGTTCGGTACACTACGAGGTTAGTATGAGGTTGGTACTATGGGGCGGTTTTGGGCTATATAGGACGGTTTGGGATGGTACCAGTCCCATACCTTTTTGAAATGCATGGTTTTGCACTAGTATAGTTTGGTACTTTTCGTATTATGCAATTCGGTATGGTTTGGCATATCTTGGGAAAAACATATGTAATACTGAAAAAGGGTGTCTATAAAGGCCCTTAAACAAATTTATTTTTCAAACTTTCTACGATATTTAGTTTAATTTTCAAATAATAATAATTTAAAAATTATAAATACTTATATCAAATGTAAACAAATTGGAACAAGTGGAGGCAATTTAAAGCAAATTTCTAGTTGCTTATATTATTTGAAATAATCAAGATAAATTATAACTTATTAATTGAATAATTGATCAAAAAATGAAAAATTAGTAAATATAAAGTTGAGGGAAAGATATATCCCCACATAATTTAGAGGCAAGAATGACAATGTTCTTGGCAAACACAGGCCTTACTCTTATATCTTAATTAGATAATTGGTATATTTGTATATTTGCAGAAAATATGTGGCGGCAAATAGAAGAGCAAAGATTTCAAATAGACTAAAACATATCCAAGCTGGTATCGTATTCAAGGATTTGATTATGAACAAGACTTAGATGTATATGGATGCCATAGATATTTTACATGATATTAGTTTTGAGTTCGAAATATTTAACTTAAACTAATGATTTTATTTCATGAAAATTGAAATATGACTTACTAATTGGTATCTAGAATTTTATTTCCATTTTGTCACCTTTTTTAATAATTAGGGCTAGAAATCATGTAGGCACCATTCTAGTTTACCATAGGTGTATTGGAGAATGGAAATTACTACAATAGGAAGACAGACAAAATAAAAATTAATATCAGTATTTTTGCATAGACCTTAAAGTACACTAGATGGGGCCAATTTGTTAAAATACATTATATTTGAAGTCCTAATATATTTAAGAAATAGATAAACTCATAAACCCTCTAATAAAACTTGAAAAATAGGAAAAATATAAGAAATGGTGTCCTAAGAAAGTGTCGAAATGCCCAACCATTTTGAGTGTTGGGATGGGGAGGGACATGACACACCTCGTTGCATGCAGATTGGGGCAACCCTTTCTCATGGGATCTGGATCATTGCTTCAAATGCTTGAAAAGTCTTGTAGTAGGTGGCGGAACCTAATCAAGACCTTGACCCAATCCATAGCCAGCCTGAAACTAATGTATTGCGTGGGGTACAAATATCAACACACTCATAGCTGCTTCATAAACCCAATGTATCCCGTGAAATCTCATTTACATGGATGCAAACTTTGATTATTTTTGAAATGTTTGACTTCATGCCAAAATTTAAACTTGAAATGCCTTTAATGTGCGTGTGCACACATGCACATACATATGTGTGGGCACTTGCGCACACGTGCATGCACATGCATGAATTGTATATATAGTATATTGGAGTGCACACACCGATAGATACATAAGATACATATATCTAGCATCCTAATATCGATGCTTGAAGGTAGGACTCCAGCCCCAAGCAAATCCACTTTCCATATTTTACAAAAACCACCCTTTCCTCTTAGGGTCGAACTCTTTTTTCTTTGTTTCCTTTTTTGGTTGGAGGGGACATTATTCTCAAGTTCAAAGTCCTCTAAAAGCCTAAAAGTGTTGTGGAATAGAGGACAAAGAGTTTCAATAAGTCTTTTTGTATGTGTCGGACGTGTATTTGCTTCCTCACATGCCTGGCACCTACTGAGTTCTCTATGTAAGGACCTCTACACAATAATAATGATTATATCTTTGACTATATTCACATTGAAAGCAAAACACTAGGACATTCTTGGCATTCAGATGATGCATGAAATGATGAGAATATATGCGTAAGGAACTAAAATTCAGTCAACTCTTCTCATCTCATGCATATAAACCCAAAGGAGTCTGCTAATATACCAAAAGTTCACAAAATTGCCTTGTTGCAATGTGTAGAACCACAATTTTCAGTACTGAACTATACTATGTCTATCAACCATACTGTATGGCACCAATACTCAGTTCATCCCCCAAACCAAGTCTTGATGCCAAAAACTAGGCTAACACCAATGTTGTACTTGTCGGGTGCTGACATGAGTAACCCAATCGATACCAAAAACCTTGTGTAGGATACCCTAAATATCCTAATTCCTAACCCATTATAACAATGTATGCATCATCCCCAACAAGCCTTGTTCATCAAAACAGAGTTAGCTCTTTTTATTTTGACAAATGATCCAACTAACAACCTAACACCTACCTTAGGCAAGGTACCAACTACCAAAAACCTACTTTATGCAAGGAGGTTCCCTGATTGCTTTTGAATAAAGGGTGGCCCAATGCACAATACTCTCACCATTGCGGGGTTTAGGGAGGGTAAGATATATGCAACCTTATCCCTAAGTGTTAAAAGATTGTTTTCAAGATCTGAGCCCATGATCTCTGGGTCATAATGGAGCAATTTTATTATTGTACCAAAGCTCACCCTCAAATCTTTGTGGTCCAAACTTTATATATAAACTAAGCACAATGAAGAAAAGGGATTCATGTAGTCGATCCTTACTAGTTTGGGATTAAGTCTTTGCTGTTGTGTGTGTGTGTAGATTTGTATGCATGTATATATGTGTACATGTGTGTGTGCATGCATGTGCACGCATGCGTGTGTATGTGTAAAGGAGAGATAAGAGAAATGGGTTACACATTGAACTCTTGATGGATTATGGTAATGGTGTAGAGTTTGGACTTAGGAGTGGATGTTGTGATCCGCATGCTTTACATGGGACATCCTGATTTGATATTCTCTATTATGACATTTATGGACCGCATAGATCTTCAAGTTTTACATCCAATCATTAAATGATATTTTTGGGCAGTGATTGTATAAGATCTGTACCTTGTTAAACTTTTAATATTTAATCTAACTCATGTACAGTGCACTTTACTTGGGTTTTGGATCTATGGTTAGGTTAGAAGAGGGTCATCTATAAAAATTTAACTGGTTATCATGTAAAAGGATTTTAAAAAGTTCGCATTACCTTTTTCATCCCTCATTAAGGGCATGCAAAGTTGACCAGATAGATTAGATATGTTATATGGATCTTTTCCCTTGACTCAGGTTTTAAGTACGGATGTATGTGTGCATGTACATACAATTTAATTTAAGTATGTATGTGTGCACATATACAATTTAAATTTAAGTTTCCTAAATAAAATTTAAACATTCAAATTATTCAGTCATGTGAGATGAAGCATTTGATGGTGACATATTATCATCTGATCTGTCATTTGCTCATAGCTAGAGCATCGTTGCTTCACCTTATTTTGGAGTTCTTGGTCATCAAATTCTAAGTATCTCGACAAATGCAGCTATTTTAGCTTTACCGGTGAGGATGTCAGCATATGACCTGCTCTGAGTTTGACTGGAGATGAGCAGCGACTCTGGAGGTGGTGATCAAGGGTGGAGGGTTACAGGCTGTTTTTTTTTAATTTTTTTGACTGTCTTCTATATTATGGTCCATAGCCTAGATGTTTTCTTAACAGAACCAAGTCAACAATTTCCTCATCTTCTTTTTTAATTCCTTTCCTGCTATGACTTATTGACATATGCAACCTCTGTAGGTTAGGATCACAAAGCGATCCTGTGACCTTATGTCTGAACATTGAGCTGCTAAGATTTGCTGTTTCATACTTGTACATATTTCTTCTATATGCATAATGGAGTTAAAATAGTCTTCATTTTGGGATTTTAATATGGTAATCAAATTCTTCGGATATGTGACCTGCAACCATATTTAGATGAAGGAACATGAGATACGCATGCTGCATTTAATGAAACTGTTGTTTTGGTTTTACATGCAACCTATCACATTATGTTTGCCTTGGAGGTTACAAAGTCTTAATTGGTATTCTTATGTTCTGGATTCTGTGCCCAAGATCATAATTTTTTTTTTCAAAATTTCTTTACTGCTTATTGAAATTAAATGATTGGGGATATATATTGAAATAAATTCATCACAATTAGAATAGAAGGGGTGGTACATATGCGGTTGATGGTTCTAATCGATAGTGTTTTTGCGTTCTATGTAAGCTGAAGCTCCCTGCCCTCTCCCCAAAATATATACCCCTACAAATAGGGGGTACTATATATCTACCACTCGAAAATCACTATTTGCATATATACCACTCAGTTCATCCTATTTTTTCAACAATACCACTGCCGTTATATTTTTGGCTGTTGGTGTTAGCAAATATCTGTTTTAACCATAAATGTGTCAATACCCTTAAAAAAATTTTAACATTCAATTTGTAATGTAAATTACTTTTCGATAAATGTGTTAGGGGGTATTGATGCACAAGGGTAATAAAGTGATTTTCTATATTACGAACACCGTCAACCAAAAATTTAATGGTAGGGCAGTGCTGCGAAAATAGGATAAATTGAAGGGCATATATACAAGTAGTAATTATTGATGTGTACATATGCAGTATCCCATATTTACAAGGGGATAAATGCAATAACCCTTTTTTTGAGTTAGAATGAAATAAACTTTTTGAGCACTTCTGAACATGACACTTGGGAAAACCTTGTAGGACAAGGCATGCATACTTAATATGCATTGTGATTATCTGGCTAGTAGAATCTTTTTCTGATCATTATATGCAGAACTGCACCTAAAACAACCATTGTGAGTTCGTTAGAGTTTGTTCTTTCTCTAACCTATGGAAGTCTCATTGTAATCAAGCTCTTCATTAAACATGCATTTTAATAGTTCTCTGCATAAATGGAAGTTCTTAATAAAAAAGAAAGTAGAATAGAAAAGAATCAAGCTGGGGAAATTTTCAAAAGATGATGATTGCAAATTGAAACATAACATACAAATGTAATGTTTGTCTCTGAAATCCATGAACACAAGACATCATAAAATGGGATCTCGGTTATGTTAATCATCTTTTTTATTTTGTCTCTTCTAGAGTTTTGTAGTTCTGCTTCATCGAGCATCCTTCACATTGTTGGCTTCTTGTGAATTCTTTGCAACGTCCTCCTTAAATTACATATATAATGCTGCAAGGTTAACCCTTTCTTTTATTTTAGAAATTAAACTTCTTTTTTTGTTATAAAATTGCATTAATGATGCTACAAGAAACTCAAAGATGAACTTTGCATACCTGATCATGAGCTCTCTATCTTATATGATGCATACTTCTTGGAATGATTTTTGTTGTTTTTGGATCCATTTTTATGCAGATTCTTTTGGCTGTACAAGTCTATCCATTATCAGATTCTATGACTGGTAGAAGTGAGTTGAAAAAGGATGGTTCACTTGTGAGCAATGGCAGTGTTAAAAACATGGAATCTGAAGTTCATGCAAGTGGTAACTTAAAAGGAATCAGTTCTTTGGGATTGACAGGATTAGAGAATCTTGGAAACACTTGCTTCATGAACAGTGCAATTCAGTGCTTGGCTCATACATCAAAGCTTGTTGAGTATTTCCTTGGAGATTATAGCAGAGAAATTAATCAAGATAACCCATTGGGAATGAAAGTAAGTTATGATTGGCTACTTTGTGTTTATTAAACTTAGATCAGAAGTTGTTTTCTTTAGTAGATCATGGCCTTGGCAGAAATTTCATTTTGTTTGACAAAAATCCATCTTTTCTTTGGCTAAATTTTTCTGTTTTCTCATCAGGGTGAGCTTGCTTTGGCATTTGGAGATTTACTGAGGAAGTTATGGGCTCTTGACAGAACCCCAGTTTTTCCACGATCTTTCAAGGCAAAGCTTGCACGTTTTGCACCACAATTCAGTGGATTTAACCAGCATGATTCACAAGTTAGTGAAGCCTTTTTCTATCCAATATATTCAAGTTTGTGCTGAAAAAATGATATTAAATTTATGATTAGCTATTAAAATTCTACTCAGAAGATGAAGAGGACTTATTAGATTTTCCATCCGAGAATTGTAGGAGCTTCTTGCTTTTCTGTTAGATGGACTCCATGAAGATCTGAATCGTGTCAAATGTAAGCCATACATAGAAGCCAAGGATGCATGCAGTCGTCCTGATGAAGTAGTAGCAGATGAATATTGGAGGAATCATTTGGCACGAAATGACTCTATCATAGTTGATATCTGCCAAGTGAGTCTTTACTATTTTATGTTATTTTTTAAAAATATATTTCACCATCATGCCCTCTGAATCTGTAGTCACAAAAATGTTGTGTTTGTTTCCCTACACTTCTTAATTTGCCTTCTGGGCCCTACAGCGAAATAAATAGAGATGGGATGCCATGATGCTGCTTGAAGATCCTCTCTTTTTCTTAAGTACACCAGCTGATTTTGTGATGTATCAGCTATGCCTGCTGGAAGATATCCAGTGTTACTTGTTCTGATTTTCTTAGAATAATGTGCCTTATAGACTTGCTTTCTAGAGCTTTTCTGAAAATTTGAAGACATCTTACTTATATTGTACTTGCTACTTAAATTTAATTATTTTAGGAGTTCACATTAAGCCTGGCTATTAATCATCATTATATTCCTTTTCCTTCTGCTTTAGTGGAATATCTTATGTTCTTATATGGGGTTAATTACAGGGACAATACAAGTCAACATTGGTTTGTCCTGTCTGCAACAAAGTATCCATTACATTTGATCCATTCATGTATTTATCTTTGCCCCTGCCATCAACAACAATGAGGACAATGACTGTGTCTGTTTTGTGTACTGATGGTAGTTTTGGGCCATCTCCATACACAGTACATGTGCCCAAGTCTGGAAAATGCAAGGATTTGATTCAGGCTTTAATCATTGCTTGTTCATTGAGAGATGATGAGAGTCTTTTGGTTGCTGAGGTATGCTGTATCATATAACCCAGACCTTGATGCATGCCTCTATGAACTGCTATTATTATTTTTTTAATATTTTGTTTTACTGACTAGTTGGAAGAGCCCTTGCAGGTTTATGCTGGTTGTATTATTCGTTATCTGGAGGAACCTTCGGATGCACTCTCCTTGCTTAGAGATGGAGATCAGTTGGCTGCATACCGGTTACCAAAAGATCTTGAAAAAGCCCCAGTGGTGGTGTTTATGCACCAGCGCATGGAGGAGTAAGGCTCTGAATATAAATGCTAAGTACTGGATAAATCTCATGGAGAGCCAGAAGAAACAGGGTTTACTGCTTATTCAACAGTGGTTAGGGGTGAAGCCTGCATGCCTGGGTGGCAGGTTTCCCTATGGGCATAGATTTCAGGCAGACTAGACCCTGTTTTCTCATGGCTTCTTGCTAGTTTAGAATTGCATCTCTTTATAATTTCTCAGTCTATGTTTTGTAGCCCAATCAGGAACTTAAGTTTGTGTGTCTCAAACTTATATTTTTGTTGCCTGCTTTTCTTAGTTATTCTATATTTATATCCTAACCAAATACAATTAAAAAATTCTGCATTTGTGAAATCGACTTTAAAAGTAAATGCAAATTAAAATTTTGTTTGACGTAATACTGTTTCAATGATCCATAAGGACTTGATGCATTTCCCTGTCAGCTTTACTGAAGACTGGTAAGTATTGTCAACATTTTCACACATGCACAAAAATAAATATGCATTGTGTATGTATCCTCAAATGGTTGGGAAAAGGCTAGATAATTATGATTATGATTATGACATATATGTGTATGTATACATGCAAACAATTATATACATGTAGGTATACATATAGAGTGAGGTTGCCCTGATCATTCCATCTCCCATGGGAAAAGAGGTCAAATAGCAAGGCAAAAGGCCATACATCCATACAAATGTATACAAATACTTATATGTACGCACACACATGTCTGCACACACGTATAGCCTTTTGTTTTCTATGCAGTACAAGATGGCAAAAGATATGAGTGAAGAAACTGTAATCCTTCTGATCAGGCTTGGTTATTGAAGTAAAATTTTCAAGTTATTTCTCATAAGAAAAATAGCTGAAGAGGCATACTTAGTTCTGCAAGTCTTCATATTGTATGGTCGGCAGTATCATTTCTTTGTTCCCCGCTTCTAATGCATGTCTAGTTCTCAGGACCACATCGTGTCTGAAAAGGATTTAGTTATTGCTGGTGTGTCACATGCTTTTTTCTATTATGGTATTCTAATCAGATCATTGCTTTCAGGTATTACATCCTTGATAAAATGACTTCACGTTGGAAGACATTTGGTTTTCCTCTTATAGCAAAGCTGCCTGACACTCTAAATGGCTCCTTGATTTGCACACTGTTTCTGAAACTGCTGAATCCATTTCGACGGTCTAAGGATGTTGCTTTAGATGATGATCGAGCCAATTGTAGAAGTGCTTCTTTGGATGAATTTGCTACAATGGATGCAAGTTCTCACAAGTTAGGCTGCGAAGGCACAACTGATATGGAGGATGAATTCCAACTTTACTTAACAGATGAAAAGGGCCAAGTCATGCAATCAAAGATTGAAATGAATGAACCAGTTTTAAGGACTGGGTTGCAAAAGCAATTCCACATACTTGTCTGTTGGAAGGATAAAGCATTAGACCGATATGATAAGTCCCTTTGGAACTCGCTACCTGAGATCTACAAGTATGGACTCTTTGCTAAGAGACCTCAAGACTCCTTTACTCTGTATGCATGCCTTGAGGCCTTTTTAAAGGAGGAACCATTAGGCCCAGAAGACATGTGGTCAGTATACCTTGTTCATTTCTTATATTATAGAAGTACTGTGTGTAGATTTATAGCATCAATCCTGGAAGAAAAATATCTATTTTTTAGGACAACTTTTTATTATAGATGCCTAAGTGATAACTTTTGTTGCTTATGGACATAGTTATCAGGTTTCTTAATAATTTTAGAAAATAAAAATTTAGGGCAGGCTCATTGCTTGCTGTTTAAGCTTTTTATTTAATTTAAAAATCCATAAGTTAAATTATGAATGTCTTATTAAAAATTGTATTCCTATTCCATATGCACTTTCACGAACACCTATCTTTTGACTCTGGTATTTCTTTACCATAGCCTCTTGGGGGGCTGGTGATGGAAACTCTTTAAGTTGAGGTGATGATAATGAACAATGGTGAAGATGTATTAATATCAGGATTTCAAAAATCATGTTTAAAGTTCATATGAAGATCTCTCTCTCTCTCTCTCTCTCTCTCTCTCTCTCTCTCTCTCTCTGTGCGCACGTGCATGCGCATACTTGTGTCTGTGCGGACTTGTTATGGTGGGTGCACACATGGATGGCTATATGCATCTAGCGTGTGCATGCGCATACTTGTGCCTTTGCAGACTTGTTATGGTGGGTGCATACATGGATGGCTATATGCATTGAATCTTTCATTTGCAGGTACTGCCCATGTTGCAAGAAGCATCAGCAAGCTAGCAAGAAATTGGATCTTTGGAGGCTGCCAGAAGTTCTTGTGATTCATCTCAAAAGATTTTCTTATAACCGGTTCATGAAAAATAAGCTAGAAACATTTGTAGACTTCCCTATTCATGACTTGGACTTGTCAGCATATATTGCTTACAGGACTGAACAGCCATCTTACCATTACCGACTATATGCTGTTAGCAATCATTATGGGAATATGGGAGGTGGTCACTACACTGCCTATGTATATGTGAGTTCCATTTTCACTTCTGTCCCAATTTTTTTTCTTTTCTTTTTGTTTTCATGTTCTTTTCTTTCCTTCTTTTATTTTGCATTCGACTTGGTACCTTTTTTACCTACTTTCATTAGAGAATGTTTCCAAGCTTGCTGGCATCTTTTTCTTTTTCTTTTTCTTTTTTTTTAAAAAAATATGATTCAGACTAATGAGCATGGTTTGTACTGGTAAAAAATTAAATTGAATCTTTGATGTGATCTACCACTGTATTATGTAAATATTACGCTAATGTGCATGTAATGTTTTAAAGGTGTTTTTGATATATGGGTAATTAGGGTACCTTGTCATTTTAGGCATGTAAGCAGATGCCAAATATGTTACATAACAAGTAAAATTAGACTGCCTGACTATAATTTTAACACAAGCATCATAAATAAATCATATAAGAAACTAAAGGAAAATAAGTTAAAGAACTTTTACTTGAGAACTTATCTTGGAGTAGCATGACTCTTCAAATAATAAAATAACATATTTTGCCTGCAGATTGAAAAGGAATAGTAATTGAACATTCTGGAAAGATGTTAATAATTGAAATTGATGCATACTTATTAAATTTGGAATTAGATAAGCTAGTGAGTTGTGATTAAGAAGGTATTTATGCATCAATAAGATGGGGTTTTATTGCTGGTTGACTAGCCCACATACAAGGGGCTGGCTCCCTAGCTGACTCTGCCCTATATGGAATGGCAGAGGGACTGCCTAAACCTTGAGACTGCCTCTTAATGCATATCTGAAGTTTGGTTTATGCATTGCTTTTCTACGATCTGGCCTTTCAAATAAAAAATTAGCTGAAGCGACCAGTGAATTCTTGTTTTGATCTGACATTTCCTATAAGCATTCTCTGAAATGTATTCATTTGTTTCCTTTCTGAGATGCATAAATAAACCAGAGTAATGCTATTTTCATGCTGACGATATCCTTCTTACCATTGTAGCATGAAGCAGAGAATGGATGGTATGATTTTGATGACCGCCATGTTGTTCCCATGTCTGAGAACTCTGTAAAAACGTCAGCTGCTTATGTTCTGTTCTATAGGAGGACTTAAAAGTAAGCTTAGTTATACCCTTACTTTAGTTTCTAACATGCTAGAGTATTGAATCGGAGATGCTGGGTAGTTTTTGGACTTGAGTTGCATTTTTTCAGCAGTTGAAGCTTCATGTAGCCTTGTTTCTCACATTTGTGGATTGCTTACTGCAAGTAAACAGGCATCAATGATCGGGATTAAAGTTGAGATGATTGGCATAGTAACCACAGGGTAATTTTTGATAACGTTAACTTCTGAGTGTCTACATGTATAGAACTTCTTACAAAGAGAGAGCCTTGGGACCAGATGGTTATTGTATCTTCTTTTTATTCTCACCCATAATTTTTAGGATGAGGGGGAGATCTCTAGCTTCCAGGCTCTGTAACTTCTTGTTTCCTGATCATATCATATGTCATTTGATTCAATTAACTTCTGGTTATTTCTTAGCAACTTTATGTTGTATGTGAACAAAGTATCTTCATTCTATCTTGTGCCAATTTTTATCATATTGGTTCCTAAGCTAACCATAGGTAAAACTTATTGTGTGAGAACATAGTATAACTAGAAAGGTCACATGCCTGAAAGTTTCATATGCTTCACATGATTCGGGAGGCAAGTTACCTGCAGATGTCTACAATAGAGCCTTTTTAGTTGTTCACCAAACTTGGGCTCGGCAAAAGCATGGCTCAGATGGAGCATGCATTAAATCCTTTTTCTTCGTTCTCTCCATTAGGTCCATACCTTCTGGAATCAGTAGGCATTGTTTTTGTTAAACTTGGTAAACATATTTGCGCGTTAAATATGCAAATGGAATGATTATTATTAGTGAAGCTGGAAGACCAATGCTTTCAATATGCAAGGTGATTAATGAATAACTGATCTGATGGAACGTGCTAAAAGAATTTGGTTTCAGTTCCTTTTGCAGTCTAAAATCATTTCACTCTCTGTACCGCACATTCACTCGTTACTCCCAACATCCATCCAGGTGAGTGCTCTAAAATCTGCAGCCTACTTAAGTGGAGGGCTAGAGGGACTAGCCTGTCACAAATTGTCAAAGGCGATGGCTTGAGTAACTCATAAAAGTCACGCAAAAAGTAACCTAGCTGGTGCGGGCTTGTCAGTGGTCCCTTGGAATTGGCATCGTGAAGTGCGCCATTAAATGAGCGAAATTGGTTCGTGCAGGGTAGCTCAGTGACTTTTGTTTTTTTTTTTGGTGTGATTCTTTTGAGTGACTTTTTCTGATTTACAGTAGCATTTCTCATGCTCTTGTGGTTGGGCTTTTCGATTTAAAGGATCTCACGATCTTCTTTAACAAAGACCTCGTTGATGTGTTTCCGTTCTGCTGGGGACATGGGGACAGCCTTGACCAATTCAAGTCAATGGTCCGATTCGAATGGAATCAGGGTTAGATTCTTTTCGCAGCATATTGTTTGTTTTATTTTGAAAGGCAAGGTAGCAGTTGGTATCCACAAAATCTTCAACACTGTTCCTGCTGTCTCCTTACATGTTGGGCACTTGGGACCAGGCTTAACCAAATCAAGTCATAGATCCCTATCCTGATGCGATCAGGAATGTCTTGATGCCTGTTCCTGCAGTCAACGGGGCATTTGACAAGCTAAATTAGCATGGAATATGATTTGAATAGGATTAGATAAATCCATGGGTGTTATTAGTAGAGCTCTAAATTTCCGACTACCTACTACTCTGTGGCATAATGTCAAGCCCAAAATCGATATCCGATTCGATAACAGGATCTATTAGTTCTAAGGTCGAGCCATCCAAGCCCAAGGCCAAGATTTGCAAAGCAAAGCTTGGCCCCAACTAGGCCTGCAACGATGTCACACAGCTTGCCCTCTAGAAGTCGCTATAAATTCGGTGGTCTTGGATTCTCTGTCGTCTGCAGGCTGCTTTTCACCTCTCTTTGTACTGGCCCCTGCAAACCGTAGAAAATCTTAGGCGGTGCCCACACAGGGGACCGAATGTTTTCTACAAGCGTGATTTACCGTGTTCCTTCTCCACTGTACGTCCCATCCAGGATGCCGAGGCGGAGGAGTCAGCATTCCAAGGCACAAACAAACAAAGAGCATGGTGTGATGGATGCAATGCATCTTTAAGGGATGGCAAGTGAGGGTACTCCTCATGCCGAAAAGTGGGCTTCCCGCAGTGTGCGTTTGTCTCTCGAGGCCTCATTATTTCTTCACGTACGCTGCATGTGCAAGAGTGAAGGGGAGCTCTCCCGTTCATCTGGTTTAGTCCACGGAAACCTAATCTCAAAGATACCTCATGGAAGCCTTCAAATTCCACAACCAGATGCAGTACGTATCTCAGCAATTAATCCGATGATGAGAAAGCTGACAAACCCCTTCGCCAAGCACATGCATAGCTGTCCTTTCGTCATTACTCGGACCACGGTAGATTGGAAGCGACGACCATAACCCTATCATCCATCACTTCGTATCATCCAATCCCTTGTCCGCTCGGCTTTGGCATTAGGAGCTTTAAACGAGGTGGTCCAGTTCCACGCGTCAGAATACTTGACTACTTTCAAGTCTCATCAAATCGGAATCCTTATATCACATTTTTAATGATTTCAATATTTTAAATAAAATAGAATTATAATACTAAAATTTTTAAAATTTTAAAATTACAATATCAAAAATTTAATAAAAATTTATTAAAAATTAAATTGAAGTTCAAAATTTATAATAAAATATTTTTTATTTCTTAAAATATCTATCAAACCAAAATAATATCTCTTTCAAATTTTTGATGCTTCGTTTACTTATATATAGTTTCTCAAGCTACTAAACATAAAGCTTATCTAATACTACACTTGTTCTTTTTATGTATTTTTGAATAATATTTATTATTCTTTGAATTTTATTTTAAATCATCAAAGCTCAATTATTTCTTGTATATTTTTTATCTTTCAAATTTATTATTTCTTTATATTAAGGGTACCACGATAAAATTATTTTATGAATTATACGTTTTTAAAAAACAGAAGAATTGAAATGCAATTTTATAGTTTTATACTTTATTTGAAACACAAGATTTAGAATTTTAATTTTGATGAAAAGCATTAAAACTATAGGTCTTTTACTTTCATTGGTTTGGGTCTAAAGAAATTGTACGGATTTTAAGTTATCCGAACAAACTAATAGGCCTTTTGGGCCTTATATCCTTGTGTTATTACTGTCCTGTTCCAAAATCAATCTCTCTCTCTCTCTCTCTCTCTCTCTCTCTCTCTCTCTCTCTCTGGGGATGGCCGTGAAGTAATTTGAGAGAGGGAGAGTGGGGGAAAAACTTGCCGACGAGGCACATGCCAGAAAGTTTGTTGACTAGTACTGTACTAAGCTAGTCCACACTGATTGACTGGTCCCCCCCCACAAAGAGGAGAGCCATCTGATTGGCTTAATGAAAGAGGATGGCTTGTGGTACCATCAAGTCAGTGGGAAATCTAAGATTGATGTTGATCTTTGGTTCAGCAAAGCTTTTAGGGGGATGGGATATAGGCATCCCCTACCCGCTTGTCTCTCCAACTCCTAATAAACCAGATCAATCTTATCCTGAGAAAAGGGACAAGGACTTCGTTCCTATCTCCCAAGTCTTCTGACTTGATGCCAACCTCCGTAGAGCTGGCTTCTAAAGCAAACAAGAGAAAACATGCAAACACATTGGAATCCACACATGCACATCCACCAAAAAAAAACGAAAATAGACAAGCGTAATTCCACAAACACGTACGTACATACAAATGCCAATTTTGAATGGATTTCAATCCATAGTTACAATGACTATTGCTCAATAATTGGTGGCGTAAATTTTCCTCAAGTGAACTTTTGCTTTGATACCATGTTGACTAAGCAGTTAAATCCAAAGGCTTAAATTGATAGGGAAAAAAGGCACGATCTTTTATGGTACAAGTTTTGTACTGCAAAATGGTGTAAAAATTTGAATGCCTTCATATGTCCTATTTCTAACATGGATGATTGTAATACATTTGAAAAATATAGAAGCATTTGTTAGAAATAAGATCGCGGTGGCCATCTAAACATGCTTAATACTCTGCGGTACAAAGCTTATACTATAGAGGAAATTTTGATTAGACTTATCATAAATGTAGAAAGTTATCTAGAGATTTATGATATTCATGATATAATGCCATATGTTTATTTGATTTATGGGTTAGAGGCATTCCAGAATAGCTAAATTTTGGTCTAAACATTTTATAAGATGCTTGGACCAATATCAGTGGTTTCAATTCTCAATATATATAGCAGATGATAGACTCTAAAAAGTCTTTATTTATACCATCCATTTTCAAACAAATTGATAGTTAGCCAAAAATACCTACAAGATATCTCTTTAAGCTTTTAGGCATTTTACATGTTTTAGATCATTTTACTTAGTTTAAACTTTTACTGTGGTCTCTCCATACTTGAATTTCATCATATTGGATCTATCCTCAAGTTATTTGATAAAAACCTAGCCATACACATGTGTGCATGCAAACACATGCATTTAACCATTTCTAAATTTATCTGGTACAAAGATGCCTATGTACCCAAAGATGTTGCCACAATCTAAAGAAACCTATCTTACACACGAGTCAATGAGATATCATGAACTATTGCATCACCCTTTTTCTCTGTATAGGACGAAACTTTTTGTGGGGCATGTGATGCTTCTTTTCCACATACTTAAAAGTTGTGAAGTGGTCCACCCTTTTCTTAGTTGTAATAGAATTATCCTTTGATGGATTTTCTATGGAGGCGTAAAATACATGGTGAAGTTTAACCAAACAATTGCGTATGAACATTTCATAGATCAGATTAGAATCAAGGCTTTGTAGCAATATTCTATTTGATAATTTCTTTTCATTGGTTTTATTGCAATGGACCATTATGCATGTTTATCATGTTAAGAAATCCTATGAGTGAAAAGTGGCACTATACACCCATTAACATGTTCTTGGACATGAGATAATTTAGACTAGATGGTAGGTTAACTTGAACTACATGACTGAAGGATCCATTGTATTTGGGCTTTTGAATTTTTATGGGAATAACAAATTTTTGTGGTGAGCATTATGCAACTGCCAAATCAGCAAGGAAGAGATAAGTAGCATGCTTGGTTGAGGCTACTCTAAATGAGCTCTATAAGGCTTGTGGAGCCTGAGTGGGGGGAAGGAGAAGGGTTAAGAAGGATTGATTCCCCATGCTCCCATAGCCCAAGGAGATGCTAGGGCTTCCAATAGTTTTGGTTACCTCGGAAGAGAAGACTACTAAGGTTGCGAAAATCTTGAAGCTATTGGTCATCCATGCTTGATCATGAGTGGTCCACCAGCTGCTCATCTCCGCTAATCATTGGGTAGTCTTGGTGCACCCAAAGTATCTCCCCCTTCCCTTGCTTTACAAGGAGGAACATTTAGAAGGTTGATGAATTTGGAATCTTGAATTTTTCCTTCTATTCTAGCTAAGCATTCTTCATATAAATGAAGCAAACAATTATAATACTGAAGAAGTTTATCACACTCATCATTACGAATTATGATTTTGAAAAGAAGATATGAAGAAAAGAGGATATGTCATGCCCCAAACCCAAAATTCGAGCTAGGAGCCACGGCAACTGCCGTTTACTCATAAGAAGCTCCTTATAAATATGCAAGGCATCACCATATGATATCACATCGCAGCCATATCAAGTTTATTTAAAAGTTCTCAAATAAATAAATATTAGTTACAAATCATTGTTTAAAACACTAAGTCCTAACAAAATTAAATGAGAAAATCTCTTTATTCTCCTTGCACATCCAAGCACCCTCCATATGGTATTCTCATGCAACTATTAAGCAGAATCTAAAAAAGAAGATAAAATAATCTTATTCATGATCAGCCCAACATCTTTATTAATTCATCATGAGTAATAAATAATTAATATCAAGTATAATCATGGCAATCATGGTCAATATGCAATTATGCAATATTCATAACTATCGCAAGGGTGATAAATATTTATTTATTTAAAAACATGATAAAATCTAAAAGTGGCCAATCACTACTTAACTCTTTAGATAAAATTGCTAAAACTAATCCTTAATTTCTGATGCTTAAGGACTTCATCAACCTTTTTGAACCTTTAATTTTCACCTTTTTCATCCTTACAAACTATTGATTTGATATTAAAATACCTCTATTGAGCCCTATTTATAGAGAGATTTCTTAGAAAAATGAGGTTTTCACTCTTTATAAGATTCTAATATCCTAAAATCAATAAACTTTTCAGTTTTTGTAGGATTCTAATTTCTTTAAGAAAACTAAAGAAATAAATATTTATTAAATATTTAAAAATAGATTTTTGTTTCAAAACTAACTTCTAACTTATATAACATAATTTTAAAATATAAAAATTTAGATAAACACACCAAAAATCATCCTCATCCTATCAATGGTATTTTAATAATTTATCTAAAGTTTATTAGCAATGATATATGTTCATAAAATTACTTGAACTTCCTTAATTGACCTTCGATTTGAGCAATTCAAGATATGTTAAAAATCTAACTCAATACCAAACATTGTGAATAAAGATTCAATTAAAAATTTTAATTATATTATTTTTTATATTTTTTAACTTAATTCAATCAAATTGCATCTTAATATAAAGTGAGCTATTTTAAAAGGGTTGGGTCTCATAAGATAGGATGATGAGAGAGTGAAGTGGTGCTCTAATACTAGTTGACATTGAAAGTAGCAAGGTGATTAAGCAAATGAAGTGAAAGAGATCATGATAAAGAAGAACCAAATAGAAAGAGAGAGATACAAGTGGTATCTAATACTAAATTCAAATAGAATAACATAAATTTCATTCTAAATTCTTCATTATTCACTCTTTCCCTATTGTATGCTATTTATATAGACGTAAGATAACTTTTTATATCTTAAAGTATTAATAGTTACAAATTTCTAAAGGATAAATAATTTAAATGCTTTTACCTTAAGGTAAAAGTGGATTGAATAACATCCATTTGGATTCATTTTCATATTTGAATCTATCTAAATATGAATACAAATCTAGAACTGTAGACTGCTCAAATACATTTTAGATATCAACATATTCATATCCCTACCCATTTTTATGACGAATATGGATGCAAATATTGATGCTAGTTGAATATAAAAATTCATATCCATTTTTATTTGTAATGGATAAGGATACAAATTGGATATTAAAAGTATAGATACCAAAATGGACATAAACCAAAAATTAAAACTTTATAACTGCCAAATTAAAAATATTACTAAGCAAAAAGTAAAGTAAATTAATATAATGTTAATACAGATATTTCTTTAAAAGTTTATAAGTGTCATAAGATTAAGTAGGATTACAAGCAGATCTGAATATTTGGATATGAATTAGATAATTGTTTATCCATATCTATTTATTTTTCTTTGATGGATATAGATATAAATATACATATTAGCTAGATGCTCAAATTTGTATCTACATTGAGATAGATTCGGATATAAAAGTAGATTTGAATAAATATTATTCGATCTACTTTCATCCCTATATAAATTTGAGCATTCATCTAACATTTGTAATCATGTCCATATTCATAAAAAAAAGGAGGATATGGATAGGATAAATAATTATCTAATCCGTATCCTAATATCTGATTCTACTTATAACCCTATTTAATCAAATGTAATATTCATGAACCTTTAAGAAAAATAAATGGTCATATTAACATGGTATTAATTTAATTTACTTTTCATTTAGTGATATCTTTAATTTGGTAGTCATAAAGTTTAACTATTTAACATATATCCATATTTCTATTTGTACTTCCAATATTTGGTTTGAATCCACATCCATCAAAAAAAAAATGAACTCCTTATTGAGGGATACCATGACACTTTGATGATTGAGTTTGATGAGGCATTACAATAAACAGGTTAGACATTAGACTACAGGTGTCGACAACCTAATATGGAATGGTCACTCAATCAAGAAGGATCATAAAATTAATTGAGGTCTTATCTAATGGAGCCTATTGATTGTAGGTAACTTGTAGGTCTCAACTCCTATGGCCTATCATCTTGGTCTATCACAACACTACTACTCTACCTTATGGGAAGCAATGCAAGTGTGAGGCCATACAAACAATTGAACAACCAATAAATAGGTAAAGTGAAAAATAAAAACAAGGATAATTGATTAAAAAGAAAATGTGTTCAAGGATTTTTATCTAGAGAAGGCTAGTGAACTTAATATAAGAAAGGAAAGAAAACAAAGGCCAACGTGGATGAGGACTTGAGCCTCTTAGTAGAAAGCTTGGTAACCATTATGATATGCGGGATGAGGTCCTTCATATTGACTACATTGGCACCCTTTGGAGCAATCTCTTAGAGGCAGGCATTGTGCCATTGAGCCTGGATCACTCCTATGCGTAAGCCACTTGCTAGTTAGGTTCAACAATTAGCACTATATTTTGGTACTGCACATTCTTTAGCTAGCTAAGGTGCTTTTCTTTAGCCTCTAGGATGCTTGATAAATCTATCTTGATCACTACATCCTTGAAAATATAGCCCACCAATACCTCCACATTATTATTCTTCTCTTGAATGTAATTAGCCATTGATATGTGTTTGAGATGATTTTAGTCACCACTATAAAATATCAGCAAGTCATGATGATGAAAGGCACATCACCTGCAAAACGGATTAAATAGGTCCAAAACCAAAACTTTCGATATTTGACCTATGACAAAAAAGGCAAGTAAGGGCCTATGATTTAAGACTTCAAATGCATTGTTCTTGAAGAAATTATCAAGAGGCTGACTTGGGCAGCAACCTAAAACATTATATATTTTGACTTAGACAAAAAGGCAGGTAGGGCCTATAATTGGGACTCTGAATTCATCATCTTTATAGAAATTGCCAAATGGATGACCTGGACACCAATCCAAAAGTTTAATATTTGGATTATGAAAAAATAGGTAGATAGAGCCTATGATCTAAACATTGAGTGCACCATTTTTGAGAAAATTGCCAACTAAGTTGACCTAGTTACCAACTTAAAAGTTTCCATATTTGAATTGAAACAAAATAGGCATGTAAGGCCTATAGTTTGAACATCGAACGCATTATCATTTAAGAAACTTAAAATAAGTTGATGTAAGCATTAACTAAAACTTTCATATTTAGATTATGACAAAATGAATAAGTGAATCTTGTAGTCTGAGCACCGAGTGTGTCATCTTTAAAGAAATTGTAAAATGGGTGGATATGGATATCAACCCAAAGTTTTCATATTTTGATCATAACAAAAGTGACAATTATGGTCTATGGTTTGAACATTGGGTTCAATCCAACATACTAATTTGGCTATTTGACCCATCTGACTATTTAATAGGCCAAGATCAACATATGGGTTTGACTAACTAGTCTAATTCACGATTCCCCAATGTCAATTAAGACTCAGTTGATATAAATTAGATTAGATTCACAAATTGGGTTCTAGAGTCAAATGTAGCATTTTGGATTAGTGACCTTATTTAATTATCCACACCTACTCACTAATTAGGCCCAATTTCTATGGGTCAAGTCAAATCTAGCATACTCACTCAACCATTTAGCTTAATTAGGTCCAATCACCATAGATCAAGTCAAAAGCAACATCCTAGATTAGTCACATTGCTTAATTTCCAAACCTCCTCCATTAATTGGGTTCAATTCCTTTGGATTTGGGCTAGACAAAGGACATTGCTCCAATCATACAACCTGGTTACCCTAGACCTGACTCAGTCACAGACCATGCCCAGTTGGGACCATGCCAAACTTTGTGGTTAGTAGATTTGCCAGTTTTTCTTTAAATTTTCACTTAGAGACAGTATTAAATTTTAGCCTGACTCTATATTTGTACCCTTGTAGATTGAATCGGGTTCAATACATATTAAATTCGATCTAAGTTGGCTCAAACTGCAACTAAGCCTTTGGTTGTAGAACTTGATCCAACTTGATTGTGACCTATGATGGATTAGGCTCAATCCGAGTTGAATAACAATCTGGACTACATCAACCACATCCAAGGATTGAATGGTGAGGATTTTCCCAGTGCGGACTCCTAATGTGGGGATTTTCTTTTAGCATGGCTTATGTCCTAGCGGATGTTTTCATGCCATCTTTAGTGCCCTCTTGCTAGTGTGCCTCTGTTCCCTCACTCGACCCAGGTGAGACCTCCATGCCCTTGCTTCTCTCAACTTCTCCATGTTCATGCGCTGGATCACATGGTTCTAAAGCCTTCCATGTCTTCTTTAGATGATGCCCTTGCCTCATGCCATACTTCATCATCTCTACATCTCTGGATTAGGCCACACCCCTGATCATGCATATCTTATGATCACGGTGGAGATTTACACCTTCAAATCCTCCATGCAATGTCACATCTCCTCCATATCCTCCATATAACACTCTATAGCCACACATCTTCTCTAGATGACCCACGTGTTACCCTCGTTATCAATGCCATGTCTTCACTAGCATTAATGCCTTGGGTTCCAAGAAAAGGATCCAACTCCCCCATAATAGAGGAGGCTCTAAGTGCCTAGGAGGAAGCTCTGGATGTGACTTCTTTAGTCGATCTTTATCAATTTTGATTTGTCTGAGAATAAGGATTCTTGACTCAATTGAGGTCTCAATGATCAGCTCCAGTTGTCGATTGTTTGATTCAAATCAATGAGGATTTGATTTTGATAAGTTATTCATTAGTAGGGATTTGTTTGAAGAGTGTTGATTAATTGTTCGATCCCCCCTAAGTTCATTGGAGATGGAGCAGGAGTGCAAGAAGGGGGAGACAGGGAGAATGCATCTTCTTCACCACACCATCCATCTTCCCCAGTTCTACCTCTCTCCCAACACCTACTCTTCTTTTCCTGCTTTCCTCCATTGCTTGTCATATACAAAATAGAAAAAAGATAGAGGGGAGGCTCTGAGGCACTCCAAGATCCAAGGAACTCCATCCAAAAGAAAAGAAAATGAGAGAAATGGGGAATCTCTTGTAGTCCAGACATAAGCCTTTGTACATCTTTCCATCCTGTTGACCTCCATACTATCATTTCCCATGCCTCTGCCTTGGTTGAGATGATATGGATTGCAAGATATATTTATTTGAGTTTTGTCCTTCTTAATGATGATTTCTTTTTAGGTGATATGAAGTTATATTTCTCGTGGGTGTAAGTATCCACTGTTAATTACTCTTGTCTTAGGGGTTGAAAAACTTTTGATGAAGAGATCACAATCTTTATAGTTTCTGCTAGTGCACATGGGTATATATATTTATTATTATTGTATTTACTTAATTTTATTTTGTTATAAAGGTTCAAGGTTTATTATTTTTTTAAAAAATTATTATTCATATTTGATGTCTCATATTTGTCTTCCTTTTTTGCTCCTTATTTGCCCTCCTTTCAGTTGCAAGTTCAAGCCTCATAGTTTTGTTCATATCATCCCCATGTTAATAACACCTTGGAGTAATGAAAGTGATTCATTATCATCATAAGAAAAAGCAAGACTTTGATTTTAAAGATAGCGAAGCTCTAAGTTTTTAGTGGAGCGAGACTCTGAGTCCTCAATGGAGCAGGGCTCCAATGTTTAATAGAGTTGGGCTCTAGACTCTAAGTCTTTAATAAGTGAGGCTCTGAGTCTTCAATGGAGCAGAGCTTTGATTTTGATGGAATAGGGTTCTAAGATTTTGATGGAGCAAGGCTTCAAGTCCTTGATAGAGAAAGGCTTTGATTTTTGCCGAAGTAAGGCTTTGATCTTCAACGGAGCAAGGCTTTGATTTTTTATGAAGCAAGGCTTTAAAAATTTAATGGAGCAAGGCTTTAGGTCTTTAATAGGACAAGGCTCTGATTTTTTATGGAGCAAGTCTCTAGACTTTTAATGGAACAAGAATCCAAGCTTTTGATGGGGTTTCGATTTTCAATGGAACAAGGCTCTGTTTTCAATGGAGTGAGGTTTTAATTCTTTAGTGGAGCAAGGTTCCTTTTTAGCTTGAATTAGGAGTAAAGCTCCTTTTTGACTTGAGACAATAGCATGGCTCCTCTTTAGCTTGGAACAGGAGTAAGGCTTCTCTTTGGCTTGGACTAGGAGTATGCTCCTCTTTAGCTTGAACTAGGAGCATGCCACCTTTTTTATTAGGATTAGAAGTATGGCTCCTCTTTGGCTTGAATTAAAAGAGCGGCTCCTCTTTAGCTTGACTTAGGAGTATGACTCCTTTTTTATTAGAGTTAGAAGCATATTATTTATATATTAATAATTTTAAATTTAATATTTATATATTATATATATTACTATATAATATATAATATATAATATATTTAATATTAAATATAAATATAATATTAAATATTTAAATATTACTAAGTGCATATTAAATATATAATTAAATTTAAAATTATTAAATATTTATATGAAAGTCAAGAGCATAATATGAGATTACCATCCTTTGGTAATCTTAGATACCCACCTTTTAGAAGGAAATCAGATTACCCTGTTTTATGGTAATCTTAGATTATTAAAAATCAAACATTACTACTAAGATTACCATGCCTAATTGTTAAACATGATAATTTGCATGATAATCTTAGAATACCGAGATAGATTACCACCAACCAAATGGCACCTTAAAGGTTTGGGTTGGAATTGGAATGGCTTGTGATTGCATTTGAGTTGAGTATCTAAATGTTGTTATACAGCTAAAATTTAGTAATTGATAATCAAATATAATTTTATTAAAAATATAAATGAGATTAAAAGGAACTAACTTAGACCTAAATTTGTATTCAAAAACTTCTAATTCTATTTAAGTACATGATTGTCCTTAAGTTTATAAATTAAGATATTAAAAATATTTATTAATATACTTAAATGCATTATAAATAAAATCTACCAAAATAAATAATAAAATATAAATATTTTGATATTATTAAGTGAAAAAAGAGAGAAGATCTAGTTGTTAAGTTAAAAAGGAGAATTAGTTTAAATAAAAATTTATTCAATGAATTGATAAAGATAGTTGGAGTGAAAAAAATAAGATTTATATAATTAATTTACATAGTTAATGTTTATGAGTCAAACTCAATAAAGTTTGGATCAAGTTGGGTCAAAAGATGCAAGATCTAGATCTGAACTGAAATTTATATTGGATCCAATTTTCAAATCCTACCCAACCCATAGGTCTTTAAATGCAGATCAGGTCGAAACTAAGTCAGATCATAAGTTGACCCAATCCATTTGTAGCTTTATATAGAAATGTGTTCCTAATTATTTTAGAATTGAATTCCTCTCAATTTTTTTTTAAAAAAGTCTTACCACGCACTTTTGTTGGAAATAAAATTTCTTTGAAAATTTGTTCCAAAAATTCCAAAATCTTGGATTTGGATTCCTTTGGTTTGTGTTATTGGGGATGTTCCATACTTTGCATCATGCTGACATTCTATTTTATGAAATAAAATAAAAAAATAAAATACCGTATTGATGTGTACACTCTAGGTCCCTAAACGAAAACAAGAGTATGCATGGTGGGTTTCAGTTTGGATGTCCTCCAAGCATTTTTTTCTGCACCTTTGAATCAATAGAGCCGATTACTCTGAAAGCCATATTGCCTCCTTTGAACTTGTCTCTTGTTTTCAACACAATAAAGACTTGCCAATTCTTAAAAATCATATAATGTTAATGTTCTTTTCTTTTGCCTTGAAAAGCACTCATGTTGTTTTGTATCAGAGCTTATAGAGTTTTAGACCTGACAAGATACACATGATCCACTAGATTAGAAATGTATTAGCATTCCATCATAAACATATTACTTGGAACATTAACAATGCAGTGCATGTGTTTTTGTATGTCTAATATGAATTTGTAGTTTTGAGAAATCTTTATATATAGGTTTTAGTTCTAGCTCCACTCAACTTGAAATGAACTCTACTTGACCCTTGGAGTAGCATCATCTAACTTTTCTTTATTGGTACAAATCATATATGATTTTAGATTTTCCACTTGAATCCTAAAAACATGCCCCTATCGCTTATAGAGTACAATCACCTCTTATTTATTTATTGATCCATGTTAACCATATTTTCTATAGAGATAGAAGAATCCTTGATCTCAGTCAAGCTGCATACTACTTTTTATTCTCGCAAGCAGTTCGATCTTGCCTATGTTATGATACCTCCTTGACAAGGTTATGATACCTACTTGACAGGGGGGCTTACATTACTACTAAAGGCGCATTTGGTATGGCAGCATGGTGTTAAAAACTGGATTGGTAAAACGTGGGCTTCATCATTTCACCAGCATTTTATATTAGAAATCATGAGATTAGCAAACTGATGCCTTCACCTGTGTTTATAAATCCCACGGGATTGGATTAGCAATCCCATGCAATAAGCCAAATGCACCCAAAGAGTCTATATACCAGTCCACCTACCTACTTAACATAAACAATACAGGTTATCATCCTGTGAATCAAATCATATAGTACTGAAAGTTTTAGAATTCCAAACTCTTAGTTTTAGGTCTAAAAATGAGTTAAGGTGATCATGGAATGGCATTATCTATCATTTATTTAATAATGTGGTGCAAATACATGCATCGGACGTAAGTTTTTGAAAGAGTTCTTTTTTTTTTTTTTTTTGGAAAAATACATAGTTTTTGAAAGCAAAAGACCTTTCAAAAATATGAAATCTAGTGATAAATGAATCCCAAATATAGACGTGAGCAGTGATGAGATGAAGTTCTTCTTGAATAAGAGTTCAATGTTTCATTGAACATATTTCCACCTAATCCATATTTTGCAAAGTAGTTGGTAAAATTAACCAATATTCCTTAGCAATTGTCTTTTCATCTGTGTGTCATTAGTTGGTCTTGCTTTAGTTTTGTACCTTCATGTTTGAGCTACACCAAATCCACCTGAAATTAAGTTGGGATCCTACAACCCATGTCAGCCCATCTATCAATGCTCATGAATTAACCTAACCCACCTAACCAAACTGTATGACAGAGCACCTAATTGATCCAACCTTGCAATGTTTATAAGATGAGTTATTCTGAAGTATCAAATGAGAGTAACCACTCTATAAAATCCTTAGTTTAAGCTCATGAAATTGCTCGACTCAAATAAAGTCTAACCCCATGGCATCCAACCAAATAAAATTTTCGTTTTAAAATTTCATGCATACTTGACCAAAATTGGAAGGGTTTACCTAGAGTACTTTTATAAGATTCTTTTGGGAAACCAGGATTTAATCCCACCGTTCAAAATCTCTTTCAAAGCCTTCAGCCCTTATACCATCTCCTAAGATCCTTTTACTTTTCAATACCACCCCTATATAGTTAGAAGTATGGTAGCGAAAGCCAAACCGGAAAGCTCTAACTAGACTCCAATTTAGTCAGGCTTTGATGGAATCTGGTTTTCAAGTTGGGTTAGTTTCTCACCCCTAGTAAGATTAATAATTTACAAGGTCAACCTCAAAGTTGTGTACCATATATCCGGAAAAGAGAAACAAAATATAAATGGGAAACCATATCAATAATTAAAGGACAATTAAATGGTCATAATAAAGCTTATTGTGTACTTGTTCATGTCATGATCTTATTTAATTCATTTATGCTTTTCACTTTTTCTTTATTGAAGTGCCCCAATTAGGGGTACATAAGAAAACTGATTAAACCATAAAATTGATTAGAACCTTTTTTTTTGTCTTTTGATTTGATTTTGACCTAAAAATTTCTAAAATCAAAAAAAATAAATTTGGTTTTTGTTTGAATTTTAAAAAAAATCAATATAAACATAGAGAGAGAAAGAGAGCTGAATTTGGTTACACTCATGCGTAATCAAACTCAAATTCGATCGCTTCTACCACGATTATATCGGCATGGATCTTTAAGCTAAAAGCCACTTATTAATCACTATTTTCTGTTAAAAAGAATTCTAATGAAATAAACATAAACATATAAAAAATAAACAGAAATAAGAAATAATAAATTCAAACATGATGGAAGTAAACACTATCTGTTTTAGGGTTGACAATAAATACTTATCCTAAAGAATAAATACTAACATATCTAAAGGAACAAACATAAACTATTTTACATATGGTGCACTATGAAAAACAAGATACATTTATAGAGACAGAACAGATGGGATGTGCAGGTGTGTCTAGTCTCTATGTGCCTTATACCTCAGAGTATATAAAATACAGCATTTTCGGTTAAATAGTTTTTATTTATTCTTGCAGTATTTATGTTTACCATCCAAACTAGGTGTTTATCGATTCAAAGTTAGCTATTTATTCTGTATATGATATTTATTCTATAAGATAAATATTTATCGTAAATAGTCAATAAGTCGAACTGAAACCAAACCGAGTTTTTTAGTTTAATTTGGTTCCATTTATTGGAGCAGTTGATTCAGTATTGGTTTTAGTTTTAGGAAATCATTTTACATTAGTTTGATGCCCAAAAAATCTCTAAATTGATCTGATTCCATTTGTGCACACTCCTAGCTACAATATATGGAAGACAGGCTTTGCTTGTTCAATGAAAAGTAATAAATAAATTGAATGCCAGCATGTAATTTTAGGAGAAGGAAGAAGGAAAGAATAACCCTCGCTGTTTTACCATGATCTGTGGGAGGATGGGGCATCGTAAACCATGAAAGGGGACACTGCAGAGCTACATTTGTTTGATAATGATAAAGACCCATCAAGAAGCCACCCAGAAAAGCATTAGTAATTCCGCATAATAAAACAAACATCTTCTCAATCATTGCCCACACATCTAAACAGTCCAATCGACAAGACAGAACATGGACGGAAGCATGCCTGCATCAATGAGCAAAGCTTGTGCCCATTTTGCCACATGTTTCAAATAGTGGTGTTACGATAGCTATAAAAGCTTTGATAATAATTTCTACCTACCTCCCTTTATATTATTAAAATAAATAACATAAAATATATAATGGATATTATATTATTTTATGTTATGGCTTTTTATTTTCTACTGTAACATATTGCTATTACATAAAAATGGCATTATTTTCGCTTGTTCCTTATTTTAAATAAAAATATTTTTTCAAAATTGAATTTTTTCCTCAATATTCTCTTGAAAGATGATCATATGGTCCAAACAAATGTTTTTATCTAATTGAAAAATAAAAGGAAAAAGATGCTTTTATTTTTCAGGTATTCTTTGTTATTTTTCATTGCAGTACGATTATCATAGCCATTAATTCAAAAGGCTATTTTCTGAGACATAATTGCTGTTGTAAATATATATTAATGATTAATGGAGGTTTCGTTGGGGGTCCATTATTATAACAGGAATTTTTGAGGGTAAGCTTTTAAGGGCTTGAGGGTTGGCTCCAAGGAGTTGAAGCCTTAACCTCTAATCTAAGTAGCATAAGGTGATACCATCAAAATACCTGTGGTGGGATAACGAGTTATTTTAAAATCTTACGCATACGTGACAATAAGAAACAAAAAGATCAGAGAAGAGAAGAGAAGCGGCGCATCCTGTCATTGTTCCCCCTTCTTTTTTCCGCGGAGAACACACGACACATAAAATGGAAGTAACAACAACAAACTAAGCATCCGAGAAGTAAAAGTTGGATCATCTTGTGAGTATTTGCTATTGATAAAAGCGAAAGTTAAGAATATTTTCTACTAATGAGAGTGGAGGTTGGAGGCTGGATTCTGTACTTAACTATCGGCTTAGGAACCAAGTTAACTTGAACTTGTCACTTCTGAAAAATATTAGGGAAGATGTTACTAGTGTATAATTTTGGCTGGACGCTAAGTAGCTGTAAACTAGATGGGTAGCGTTAATGTTTCTAGACGAATTGATGCGGGCTCTTGCAGACGGATCTATTTATTCTGGATGTGACGCATGTTCCCTTTGTCACCTCAGAGTATTTGACTGACTTTTTCGAATGCGTATGATCAAAGATTACATTTTATGCATCAAGGGTAGCTTGCGTAACCATCAAGCTTACAGCGACCATAGCTCTACTTGTTTCAATTACGCCAAACTAATCTCATCTTCCATGTTTACTTGTTTCCTTTTATTTCCTTTTTTTTGACTTTTCATTGTCAATTCCGTTGTTTGAATACAAACCATGACTTCAAACTGCAACCAAAGATTAAAAAAGTTTAAAAAAATTTAATAGAATACATAAATAAATAAATAAAACATTGCATTTAAGAAGATTAAGTGCCAACCAAAATAAGTCTAAGGTTGCGAAACAGTTGGATATTCCATGCAAGCATGTCACAATCAGCAATATATATATGGTTTTAAATTCAATGAACTAGAGATAAATATGACCTCTTGAATTTATGCAACCATTTTTTAGCTAATACTCTAGCTGGAATCTCTTGCTAGTGACTTCATGCTAATCTTCCCAAGTGAGCCCCGTGTATACAGTTAACTTGTACATATTGCCTGTCATATCATCAGCATCAGCAAACACACCAATGGAAAGCAATTTAAACACGGGCTCTTATTAAAAAGAAAAGGATTTTTTTTTCTCCCCTTTTAACACAGTAACAATTGGCTGTCATTCATTACTCAAGGCCGCAGTGAGCCTAAACATGCTGAACTTTAGGCTGCTCGGTCTTGGCTTGTGATGAAAGTAGTATTCAAACAAGCTTAACTACTGTTGTGCATAGAGTCAACTCTGATACTATTTTGTTGGGTCTAGATATCAATTATTGTGCATAGTGAAGAAGAGATCAATGAAAAAGAAAAGAAAAAAATAGTTAAGAGAATGCACATAGAATTTAACATGGTTTTGTCACTGGCCTATATCTATGGGGGAAGAAGAGCAATGAAATTTTACTATGAATATTTAAAGATTACAAGAATTATTTTCTCATCAGAAACTCTCTTACAAAACCCTAAATCCACTTACACCTAACAGAATTCTCTTTTAAACTCTCTCAATAATGCTCTAGGTTTTTTGTTACCATGAAGGCTAGGGCTATAAATGCTTTTGTAAAGGAAGAATTTACAATGTACTACATAAACTAGGACTTATTTTCTCTCTATATATATGAAAATATGTCTTAATCAAGCTTGTAAATTCTAAGACAAACTATGACAAATCTCTAGCTTAGCTTAAATTTTTAAGCAATGCTGAAAAAAAATAAGATAACTAAAATCTTTCTTCAGCCACATGCCTCAAAGGGGTATATTTCAAGTGCTGCATATACCAATCAAGTCTAAGCTATGCTTGAACTTAGCAATCAAAAGAGGCTTGGTCAATATATCCGCTGTGTTGTCTTCAATACCTATCTTCTTCACAACAATGTTATCTCGTGCTATGACATCTCGAACAAAATGATACTTCACATCAATGTGCTTCATCTTCTCATGAAACATTTGATATTTGGACAAATGGATAACACTCTGACTATCACAATAAACAACAATTATCTTTTGACTCAAAACTGAGCTCACCAAATAAGCCTTTCAACTAGATAACTTTCTTAACAGCGTCAATCATGGCAAAATATTCTTCCTTTGTAGTAGACAAGGCCACAATAGGTTGTAAGTAGACTTTCCAACTAACAACACAACCACCAAGAGAGAAAACATATCCAAAATGTAATCTCCTCCTATCAAGATCGCCAACGAAATTCAAGTCAGTAAAACCAATAGCATGGCCTCTACACTTCCCAAAATCCAAACAAGTATCAACAGTATCTCATAGGCATCTAAGAATCCATTTAACTAGCTACCAATGTGTTTTTTAGGATTTGTCATATATCTGCTTACCACACTAACTGGATGATAGATGTTTGGGTGTGTGCAAAACATGACATATATTATACTTTCAACTATGCTAGAGTGGGAATATGTGACATAATCTCCTTATCTTTAGCTGACTAATGTGACAAAGTAGCTGAAAGTCTAAAGTGTGCATCAAGTAGAGTACTCATATACGTTTGGTATTTTCCATGCCGAAGCACTCCAAGACCTTTTCAATATATTTCTTTTATGTCAAGTACAACATGCTTGCCTTTTCGTCTCTCTGAATCTCTATACTAAGAATCTTCATGGCCACACTCAAATCTTTCATCTCAAAATCGCTTCTCAATTATACTTTTAGCCTATTAATCTCAGATAGATCTTTAAAGCAATAAGCACGTCATCAACATACAATACCAAGTAAATAAAGGATCCATTTACCAATTTTCTAAAGTAAACACAACTATCATGCTTACTTCTAAAATAGCCATGGCTAACCATAAATGAGTCGAACGACTTATACTACTACTGAGGAGATTGCTTCAACCCATAGAGAGACTTTTTCAACAAATAAACATGATCTTCCTTTCCTTCAATCACAAATCCCACGGGCTGGTGCATATATATTTTCTCCTCAAGGTCACTGTGCAAAAAGGTTGTTTTAACATCAAGCTACTCTAAGTGCAAATTATACATGGCAACCAAGCACAACAAGATACGAATAGAGTTTTGTTTCATTGCAGTATAGAAGACATTATTGAAGTCCACACCTTCCCATCTGATTGTAGCTTTTTGCAACCAATCAAGCCGTATCTAGTAACTTCAACCCCTCGGATTCCTTCTTTCTTCTTGAACACCCACTTACAACCAATAACCTTCTTACTAGCATGTAGTTTCATCAATTCTCAGGTATGAAGAGACTCGATCTCCTCCTGCATAAAAACTAACCATTTGGCAAAATCATTATAAGAGACTACTTCTGAATACCTAGCAAGCTCACCAACATCAGCTATCTCTTGTGCTGTTAATAATGCATAAGCTACCAAGTCTTCATAACCATATCTTTGTAGTGACCTTATCTCTCTTCTTAGTCTATCCTTAGCAACATTAAACTGCTCATCTATATAAGCGTCTGAAGTTTCAACTAGACTAGGTTGAAAAGAAGTGTACTATAATAAATCTGAAACATTATTCTTTAACTCTATATACTGAGTGCTTCTACCAATCTCACTAGAGATAAAAAACCCCCTTCTTTAGGTATAACATTAGATACTCATCAAAAATAACATCCATACTAATTAGTAATTTAGATGTCTCAGGGCACCATAATTTATACCCTTTACTTCAGATGAATAATTAATAAACACACACTTTTTAGCTTTAGGCTCTAATTTACTATCATCAATGTGAGCATACATAAGACAATTAAATAATTTCAAATTAGAATAATCAATAGGATTACCAGACTATATCGCTTCTAGAGTGTTACATTCAATGGTTGTAGCTGGAGAGCAACTCACCAAATAATATGTTGTGGAGACTACCTTTACCTAGAACTTCTTTAACAACCCAGCATTCAAGAGCATACAATATACTCTCTCTAAGAGGGTTTTGTTCATATGCTCTACCACTCCATTCTATTGAGGTATGTTCTTAACTATTTGATGCCTAACAATACCATCATTTTTACATAATCCATCGAACTTACTAGACAAATAAAACTCTAAGCCATTGTTTGTTCTAAATTATTTAATCTTCTTCTCAGTTTGCTTCCCAATCATAGCCTTCCCGTGCTTGAAGTACTTGAATACTTTATTTTTGTGCTTCAATATTATAAATACCCACACCTTTCTTAAGTAATTATTGATGAAGGTAAGCATATAGCAAGCACCACCATTAAAAGAAACACGTGAGAGTTCCTAGAGGTCTGAATGCATATAATCTAAAGTATCTTTAGTTTTATAGATAACTATTCTAAAGCTCACTCTTTTCTACTTATAAAAAATGTAATGCTCACATGAACTTGAGATTTCCTATACTCTGACCATCAAGTAAGCCTCTCTTATACTCAATTCCATTAGTTTTCTTTTACTCATATGTCTTAACCGCATATGCCACAATCTAGTACTCATATATGAAACAATATCTTGATTAAGCTTGTGAATTTTAAAATAAACTCTAATAACTACTAATGTCCAGTTGACCAATATGTAACCAAAAAAAAAAAAAAAAAAAAATTCTCAATATCGATCAATTTCCTATTAAATTGACTTGTATAAGCCTATTAGGAGCTGAACACTAGCTTCTTTTCATTTTACAAGCCCAGAGTGCTTAAACTCTTTGACTGGGGTTACATTTATATGCTAAATTACAAAGTAGATATGTAAATACTTTTTAAGAGAGGAAAAAAAAAAAGAACTTAGGTGCGATGCATTATGAGCATGCTTATCAATTTTATTCTTATTTTTTTTATTATTATCGGTATTTATATAAAAATTAAAATGATGCTGAAAAAGGTGAAAAGAAAGATAGAATTGATGGGGGAGTTTATGGTGCATTGTATCTAAATTTTATCTAATAAAGAAAAAAAAGAAAAAAAAAAAAAAAAGACTATCGGAGACTAATTAAGACGGCCTGACCTTTCGGTTATACTTACGTGTATCGTAAACTACAGCGCTACCTGCTCTCAAATTTTTATTGATGTGCTGCCCACCGGAGAGGGTATTTAGGTAACTCTATCTTGTAAGATCACAGGAGCTTCGCAGCTCTCTCTCTCTCTCTCTCTCTCTCTCTCTCTTTCTGTGTCTCTGTACCCACATTTATATCTTTCTCCGCACTCCCACATGCGGTTGAGAGAGAGAGTTGGAGACTCCCACCCACTCATTCATTCAATCATAACACTTCCACCTCCCCTCCCCATCCTCCCACAAAGCCACCACTCCCAAACTGTTGCTCCCACCCTGGTTATTTCCCCACGAACCACCCCTTTTTAACCCTCCTCACCAAAATCACCCTCAAACCAAAACAAAAGAAAACAGACAAAAGGGGAAAAAAAAAGTGAGGGGAAAAAATAAGCTCTGATCTCACATTATATATAAAGCCATTATCTTAACTCAAATCATCTATTGCTTCCTCCTCTTCTTCCTCGGCACATGTAAAGGACCCCTCTTTGGCTCCGTAGATCGGAAAATGTCAGCGCAATTCATCACGCCGGAGCACGTCTGCTACGTCCACTGCAACTTCTGCAATACCATCCTCGCGGTATCGATCATGGCATCTCTCTCTCTCTCTCTCTTTCTTTCTCTCTCTCTTTCTCTCTCTCTCTCTCTCTCTCTCTCTCTCTCTCTCTCATACTCTCTCATACTTGACTTTACGAAAATCTGGATCAATCAGAATTCATTAGCACTGGCAGATCATTCTGAATTTTCGGCTGAAGATAAAAATTAAAAATTTGTACTGTTGGGTCGCATCTTTTGGTTAGGTCTTCCCAGTGCTTGTGATACCTAGGTCATAGAAACTAGTCAGTTATCCATTATTTTACAATTTTTAGCAGTTGGCCAGAGCTAATTTTGGTAATTGTGCTATGTGATATTAACAGTACCCGGAAATAAAAAATGAGACCCATATAATTCTTTGGGCTTTTGGCCTTGCTGAATCAGTTATATGAAGAGTGAGGCAGGCCTTGGTCATATCGGGATGCTGTTACCATATGGATGCTAGTGGAAGGTGATTTTCTTAGAACAATAGCAAGCATGCATGAAGTGATCTAATTATTATATTACATCAGGTGTTCCATGAAGGCTATGGCTGGTTTGCTTGAAATGATCTCATGTCATATCGAACCGATTTGGTGCATGCATATATCCCAGGCTTTAACATTTACATAGCAGATGATATAGCTTTTTTTTTCTTCTAGGCAACCAACTACTATCATCTTGGTACTCCAACCCTTGGGATTTAAAGGTAGGTGTTATCTTCACAAAGAATATTATGTAATTGTGAGGTGAAGATTATTAGACAATTTTATAGATGGATTCCATTTCATACCTAAATAAAACGACTTTGATGATGCTTGTAATACCTAAAAGCTACAAGGCGATCTAGTCTCATCCTTTCTGAAATGTTATTAGCTCATAGGTGATGTTCCAATTCACAAATACTGATGGCGATCTTCGCACTTACCTATGTGTTTTGACAGATCTCATATATTAAATCTAACAAACGTTTCGATATAGGGCGAAAGTTTTGAAGTTTTCTTGTTGTTAAACAGACTCACGCAACCATCCGAGCAAAACGCGTACGCCAAGATCCAAATATTAGGGAACTGGTAACACCCATACTTAAGAAAGTTGTTAAATGTTGTATCTTTGAAAGATCACATAGTTCAGACCTCATAAATTAAAATTTATTTTTCGGAAAAGGTATCCCTTTCTTATTTGTTTATTAAAGCTGATAGTAAAGCAACTAAACGATTGTTGATTAACAAAGTTCCATTACGTATAAGCTTGTTTCTGAAAATTTTTATTTTTTATATCAAAACTTGCTGCATTATCTGAGTTAATAAGTTTCAGTACGACATCTCTTCTAACCAACCATTTGATGTTCAAGTCTTCGAGACAGCATGTTTACCCTTGAAGAACTGAGGAAAGTTTCAATCTTTAACCCACCTCGTTAAAGATTGGGGTAAACAGGATGACAAGTTGATTGTGGAAGCCCTCCTCCTAAGTGTCTAATCGTACCCAGTTTCGAAGCTTTATCAAACAAATAATAGATTTAGCAATCCCTTTATATTCATCAAATAAACAATTAATAGATTTCATCACATAGTTAGCAATCCCTTTATATTCTGCCGAAGGTACTTTCTCTTTATACATTCTTCTGTTTGCCCCTCATTTAGCATTCTTTTGACAGTTTGGTTGGCAAATATTTCTCAAAATTATTCGCTTTCCTACAAGTGCTGAAGTCGTTTACTTCCCTTTGTTTTAGATGTTTGCGGTCATTCTTTTGTTCAAACTCAGTGATCTTTACATTTTGATCTCTCTCCCTCCCCCCCTCCACCCCCCATCCATACCCTTCCCGAGAGGTGCGGAAGTGGGTCAGTAGTCATGTTGTGTTCCTCTCTTTTTCTTGATAGTGTTATAGCTTTTTTCACATTCTTTTATTAGCTTTGGAGCAGGCAGCAGAGAGAAGGGTGAAGAGGGTGCAGAAAGGAGAGGGGAGATGACTTGAGGCTTTTAGCGCAAAAGGATGCCGCTATTCAAAGAGGCGGCCTTTTTCCGCTTCTCTTTATGAGTTAGAGCCTCTCTATGCTATGGTTTTTGGAAATGTGTAGGGGGTGTAGGCTTGTTTCCTTTCCAGAGAAAGTGTCTATAGGTTCTCCAGGTCTTGAACTCATAAAAGAAAACACCAGAAAAGGAATTTCAATTCAACTGTAATGTCCGATGTGATAAGTTGGAAACTTGAGCTATCGCCCTTCTACAAACTAAGAATAAAAAGCACCCATATCCGGTTATTGACCAGCCGCCTCTCCTTCACCAGTCAACTATATACTACTCCTACTTTGTTTCTTATCTTTTTTTTTTCTTTTCTTTCCTCCGGAAAAGAGTTGGAAAACCGACTTGCTTTCAATCTCTTTCTTTGTTGTCATCTCTCCTTTTATTTTTTTCCTTTTTTTTTTTTTCCTTAGAAATATCATGTTTTTTTATTCCACTCCTTCCTCATTAATTGGCTACTCCATTTCTTCTTGTTATTCTACACAAATGCTATCCCCTTCACAACTGCCTCATCTCTTTTTCTTCTTTTATTTTTCATGAAATTGCTCTCTTTCATTGCATGTTATTTTTTCCCTTCCTTGCAAAGAACTACAGTAAATTTTGTGTTCACAGTTTCAATACCTAAATTTCTGACACTGAATGATATGTGCTCTTGATTTTCCATGTAGTTTAATAAGCTTTTCATATCATCTTATCCTTACAAGTGGTTTGTTTCTCCGGTAAATTTTTAACCCAAAAAAAAAAAAGGGAATTTATATCCCACTTTTGGTGATAGATTATTAACGCTGCAATGTGGGTTTACTAAAATTGTTATGACTTTAAAGAGTTATATAGCAAATGTGATTTTTTAACTTGCATATTTTGAAGAATGCATGTCCATTGAAATATAATCTAAAGTTTGCGTTAGAGACTAAATTTGAAGTCAAATTACAACTAATATTTTACTGTTGCCTTTCTCATGACTCAGGTTAGTGTCCCAGGCAACAATTTACTCAACATTGTAACTGTCAGATGTGGGCATTGTACTAATCTCCTATCTGTGAACATGGGTGGTTTGGTTCCAACAGCACCTCCTCAAGATCTTCAGGTTCTAATATCCCTTACCATCCTCATTGCTACCATTGGAGGATTCTTTTTTTTTATTTTTTAAGAAAAAAGAATAAACTTCAGAAAATTGTTAAGGATACTTATTGTTTATGAATAAATTTGTAAATCATCCAACTTCTTGAGCATTGCTCCTACATGCATGCGTAAGTTACATATCTCTGCCCTAGATTGGGTTTTAATAGGAGTGTTGTTAATTTAGTTCATTAAATCTTATCTCATCTATCAATACTTTTAGGATGTAGTGTGAACACCTAAAATCACTTCACTTTATTGAAGGCCTTGTTATTGGTTTGCATGTAGAAATAAAATCTTTAAAAATTTAAAAAATAATATTAAAAGCTGTGGCACTTCTTTTGTTGAGTCTAAAGTATTCAGAGTTATACATTTCTCCCTCTCGTAAGACGAAAAGAATAAGAATCGCTGTCTTTCTCATAATGGTCATGGTACAGTGAAAATGGTAAGGTAAAAATGTGATTTATTTTCTACTTTGGAGTGCGTGTTTCGGTCAATACCTTTTACACTAGAAAGTAAAGTTTTAATATGATAATACCATTATTCCATTTGGTGGGATTGGAACTTCAGGTTGTGGGATCTCAAGATCCTCATATGGAATGTGGGTCTTCTTCTAAGTGCAACAGGACTTCTGCAATGTGCTCCATGCAGAATGATCAACAGGAAATGCCATCAATACGTCGTAAGCCTCTCCAAGTTCTTCGTAACTGTATTTTTTTATGACTTTTTCAAAGTTCTCTACTGGTTTTATGTGCGTATGCATGCGGGCAGAAATACGCTTGACATGCGCATGGAAACATATGTTTCACACACACGTAAAATTATATACATACACATACAAGTTCGTACGTTCTCTCTCCATTGGAGAAAAAGATTGTGTACGTGCATTTATGCAAAAGCAAATGGTTTAATTCATATATGTGCACATATAACTGAATTTTTGAAAGTAGAAATATTTGATATGTATCAGTGTTTTTAAATCATACAAGTTTAATGGTTAGATATAATGCACAAACATACATGCATACAAGTATAAAGAGAGAGCTCAATTTGACTATATTTGAGAAGATCTTCGCTCAAAGTTAATCAAATTTAAATCTAAATAATGAAGGTCTTACATTGATAATTTAAGTCATTACATGCAATCTTTAAAATGCTTATGCATTAAAAATTAAGTAATTTGAAAACTCTTAACTCATTTATTAATATGTCAAAAAAATTATTGTTTCATACCATGGAGAATGTTTAATATTTTGATCTCTTGATATATGCGTTAGAAATTTTCAAATCACATATTTTTGGTATGTAAATATTTTAAAGATAGTAGGTCATATATAATATTTCGGATCATCAATATAAAACCTTTATCATCGAAGTCTAGATATGACTATATAAAAATAAAGATCCTCTTAAGCATAGCCAAAATAAGTTTGCTTGCTTTTTTAAGACCTATTCTCTCTCTCTCTCTCTCTCTCTCTCTCTCTATGTATATTGTATTGGTGCAAATTAAAAAGCTCTAATCTTGAACAAGCATACTGTTAGCAATGAAACCTAATAATTTCAATATTTTTTCTTACTGAGCTAGCCCCAGAGAAGAGACAGCGTGTTCCTTCTGCATACAACAGGTTTATCAAGTAAGTTTACCATATATAATCTTATTTCTATTGCTACCATCTTATTGTCAATGATATCTATTTTCTTATTTTCCTTATAGAGAGGAGATACAAAGGATAAAGGCCAACAATCCGGACATTAGCCATAGGGAAGCTTTTAGTGCAGCAGCAAAGAATGTAAGTGTTAAAATCATGTCTATAGAGCCTCATTGGATAATTTAAGAAAGTATTTTATCAGATAAAATAAAATAAAATATCTTGAGAATTTAACCTATTTTTTAATTTGTATTTAATAATTCAGTTTTCATTTTTTCTCAGTAATTATTTTCATAATTTCTTTCTCTCTACTTCTATTTACAGGAAAGCACTTGTTTTTTTAATTATTATTATTGTTTTTTTTAACATTATTTTGCCGTTTGAGAAACTCATGGTAGATATTAACTATTAACAAGAATGTTTGCTTCCTTCCAATTATGTATGATAATTCAATTTATAGAAATGTTGATCAAACCGCCTTCCATTGTCATTTATTAAGTATATCTTAAATTTCTTTTGCAGTTAGTGTCCAATTAGAATACAATCGACTAAATATAGATGGCAGTCTTCCAGAGGTAGAAAGGACACACAACCCATGATATAATTCCCTCAATAAAAATGTTTACTTAACGGTAAAACAATATTCCTGATCAGCATGCTTTTAGAAAAGCCAAGCCTCAGTTATAAAAGTTTACAATTGGAGGCAAGGCTTAGGAACTGCTTTGAGGCTTCTGCTTTGGTGTTAGAATTAATAACTAAATTTATTTGAAGTTAGAACTTATGAATGATTCTTGAGGCAGTGAAATTCTTTAAGTCATTTAAAAATCATTCTAAACAAATGAAAAAAAAAAATCTGTTTTGAAAATTAAAACTTCATGGATTCGTTTGCACTTTCTATAGTTTTTAGAAAAGCCATCTAATCTTTGGTAAAAGCATGTGAAGAAGCACATAGGTCAATACAAAATATTGCTGATAGTCGTATATTCACCTCGAACTCTAGCCTTTCAAAGTTTGATTATCAAATCCCTTGAAAGAGAATGATATCAAGTCCTATCCCCCATATATTATAAGAAGTCCTGTCACGAATACTTTATGAATCACCTGACACCTTGAAAGAAATATAGAGCATCAGAACCCATTCTAGGATATCTAGCCAACCAACAGCCTGAATTTTCGCAACAAATATATTTTGTATGCTCCCACCGTAGTGAATTTTGAGTGATTGTCCTACAATACTTCCAGTTATATAATGCTCCAATCTATTCACCGAAATAAAATGAATAACAGGATATTTCCTTCATAAATTCACAGAAATAACTACAAAAAGAAAATATTTTCACGTGATTATAGAATAATTAGCATTATCATAAGCTGGTAGGGAAGCTCATTTTAGTCATGCAGAGGCTGTCTACCCTCTACACTCACTTTTCTTACAATGATTTAAAGAGAGTTTTGTTGGGACAAGTATGATAAGTACACTGGATGGTAGAGCAAAGGTTATCTGACATCAAAATCCCATGATGAAAAACTCTTCAAACAGATTCATGGAGTCTAGCATATGATATTAATGTAGCAGTATTCTACCAGATGATGAAAACAACCTACAACGTTAAATAAAGAGATACAGAAGACAACAAAAGAATGATCATATACTTGCGAAAGAAAATAGGAAGGAGTAGGTAAACATTGCTGGTTCCATACATTCTCAGCATCAAAAGAAGCATAGAGAACAATACTAGTAAGTCTCCAAGGAAGAGGAACCACATAGATCCCTTTCATATACCGACAACCTACTTAAATGATCCAATCAAATAAAGTTTGAGTAGTACATCAAGGAAGATGCTTTCACAGTTAAAACAATTTGACATATTAGAAAATAACAGTGCCTCTTTCACCATCACTACATTATTGCAGCATGATTCCTCATGCTATTCTATTAATTCTATTCAGTACCACTGCCAAAGTCATTTATGGTTGTCATGATTTCAATTTTTTCTCACAGAATTCAATGCACTAGTTTCTGTCATTACTCCCATTCAAATTTAATGTTTTCACCTCAAATTTCAGAACTTTACTAATACTTTATAAAAAAAGTCTACAACTGCATCGAAATGCTGTAAATATTGCTGGAATGTCATCTCTAAAATGGGAGGTACTACTTTCTGCCATTAGTCTCATTCAACACTAACTTTTACCACTACAAACTTCAGAAATTCATTTATGATTCATGGACAGTTCAACATATACATCCAAGTGAGATTTATTAGATACGTATCTGATTCATCAATTATTGGCTGACTCAAGTCCATTGGATGATCAAAGCTTATCCAATCAATTCATGGGAACAAAGAGACATCATGAGTGCTTGCACTTAAAAGACTAGATTAGTAAAAACCGCAGTGGCTAGACTGAACAAGTATTGGTTAGCTCTTATAGATATTGTATCACGAAATTCCATTTTTTTTAATATTGAGAACAACATAACTCTTTGCTCATTGCAGTGGGCACATTTTCCTCACATCCATTTTGGGCTGAACATCGACGGTAATAAGCAAGTAAAGCGTGATGAGGCTATTGCTGCACCACGGGGCCAAAAAGCTCAGGGTTTCTATTGAGAAGATTATATTGTGAGTAGGTTGCTACATATATTTTTTGAAACTTTGTATTCTACAAGTCAAAGTATGAGGTCCTAATCTTAAGATCACTATATATATGTCCTTTATATTAGATTTTATTTGTGAAAAGAAGCTGATATTTAAGCACCTGATGATTGGATGCATAGTGAACTCATTTTCTCTAGTATGAATACCCATCAACCTAGCAAATTTGTTTGGATATTTTCGCTAATGAGACATTCAAATAAACAGCAGGACTCAAGCTTGCCCATAAATCCATCGGCCCACTTTGGTAATGTATTTCTAAGATGTCCCGAACTTCTGTTTAGTGATTCTTCAATGTTTATCAATCTCTTGGCCAATGCTCTTCTTATCAGTTACTTCCTTGCGTCCCTTTGCATTGTTAATTAGACCCTGGCCATCCATAATTTAACAATGTGGGACCTTGACTGATTTATTGAATATAGAAGAGCAATGTGAATTGGAAGGGATACATTATAATGTTGTACGGTATTTGAGATCCTAAAATCTCTGAAAAGCAACAAAAAGGGTGCATGTCAGTCGGATGAATGTTACTGGCCAGCTTGCGGATATGCCCTTTATTTACCTTCAATCTCCAAACATTTGTATGGTGTGTCATTTTGATCTATCACTTGTTCTGAAAGCTTTTCTTATTATCCAGGAAAAAAAATTGAAAATGAAAAGAAAACTGAAAACTGATGAATGATCAGCCATTACTATGTGCTTTCAACTTATGATGTGTAGAAATAAATAAATTGTACCAAAACAGACTGAATTCATAGCAAACGAGGACTATGATGTGACATCAGTCCTATTTCATAGGAAAAGAGGTCTATATTTCACATGATATAGACAGAATGGTTTATATCCCGGTGTAAATTTCATTTTTTTCCCTTTTTTTTTGGTTTGAACAGTAATATTAACACTTGTCACGCTTACAATTTTTATTTCACCATCTCTTTCTCTGAGGTAACTGTATCTGCAAAAAAGGCCCCATTTCTTAAGGGGAAACAACTCAAAAAGCCCTGCTGGAGAGAACCTTTGGTACTTTAGTAAGGTTTATTCAGGATATATATTGACTAATGATGATACAAAAATTAATATGTCTCAACATACAGCACCAGGATAGAGAGTGAGAGAACAAGTTATGTATGCTAGTCCAAGAAATCAACCTGTAGACTATGAAGATGACAATCTCCTTTCCTGTGGCACCAGCTTAAGCTAATTCATGTCTTAATACGTTTAAGGCTAAAATATACTTTTGATCCCCAAACTTTCACTCAAAATTTATTTTGGTCATCAAACTTTTAGTCATTACAATTTAGTTTCTCATGTTTTAAAAATATTTCATTTTTTTCATTTTGTTATACGAGGCTAGTTTAAATTGACAGAATAACTAATATGACATCCTAATGCGAACATATGAACTGATTGATAAAGTGATACATCAGCTATTTCATAAATTTTAACTAATCTTATATAATGAAGCATTACGAATGTAATATTTTAAAACAAGAGGAACTAAACTATAGCATTTGAAAGTTTGAGAACCAAAACAAATTTTGAGTGAAAGTTTGGAGATCAAAAAATATATTTTGGCCTACATTTAATTGAGATTCCTTTGGAACAGCCCTTTCCATGGGAATGCACAGATCGATCAATCTCAAATGGCTACAGTAAACACGTTTGAAGTGAATTTTAAGGGAAAACATAAGAGTACAGCCAGTGGAGAAGCAAAGATTTTCCCTCCTCCTTTTCCCTCCTTTGTTTTCAGGGTAGTTTGGGCGGAGAGGCAAAGAAAATTAACATGGCAATGAGAGCTCTTCCTTGGCCGGTGAGAGGCAAAATTTTGAATTCTATATTTTCCTCTATTTTGCTAGATTTTCAGATGTGGAATAGGTTTAAAAGATGGGTGGGTATGCCCTTATTAGAGTATCTAATATATTGTTGTGTGTATGGTTGTATAAGAGGAGTTAGTATGAGAAACCATTCTCATGTTCAATGTAGTTTTTGAAAGAAGGCAGATGCTTCAACTCGCATCAGTCATTTTATCATTTATAACCACTTCACTGTGAACCGAAAAGAAGAAAAGACTTCTGCTCATGCTTCTGAATCCTTTTTTAAATAATGCAAAATATAGTGCAAGGGGAAAGCGAGTGCCGAAGTTGTCAGTAGAGAAGGAGCGAAAAGGAACGAGATATAACTTACATGGGCTGTTAGAAATCTTACTGTTATCTTTTTCTCCTCCACCCCCTCCTCTTCGATCCTTTCCAGCTTTCCAATTAATATTAATTCAGATTGGCAGCAAAAACTAAGAGCTAGACTTTGGTATATAAAAGACATTGGAATCTTGGGGTTGGAAATTGGAAAAGCGAATATTTCTTGATGATAGATTAAGGGCGCGGTTCACTGTTTCCACCGAACAGCAGAGTGTTTAAATCCACCTTGGAGAGGTCTAAGGATTAAACTTTGGTGCGGGCATCTGTGGTGACAATATAGGTCCAAGCCTTTTTAGGCTAGCTCACTTATATTAAAATTCAATTTGACTAGATTGAGCTAAAAAAAATTAAAAATAATATAATTAAAACTTTTGATTGAATCTATATTTATGATATTCGGTTTTGAGTGAGCTTTCTAACACATTTTGAATCATTGAAATCAAAGTTCAATTAAAAAAGTTATGATCAATTTTATGAATCATAAACTTCTTATAAGTTATGAAAATGTCATTAACTATGGTAAAGATGATTTTTGATATTTTATCTAAATTTTTATATTTTAAAATTATGTTGGATGAGTTAGAAGTTAGTTTTGAATCAAAAATCTATTTTAAATATTAACGGATATTTATCTCATTGATTTTTGTAAAGAGATCGGTATCTTATAAGAATTAGAAAGTTTATTAATTTCAGGATATTAGTATCCTATGGAAAGTAAAAACTTTTTAGCTTTAAGATATCTCTATCAATATGGCAAAATAAAGATATTTTGATATCAAATTAATAGTACAGAAGGTAGAAGTTGAAGGATCATGAAAGATAATAGAGCTCTTGCGTGTCAAAAATTGAGAATTAGTTCTTAGTAATTTTATCTAAAGAAATAAGCAATTCTAATCATAGTTAAAGTATTTTATTAAATCATTTATAGCATGTTAAAATATTTTGAAATAGTGTAATTATTTTATTTAGTTATATACATGAAAAAAAAGATCTAATAATTTGAATAAAATATTTATATTTTGAAAATTTGCATGTTTAGTTTTATCATAATTGTTAAGTCATGCAAAATTATTTTTAAATTTTTATTGCCTAATTTTCAATTTGAAATATGTTATAAGTGTATAGCAAAATGAATATGATTTCAATTTTGTAAAATTCTTTGCCTAATTTGTTTACATAAAAAATTTAGATCATGTAAGCTTATTAGTTTATGTGATTAAATCATATCCTAAGTTTTATGAGAAATATGTTATGAATTGATTTAACACTTGAAAATATGTAAGTAAATTATGAAATTATGCATATGTAAAATAAGTAAGTTAAATATATATGTGTTATGACTCTTAGTCAAACTATACTTGTAATATGTGAACCCAGCCTTTGAAGGTTTATACGAAGACTTATGATATCGAGACTCTTTCCATAGGAGATATATGTGGTTTTCATTTTATGATCTATATGGCAGGGTTAAGTACGATTTTTGTTATGTAACTCTAACATAAGGTTTGAACATGGTTATGGTTATTGACCGAAAAATCTTTACCAGATCCTTTAAAAATTAAACAAAGTTTTATTTGCTAAAAGAAAAAGAATTATTTTTATTCAACACCTGAATAGCATGTTTTTTGCTACAAGTAATTTAATTTTTAGCACATATATACTAAAGTTAGTTTAAGTATTTATAGTATTATTTATGCATTTTAATTTGCTTAAGTTTGCTTATTTGATCTCTCTAAGCATGATTAGAAGTTACTTACTGAGCTTTGCTCAAAAAATTTTTGCAGTTTTTTTTTTTAAAGATCGAGAAATAAACAAAATTTCAAATAGAAGCTGGTTCAAAATTTAGTTACTTTCCTATAATTAGTTAGTTTGATTTAAGAATATTTAGCATGTCTAATACCAAGATCTTATATTAGATTTTGTTATTGACCATGTTATGGAATTTGACTAGTTTTATTGAATGGTTATTGAATAAATCTGCAATTATTAATTATATTCATTAAATTTTATGATATTATTTGAGTTGACGTCTTACATGCTAGAGATTTGATTTCTAAAGGTGTAGTAGATTATCATGCCTTAGATTTGAAGGTTAGAATTAAGGCGTGGCAGATAACCATGCTGACCTCTTAATATTCAGTATAAATAACAATACCTTTGACCGCAGAAAGAAAGAAATAGATGATCTTTATGATACCTATGGTTAGAAATTGTGATTCAGTAATTTTAGAAGGATAACCTTTATCACCACGCTGCATATCCGCAGAAAGAACCAATATTCAGTATCGGACAAAAGATCTGAACCACTTTAAGATCTCTTGAAAACCTCATGTGATTTCTGACTTCAATTCAATAGACGATGACCTTCCAAAATCCTGTTCACGCGTAAGAATATGTACATGCTGATAAAGGTGATACCGTATGGCCTGCTATTAAGACGCCTCATGCTTAGGTCCTAACAGGTACCACAATATATAGGATGTCCTTTGTTCAGCCGTAATGCACAAAGATTAACCAAGAATAGAATAAAATGACAACAAAATATAATCATATCATGACAGATAAAACTGTTCTCTTTACTTTCACCCACACAAAACAACTGTTCCCTTGTGAGTTCACGAACGAGCTAGAGAGAGAGAGAGAGAGAGAGAGAGAGAGAGAGAGAGAGAGAGAAGGTTGTGGGGCTGGCAATGAAGTGTCACTATCGACAGTGTTTCAGTGAGTGGGAGGGGCTGCCAGTCGATCAGAAGTCAGAAGACGCCAACATACTCCCTCTGCGCTCCACATGATTTGTTTTATCCTTTACTTTGTTAGGCAAAATTAGGCAGTGGCTTAGGGACCCAGCATGGATTCCGATGGACGAGGGCAAAACGTCGGGTGCTGTGGAGGGAGAGTGAGGAGAGTAGAAGTGGTACCTGTTAGAACGGCTTCATAATTGAGATATTAAATATCTAAGCGTGTATCTCGGCATTAATAAAAAGCATAATTGATATTTAGCTTTTAATCTTTGTTGAGCAGCTACTTAACATCCAGTCTACAATATTTATTTTTAATTTTTAATCTTTCTCATTATTTACATATTTATGTTTATTATGTGAAGTAAAAAGATAACTATATATGGTGACAAGATAAAGGATATATATATATGCTTACAATTTTCATCTTATTGCATATAGTAAGAAGGATCGAAAATTAAAGAAAATTGGTATAATAGATCGAATGTTACATGATTGATTCGTAGGGAACTAAATGTTAAAGTTTGTTCCACTAAAGAGCCAAATATCAATTTGCCCTTAACAAAATCCTATGAAGAGAGAGAGAGACTTATTTGCATTTGCATATAGCTAATTCTAAATACGATCCTCTACTGTTAGATTTACATAGATTTCATAACCAAAAAAGTTACCCATTGACCATCATTAGTAGATTTTTTTAAAAAAAAAATTAGAGAGGCATTTATGAGACAAGATAACATAGCCCACACTTCTACTATAGAGATATATCTTTATGCTGCTATATCATATAGTTATAATTATGATATAATAGCACAAGGATATGATATATATATATGGTCGCATCTCATATATGTACATCTCATCTCATAAATGTATCTTTTTAAAAAAAGAAAAAAAAATATTAGGTCATTTTTTAGTTTGATGATTCATATGAATCTAATGATAGAGGCAACCGAATTTGAGTTTAGCTATACGAAAATACAGCTAGATATATATATATATATATATATACACTTGGCTACATTCGAATTCTAACCAAGTGTAGAATCGATCACCTCCCTCACCTTTGGATCTATACGGATTTTGAAGATATCCTACCTTTTTTAGTTTTTCTATTTATAATATGTGTGGATTCAAGGATAAAGAAGATGATTGGATCTAAGCTTGCCTACATTCGAATGTAATCAAATTTACCCCTCTCTCTATATATAAAGACAGCTGGACTTGGTTACAATCATATGTACTCAAGCACAGATCCGATTGTCTTTTTCATTTTTAGATCCATATGGATCATGAATATCAAAGATTGAAAAGAAGCTAAGCAGTGGTAATTAAGATTATAGGAAAAAAATATAGTTGTCCCTTACATTATCGAAATATGTGGGAGTATCGATGTAATTTCATAGAGTCATTCAATCTAAATGCTACATGAAAAAAATAAATCAAATGACGAAATGGGGAGACTAGCATGTAGAAAATCATAGATGAGTGATTCGGCATATTTGGATTCTATATCCACATGTGGTACTTCATCATATCAGGTATCATCCTATACATTTAAAAAGTCGTATGCTTTGAGAGGAGCTTGTACGGATTGGAAAGGAATTTTTATTGATAAAAGAACCTATTTCACCTATGCAACATAAAAATCACACTTTGAAAGGATTGATAATTAGATAGAGCAGTAGGTGCTTAAACAAAATTGATCGTAAAAAAAAAAAAAAGGTAAATCAATCATATTAACATTTCCATATAGACAAATTCGTTTGATATTTAAGAACTGAAGTTGAACAGTAAAGAGGGTGACTTTAAGATCCATGATCCAAGGATGGAGTAGACTATAATTTGACGTGTGCAGGAAGTTCATTTATATCATATTTTGGTGGGAAGTAAAATAATTGGAATGCCAAGGTATGAAAAAAGAAACTTAACTATTGACCGTTACAACGACAGCCCACCTGCACCGGCAAAAATCTCGCGCCCTCGCGGTCGCCGTTGGGCTGAGGGTGAGTGACGGGTGGGGCCACCGGCCGGGAGCCGCGCGCAGAAAGCGAAGGCATTAATCCTCACGCACCGATGATTTACTTTGACTGGCCAGGCTGCGTGCCTGCTGCACCCAGGCCGACACCCCGATACAGTGGCCTGAAATTGGCGATCCCACGTGATGTCAAGTGGGTTGGAGGCTGTTTATTTCGAGGTCGATTTTTTGTTTTTGGCGTGCAGCGTTGCAGGGATCCACAAAAGTCAAGCATGCTCCCGTGGCAGGAGAAGTGGCGCAGTTAACAGGGGGAAGGGAGGTGGTCGGATAATCATGGCCTGTGATGCCGCATGGCGCACCCAGATCGGGCAGAAAAGAGAAATGTGATGATCTAAAATTTTAAAGAAATCAAAGATTTTAAAATAATTTTAATAATAAAAAGTAATAATAATTAAATTAAAATAATTTATATTTTAATATATTTTAAATTTATTTATTTAAAAATGCATATGGAAGAAACGAAAACTACGAATGATGTCTTAAAAAAAAAAAAAAAATTACCACTAACAAAGACACATGGCATCATTAATTTGTAATAAATAAAATTTTTCATAAAGCGAACGTATAATTATGAAAAATTTGAGTTATTCTTGATTCATTCATTTTTGAAAAATAATTTAGAAAAGTATCCATTCAAAAAAAATAAAAAATAATTTTAAAAATATTTCATTAATTCAAAGAATATTGTAAGCATGAGATATGCAATTAATATCGAAAATCTTATCGACAATTTTGTCGATCTAGTCACTGTTTGGCCTATTTTCTTAAAATAATAATGTTTCATGACCTAACGTCTTGTTTTTAATGTGACCCTTCATTTATGTTTTACTTTAAAAAGAAAATGCATAAGTGCATACCTGCATATTTACATTATAAATCTTTGCAGCTATGTTTGATTAGCATACACAAATAGATGGAGAAAGACAATTGCATCTTCAAGATTTCTTGGAAGATATCATACAAATGGTTGCATGAGAGGCAACACAAGGCATATATTAAGCATATCAACTATGGGTACAATCATGCACACTTGTACGCATACATATATGTAAGTATGCATGACATCTCTGTTTAGGAATGCTTAATACACATGCATGAATATATGGAAAAAGACCGAAACTAATTTAGATGTCTTGGGAGGCATCATATTTGAAGATCCCTAATTGAAGATTTAAATGCTAAGTTCAAAACAAAGTACCAGAGCAAAAGCAGCCAATGGTGGAACAAATCACTGATAGCATGATTCCATGGTAGAATAACTACTGTATATATGCTTCCAAAGGCAGTAACTGCACCACCGAGAGACTTTTCTTCAAAAAAAGCCAAATCCAGTATAAATAACTTTAATTTCCTTTCAGACTCTCAGGATGTCCATTCCCATTTATCCTTGTAGGAGTGGTATGGGGCTAAGAGTAGGGGTGAGCAGAGACGGATTGGATAGGTTTTATACCAAAACTAAGAATCAATCCAATTAAGACGGTTCCAAGATTTTAGACTCAAAACTAAATTAATCTTATCATGAAATCAAACCAAAAACAATTCAATCAGATCGAATCGATTCTGGGTTGGTTCTAGGATAGAACCTATGTTTCTTTTTTTTTTTGCATTAGCTCCAATTTTTTTTACTTTTTTATTATTTTTAATATATTAGAGATTCTGTTCTTAGTTCTAAAAATTCGGTGAAAGGCTAAAAACCATCATAAAAATGCTCAAAAAACTCACAATATTGCTAAATATTATTTAATTTTTCACTTTTTCTTTGAATGACACTATTCTAATATCTAATAGCTAATTCTTTTTCTTTAATTATGTTAACTAAAAAGAATATATATAATATTTATTGATTAATTTAATACTAAATATCTTTAATAGATATAGTAGATAACTTGTTAGGTATATCTAAGGTCCCTAATTTAATTTCTAAGAGCACTTTATTTTTTTGAAAAAATTCTCTAGTTGGTTCATTTAAAATATTAAAATTCACCAACCATTTTTAGAGGACACTATAAGAAAAGTTGGTTACTAGGCTCCAAGTTTTCAGTGCATTGCTTCCTCAAACTGATGAGGAAAACCAAAATCGTAAATAGAAGTTTGGGGAACCTGCTACGAAGCTTTATCATAGAGAGTTTAGCCATTAAGCGTATCATTCTTTTTCGAGTCAATTGGGACTATCTACAATAGTAATATCAACCACTCAATAGGAAGATTTTCCTTTGAGTTGTGGTAGGCTGCACTATAGTAGAAACTACATCTAATCCCACCACCAATATCCAACAAAACTCTCAAAGAAGTAGATTTCTTTGGGTATATTCAACAAATCTATAAGTAAGTCAAAAAGATTGAGGGGGACAATAAGTTATACTAGGATCATGCCAACATATAAGCACAAGGCTATTCAATACAAATATAATGACAAGGTTCTCATCTGCAACCAACCTAAATGATACTCACCTAGATCACATAGTCAATTACAATCTAAATACCTTGGGCTTTTCATGATCATTAATCACGTGATTACTAATGTGTATGCTATTGAGTTACTAGAAGATCTCCACTTCAACATACCTTCAATGTTGTCGACTTTGCACCTTACTTTGAATGACAAGAGATGATTAATGAAATCAAGGATTTGCAATTGCCAGTACCCATAAAGTAAAAGAAGCAAGAATTCAAGGCCATCCTCAATGATGCATACATGTTAACAAGGAAGAGAACTAATTAGAAATCTTTGGTGAAATGAAAGGGCCTATTTGGTTTATAGAGATCAAGGATTATGAACAAAGACTTACCATGCCCAAACCTAAATCTCTATGAGAAATACTAAGCCCTTTGTTTGTCAAAGCCAAACTCCTCCAAGCTAAGGAAAGCTAATGCAGGCTAGAGCTAGGCCGAGTGATAGAAGGAACCCAAGCCAAACCAAATCCATTTGATGGTGAATTGTGCACTATCTAAAGCTAGCTAATTGATTGTGCCCAAGTCACTATCAAAAGGGGACTTCTAAAAGGCTTGCCCAAGAAGCAACCGAGCTTGAGTCAAACTTCAATTGTTTGATGATGCCAACTCATGATTCGATGACCTAGGAGCTAAGTCTAAGACAAAATCTTAGATTGAAAGCATCTAATGGTGAAATATTCTCATAACGATTATTTCATTGTCGAAAGACCTTTTTTCCAGAAATGCCAAATCTAGAGAGAACATGTAATTTGTAAGTTTAGAAGTTAGTTTTTTTTTCTAATTTCTCTTTGAACTTTAAGGATATCCACCCAGCTTTATCCCTTGTAGGGGTCTTAGATCCTATAATTAATAACCCATATATACCTCAATTATAGAAAGTTAAAGAGAATTATTCTCTCAGATTGTATCTTTCCCTTTTTTCCTTATATGGTTTATTCTATGCAACCCTTGGCAAATTTTGAGGATGATGATGACACTGCTCGATCGTCTCATGTTTAGAGATGTTGGTGGATTTCTTTGCATGCAAAAGTCCTTTGGTAGTAAGGTAAAGAAACCATTGGTATCCCTTAGCTTTTAGATGCAATAAGCCTAACCTTCTAGTTTTCAAAATTAATTTCTTATTTTTTAACTTCTAAGTTGAGATCGCATCTTGCTTAAGATAATTGATTTTTTTTCTTAAATATATTTTCATAGATGTTAGGCCTTCTTACTTGCATCTCATACACTTATATTTATATTTATATTTATATATTTGCATCACATATCATTTTAGCGATGCAATGCATAGGTTGATGGAAAATGTCTACTTTTAGGTGGGTTGACTTTGTGATGGAATAGTCCAACCTACTATTCTTTCTCGATAAGGAGAAATCTTTAAAGTGAGTCTTTCGGATATGACATGGATCACTTTAGTTATAGGTTAATTATCCTCAAAATTCTTTGACACTTCTTATTCACCTTGGCTTTTCGATCTCTTAAAAAAGGCTTTCATTACCTCGAAAGTACTTCCTGAGGTAGTCTGTTTGGATAAGATATTCAAATTTATCCTTCAGGTGCCAGCACTCATTAGTGTTATAATCATGGTTTCAGTGGAAGTGACAACACCCTCCTATCCTTGCTCTCTAGTTTTTGCTTTATTGGTTCAAGCTGCCAAAGGAAGGTTTGCTATAGGTCTCCATCAGGATTAGCTATCTTGAGATAGTCAGTAGAATGTAGCTGCCTTTATACCAAGGTGAGCTCCTTAACTTTTGAAGCTTGGGCTCATATTTTACTTCTTTTCACCTCCCTTTGGAACTTCTCGATCAGAGCATCTCTTTTTTTTGAGGAGAAGACAGCCTCATGTTTCCCTCTAGAAACTTCTTTGACCTTGATATACTTCTCGACCCTTCTCTACAACTCAGCCATTTCTTTTGGATCCTACTTACTGAGTGAGAAGATGAATGGTGAATCTTGTAGTCTGTGTATGAGAATAGTAACGGCTACAAATTGCTGAAGCTCCTTGACTTTAAGCACGTCTTAATGTAGTCGCACAATGGCTTAAGAACATCAGGCTTACACTAGTCTTCTTTGACTTAATGCCACTGATGAAGTGATTGAAGAACTACCTCTGAAGCTCTCAGAAGGAGGCAATGGACTTAGCTTGAGGCCCAAGTACTAGGTTCAAAATCCCTTCCTTAGAGTGGTAGGGAAAAATTTGACATGATGGCATTCGAGGCTCTTTGGATCATCATTAGAGTTTCATAGGTCTAAAGGTGGTTCTTGGGGTCACCCAATTCATCGTATTTCTCTAGTTGTAGCATTTTGAACTTGGATGGTAGAGGCTCTCTCATAATTTCCCCCATGAATAGAAGATTGATCCTCAAATCATGATGCTAAGGCACTTGTTTATGGCTTTGAGCTGTTTCCTCAAGTTGGGATATTTTGGTCCAACATGTCAAGAAGCGACTCAGGACTTTTTTATGCTAGCTCCATTTATAGTTTGTTGCACCTTCTCATCGTGAGTTCTCACTCTTGAGGTATCTATGAGATTTACTTCTCGATGGATTTACTGTGACAACATTCGTTGCACCAACGATGCCAATTCCACTAGATACACCATTTAGGGAACTAGGTTCTGAACTAGTATGGTGAGTGTTTTAACTTACTCCTATAGCTAGATAAACAAAGCAACTGCGATAGTCTCTAGAGGAGGTGGTGAAGGGGATTTGATCCTAGAGTTGGTTTGGGTGATGCCATTATTACTAGCGAGAGCTTTTTTGTTAGACTTAGATGGCATAACTTTGTCTTCATTCTCCCAGGTGGCACCAATTCACCAATTTGGTGGTGATAGAAACTAGTTGTGGGACCCCATGCACTAAAAGCATAGATAATAAGGATGATTATCTAGAAACAAGGTCATAACAAGTCCAACCAGCAAGAGCTAGAGTATCTACCAAGGTAACATGTGATGGTCGAGGAAGAGCATGAAGAAAGGTAATGAGGGTGACCAAGGGTGAATCTTGTAACCTTTGGGTTATAGAATAAATATGATGCAATGAAAAGGAAGAGAGAGAAGTATAGCCTTACTCCTTTGAGATGGGTCATGTCCTTACCATATCCTTAAATAATGCTTCTATTTATAAATTGGTCCTATATCTGATAATGAAACTATGCAGGCTTCTCGAATTATGAGTGATATGCTTTAACATGATGAGCTCGCCTTTATGGATGGATTGCGTAGAATACTATGTGTTGCATAATATGTAGTTGGGCATTCGTTCTCATTAGTTTGTCTAGAGATGTGTACTTGTCAACTCAAGCATGTGCCATCTATCAACTTGTTAGGCATGTGTCTACTCCAAGTCCTCTTGTCAAACATGCTATTGGTGGCACTAATATGAACCAAGTTGCCATATGTCAGTATACTAAAGGTCAAAGAATTTTGGGTCATCAATATATATTATTCTGTTGCGTTATGTCTAAGAGAAAGATGTCGTTTATGCCAAGTACCTTTACCACTAAAATTAAGATTCAATTATCACCCCTGCTACATGTTGGATTCTCATAGCTAAAAGATTCCCATTCATGTTTTTGTCTCCTTAACAACCCATTTGGAGTAAATGAATTCCATAATTTATTTGGAATTCATTTGCAATTCTATGATTTGCCATGTTTAGCAACATAACAAATCATAGATTTGAAATCTCAACTACTAAATCATGGAATTATTTCCTCTTATTATAAATCCTATCGATTTCGATAAGATTTACAAATAAATTCCACAAAATGAAGAAAACAATTATTTTGGATAAAATTGCCTCCATCAATGGTTAATAGTTTTTGACTTAAAATAATGTTACTTATAATATTATTATTATAAAAAATTATTATTGCATATATTTATAATATGATATTATAATATGAGGTAGACTTAATTACATTTGAATATAGCCAAATTTATATCTAATTACCTTCCCCACTCTTGGATTTACAAAGTTCACAGATTCAAAAAATAAAAAAGATGAGGTGGCTTTAGGATTTAAGAGTGAGGAAGCTGATAGGATTCAGGACTTGGCTACATTTTAATTTTATAATAAATTGTATAATATAATAATTATTATGATATTAATATTATCAAATATCATATTAAATATTAAATATCATAATATTAATATTATCATATTATATTATATTATAATAATATACAATATAGTATTATGACTATATTATTAAATATTAAATAATATAATAACATATTATTATAACATGATATAATATTATAATAATAATATTATTATCATTATTAGTCATAATTTAATATCATTATATTAAATTGATAATTAAATATAATTATGATTAATATAATCAAATGTGATTTGAGAATATAATTTACATAATAATTATTAAATCATTATTTTTTACTAATTATTAAGAAAAAAAATTGATCTTAAAAAAAATTGATGCATTAAATTTAATTTTTATTTGTCAGATATAAAAATTCATTTTAATGCCTACAATTTTATGTAGAATGCAACACTTTTCCAAATGACTTTTACAGTGACTTTTGTTCCAACCGGTGCCCTGAGTGACGTTTCATGGGTTTGACCATGTCGTGGATCTCCATGGAAATCCGAGATGTCATTTCACCACCACCTTCTGCTTCTGTCTTTCGATCAGGCTTGTGAGGTGATGGGCGGGGAAGACATTGCGGTATGATTTGAACGTAATCTCTCTCTTTCTCTTGCTTCCTAACTCTTTCTTTTAAATATTTTTGACTACAATATATGAGACGTCCCATCATGTCTTTATCGAGTTAATAGCTCTTGCTGATATTTAATATCGATGAACGTGCCTCTGGAATGACTGCCTTGGGATGGATGTTTAGGAGGTCATGCTCCTGGCTACCTCGATCCACCCTCCCCTTTTCTTTATGCTCGTACACGTGCATGCCCACAAGCGTAAGCACGTGTGAAGCCTTGCACACCAGGCCTCAAAATAGCATTTAATATTTATTTTATGATATTTTTAAATTAAAATATTAAGGTATTATTTGGATTTGTTGTTGAGATATTTTTAAGCGTCCGTTGATCTGCTGACTAATAGTTAAAAGCCAAGAGCTACTCTGAATAAGCCCTGAGAACTACTCAGGTCATCACTTGAATCTGAAATTTGATATGAGAACTGGAGATTGGCTGGCAATAGCAAGGCCCGACTAACGCCACCAACCCTGCCATGTACTGCACCAATTATTGATGCAACTGAGTGGTGATCTAATGGGCTCTCAGCGGTTCTGAAATAAAGGAATCTTAAGAGAGTATTGTAGGAGTCGCCATGGCCCACAACCACATACTACAAGGAGAAGCATGGTTGCCTTATCTGAATGATTTTTTTTTTTTTTTCTCAAAATAACTCATAAAGTGGTCTAAAAATTTTGTTTGACAAAAAACACCTCTTGTCACATCAATGTCATATAGGTTGGTGGATTAAAAGTATCACTAACTTTGCCAACATGATTTTCATTATAGACTCCACTTTCAAAAAAATGAAAGTTTTAACCTAGGTTTGGTTTTCAAAAGCATAATTTTAAGCGTATTTTCCCATCAAAATAAATTGTAACATCTACATTATCTTTGTTTCTACATCTTTTTGTGAAACATTGTTGTATCTCTAGGTTATAACTGCTTTACAGAATCAATGTTTAAACTTGAGACGAGCTTTTTATTTTTGCCATCACATCTTTACAAAATGGCTGGTGATTAATTTTACAATGTCTTCAATTTGATTTTTGAGGAGGCCAGAAAGAATCGATGTTTTCGTGGGAACTCGAAGGCATGGCGATATACTTCTACAGGATTTAACTATGCTTTGTCCATTTCTTAATGTGGGTTGTTGAGGGTGATTAGCACAGAAGAGGGCGGGAGATTTTGATGAGTTTAGAACCACTATCTGGTACAATAGTAAAAAAGGTTTGGGCTAACAAGCGCGATGGCATAGGTTTGAGTATTGAATCAGCTATTTTATACTAAAAAAATCAAAAGTTAGATCTGTCCCCAATCCACCCCTCCTAGGATCCTAAATTGCCAAGATCATAACTAGGTAATGACCCTTTCATATATTATGTTAAGTTAAATGCAGGGGAGAGGAATTATATGGCCCTAGAATGATTGTTCCAAAGGTTTTAATATTTTTGAGGGATTCATGGATTTGTATTGATAAAATTGTTGGATGGTTGACCGGCAGGCTTGCCACTTCATTGGTTGATTGGCTGCCATATTGCTCCGTTCTATTTATATGTTGGCATGATGTCATTTGTTTTGACTGAGCACTACCGTTCAGTGGTGGTATGGTATTATATTTTTGCAATTGCTTGGTATGGTAAACTTCTCTAACCTAATGAATCTGAAGGTTGTATGGTTGTGTGATTAGGTTGCTGAATATATTTGCTAGTGCTGGTTCTGTAATCGTGAATTTTGATGGTTCACAGCCATAGCACCTTTTAGATTTTCCAATCTAATTTTTATATCTTTGTCACGATTGTTCCGACATGCTACATTTGGTTCTATGTTCATGGATTGTTATATTAGTTGATTTATTTTAATCAATTTGTCATGACTATTCTGAAAGGCAAAAGCTAGGGTTGCCATGGAGTTGTAAGAGTTGTCCAGGGATTGCTTTAGTATATATTATGTATAGTATATATTAAATGCTGTAGTGATAATTTCCTTCCATTTGCATTCAAACAGCACATGCTTTCACCCCTCAGGTCTTTTTATTTCTTTGCTTTTTACCCTCATTACAACTAACCTGAATATTTAAAAATATTTTATTATCTCAGCTTAATATATCTAATGTTCTTGATTTTATTTCTATAGTTTGCAGTATCGGTTACCTTATTTCATGTCCCTGCTGTGATTAATCTCACCGCTTCAGCATTGTGCGTTTCATTGTTTTCAGAAACTTGATCAATTCTTTTAGGGAAAAAACTTGATTAATTTACAAATGAAAAGGTCCTACCTTGTTACTAGTTGGATCGAGTAACCTGAAATCAAATCCCGCCTTCACGAAGGTTTGGAGGGTTAAAGGGTATTCGTAAGCTGACTACCCCCCCATCACATAACTTAGCACCTGTAAGCCCTTCTATCAGAAAAGAAAAGAGAAAAAACAAAACTTATTTTCTAATTTCCTAACTTGATAATAAATTATCTCAAAACTTCAACACCCGTCATCTTTTTCAATCAAAAGACACTCGATTAACAATTAATTGAATACCATGCCACGATCACTTCATTTCTTAACTTCATGTCCTAATTACATATAATCTCAAAGCTTCAACGACCATTGTCTTCTTTTTTTTTTCTTTTCTTTTCTTTTTTTTTCTTTCTTTCTTTTTTTTTTTTTTAAGGAAAAGACACTTGATTAACAGTATGCCATGCCATGAGAATTTCATTTCTAAGTTTCTAGCCTGATAATAAATGGTCTCAAAACTTTAAACACCCACTGCATTGCTCTTCTTACCAATACCTTTCAGCGTAACTATCTCTCTATTTCATCTGCTGTCACGACACATCTAATCCACGGTAAGCTTCTGCATGCCTATACTCAGAATATTTCATTTTTCCACACCTTTGGTGCTACACATCCTATGGGAAAATTGTTAGTTTAGATTAAAGTTTTAAATCCCATGTAACAAAGGTGCCCTATTTCGTCCCAATGGTCGTCCTGATGCACCCTCATTTCTCTTCCCTTTATTTCTTTGTTTATTTTGTTTCTTTTTTTTCTTTCGCCTTAAAACATCGGTTTAGATATAGATTGACGGAGTATCTCGGAAACAAGTTATCCTATTGGAACCTAAAACATTGGTTTAGATATAGATTGATGGCATCTATTGGAAACATGCAAATAGAATTCCACTCTGGATGTTAAATCTATTATCAGCACAGCTCTCAAGAAACTATACCTTCGGATCCTCACCTGGTAACCAAAAAAACAAAAAACATAAAAGCCATGCCAGCAACAAGGCTTGTTCTTATGAAGCGGTTGCAGTGAACATAACTCTGGTGAGTTGCTCTTGCCCAACGGCTCAATGGCCCATTACTTTCACACCCTAACTCATGACACACATATAGACCATATAGCTTCGTTAGCTTCATCGCAAATCGTTCTTAATTGAAATGCATTATGTTTCCCATTCCATCTGTACAACATTTTCTTAGATTTTGCCGATATAAGACTATATATCAATAGCTAAGCCTGAATCTAGACACTGGTCAAGACAGCTGTTGGGACCAATGTAAAAAAAGGAAAGGGATGAAAAATATTAACTGTTTATACAAATAATCATCTCAGAAAAAGCATTCCTCCTGGAGAAAGTCTGCACTGACATCATGACATAGAATGTCCAGCCAGTAAACAAAACCATATTTTTGGCAAGAGAATAAAATGCATTTTACCATTTATAGTGCCCACTTAAACAGGAAAACTCTGATTCGAACCAGAATCATTTATCAGGTCTCAGTAATTGCTGTTAGATTGGGAACTTCTCTTTTGTACGCAGCCACCTCTCCAGGGAGTTCCTATCTACATAGGTGGAGCAAGAAATTCTAAGCCTTGGAGCTGGAAAAGAAGAATCCAACACAAATGCAACAAAGGCTCTGCCTCATCAGAACCTGTTCATTTTGACCCAAATCTGCTTGGTAGATCATTATCTATAGAATTTCTATCTCTCAAGCACCGGCATGTACACAGATGATGCCTGGCCAAGGTTGGCCCAAAATTGGGGTGAGGTCAGGATGAACCCACACCACCAATCTACTGTACAAATCAAAACGCACACACATACAATGAAAGAAAGAACGAATATGCACTAAAATGCTGACCGTCCAGTTCTCTCTCTTTCATTTTAGCCATCAAATTCCAAGCTGTCTTGTGACAACTGCATCAGACATGAGGACTTTGATTAGCTGACTTTTCAATATGCTCATGTCCCATCTGGTCATAAACTATGCAGTCAAAGATAAATAGACAACGCCCATGAAAAATAATTTACTAAAATATTGGGATCACAAGGTAAATAAATATCTTTTAAAAAAAATGAAGCAGCATTCCTGTGTATCTATCATTAACCATTTTGTAGCATTAGGAAGACCACTACTCTAAAAGAAAACAAAAGTAGTAGTGAAAGCTTCCCAATAGATTCACACGGATTCAAAGTTATGTAAACGACTTCAACGTCCTAAATGATGCCAAATCCGTTACTCATCCAAAATTAAGTTCCAAGATTAACTCGAATGTTAACATACAATCCAAAACAAGTGATGGAGGAATGTTAACATATGATCCAAAACAAGTGATGGAGGAGCGATGGACCAATAATTTTATATCAAGTCACTCTTGAGAGAGATGCTAGGCTCATAATTTAATACAAGAAGTCAATGTCTAGTCAAAGGTATCTATTAGTTATAGTTTGTAATTAAAAAAAATGTATTAATTCATACTGAACGTGCCTTCTAGAGTTTTTCGACATAATTAATCATCATTTATGTGCTTGTCTGTTAAAGCTTATAAAGGGTAATCATTATATATATCTTTCCGAAGGTAGTCATACGCTCATGGTATGAAGAGTCTTGGAAAGTCTGTCTACAGTCATGCAGTGGGAAAATGATGAATGAAGAATGATAGTTTGCCTATTTGAATAATAGAGGCGGAATCCATTTGATATCTTCCCTCTCCGAGTTTCTTCTCCTCTATCCCAAATTCTTCCTCTGATGCTTAAACATGTAGTTTATCAACGGTTATTATCGAAGTATTAGTTTGATACATTCTTTTTCTTCTAGAAGACATTTTATCATCTGTTGCACTAAAAATAAACATGATGAACTTTTTCAACATCATGAGAAGATACTTGAATCATACGAAAAAAGCTTGGCTCAAATATAAGGCAAGATAAAGACTTCAAAGAACAATCAGATCATTTTGAGCAACTTCAAACCACATTATTTCAACCATTACAAGTGGAGCTTCTCCAGTTGATTAACTATTAGCAGATGTGTTACAAAGTTAAGATCAACAAAAAGGCAAGGAATTAATTATCAAGATCGATGAAGTTGGAATTTCTTCCCATAAGCCTCCTAACATGGTAATACTTCGTCTTCCTAATTCTCCACTAAAGATTTTGCCCCTCACCCTCGAGTTCTTGAACTCTACATAATTGAAGCACCAAATTACGTGTTTGGATGCAACATTCTGATCAGGTTTATACCATCCAATTTCAGGTAGTCATTGGATGATAGGACTAGAAATATTCCAGGATGAACCATGTGCCGCAAATGTTTTGCCAAGAGAATACTAGTTGAAGAAAGCTTTATAATCAGATTTGCACATTTGATTACTTCTTTGAAGATTTATCTCTTAAGAAGCACCAAGACCATTTATCATGAGGTTGCACCATCAATTTTTGGTAAAATGCAAGTTATTTGATAAAGTTTGTATAAAGTTGGAAGACCAAGTTAACACATTAAACAGGCAAGGAAATTTAATTAAACTCAAGAATTGTAGGATGAGTTCCATGCACTGTCAAATAAAAGGAACGATGGACCAATTATTTTATATCATCCCATTCCAAAACGCCACATATGCCAAGCTCAAATTTTAATACAAGTCAAGAAGTCTAAGTCTAATCAAATAGTATTTATTAGAAATTTTATTATAGTTGGTAAATAAGTTTTAAATATGTTTTAATGAATGTGGAATGTGACTTGAGATTTTTGACATAATTAATGACAGTTCAAGCATGTGTCTCTAAGCAGTCGTGCCATATCAGCTCATCATGCTGTAGAATAATGAAGAATGAAGAATTAGTATAACTGAATGTCTTTGCTTAGGTGGCGGGTTTCACTTTATATCTACCCTACTTTCTTCTCCTCTATCCCAGTTTCTTCTTCTGCCTATGCTTAAATGCCTAAGATTCCTACATCAACATCAACAACTCTAAAAGCATTATTTATTTGGTTTCTCTTTCATATTACAATTTGTCAGTACCCTGCCCTCATATATAATTTCCAAGATTCAACTGTGACCATCAAATGAGTCCCAAACATCAATAAAATGATTATGCTAGAGCAATCATAAGATTCCTGTCATTAATTATGAAATTCTATACAAAGCACCAAACCACATAAAATTACAACAGAAACAACCTCACGGAAGGTATTCATCCAACACATTTTCATGACTTCTTCCGCTAACAACTTTACTAATCATATCCAACAAGCAACTTTTAATTATCAACTCAATAATCATGAAAGATTAATGTATATCTTTTTCAATACTATCTAATCAGAATATATTAGCCTTGATATGGAACAGAATTGAACTACAAACTCAACAATTAATCTTTAGTAAAAGATTTAACAATTTAAAATCAATAATGAAACTTATATATTGAAGATCCAAATATTGATCTGCACCATAGAAAAGTCTAGAAAGCAGAATCTTTTATTTTGGCAATCTTTTACCTAAGCATCAAATGGGTGAAAAAAAAAAAAACATGGATGGTTTTAGCAGCACAATACTATATTTTGCAAACCAAAACTATGAAATTCAAATTACCAATATTTTAATATATCTACATTATGTTAAAATAAGTGGATTTTCAATTTATATGTCCCACCATGTATTTTGGTACGCTAATACAATTGATTCTGTTTATTTTTGTCCTTCATAATGTATATGTTAAAGATCTCCAGAACATATGATTTTTCCATCTCCACCCATTTTTAAAGCTGTAAATCAAACACAACAGTGTGAATTTTCAACATGAATGGCCAACCATTGATTTAGGAATTGTTAGATCTCATGTCAAATATTTAATGTTTAATGTGTAGCCTAACTGTAGAACATTGCCCATCAGTATCCACTTGCTCAAATAATTTAGTAAAGACAACTAAGGAGTCATTAAATGACTTGAAGTGTATAACTGTAATAGAACATGAAATAATACATGCAAAAGTGAATGTCAAATCTCAACATTACCAATAGACAACAAGATCTGATAGTGACTGGAAATAAAGATTTGTTGGGAAACAGCATGTTTCTTTACCATAGGAATTGGAAAATACAAAACTACAGTTGCAATCTAATTTTTGTGAATGACATAAAATAAATAGCCTGGTTAAAATGTACAAAAATAAATTAAAATAAAATAAAATAACCTGATACAAGATTATATTTGATGAAATATATGATGTCCTATGTTACAAAACAAAGTACACATGCATCAGTAGCATGAGTGCTTGATACCAATATAAGGCACACAAACTCCTTGTACTCGCTAAAGCTAAAACAAAATTGGAACCACATAGCTCAAAGGGCACGGAGAGAAAATGCTAGCCAACCTTACAGTGCAGGCAAAGGCACAAGAGCCTTGATATCAGAAAACCCAGCACCAAAGGTGGAGATAGTGAACAATGCATACCTTTTGCCTTGAAAAATATTGGGGAATCAAAAGATGATACAATGTTCATAAGAATGAGTTGAATAGACCCTATTGGGAGATAGATGTCTTATTTCTTCCGCAGCTTGTCCCGTCTTACTTTCACATATTTTCGGCCAGACTTGTCCCCACCACCACTACCCAAAGAAAAGCTTCCTCCTGGAGGAAACTCTAGATTACCAGCTGCCTGAAATGAAGATGGGTTTTGAGGGATGGAAGAGTTCTGATGGCTACCAAAATGGAAAATGGGTGATCCGCTTGGTGGAATTGCTGGAGCACCAAACAATGGTGCTGCAAGTGAACTACTTGGTTGACCAAATGTTGAAACTATGGAAACCGCAGCCTGCTTAGTGTCATCAGCCATGCTGTCCTCAACATTCATCTGATCATTTCCAGTAGATCCTGAGCTAAGACCAACAGCTGCGGTTGTCATTCCAAATACAGGTTGAGCAGAAATAAATGATGCTGATGTGGTAGATCCAGCTGAAGTGAATGGGAATATTGAGCCTGACGATGACCCGAATGTAAAAGAACCCCCTGGTGCAGATGTAGACAGTCCAAATATAAATCCAGTAGATGGAGTAGAAGCACTGGATCCAAAACTGGTACCAAAGATAGATGACGTGGATGGCTGAGAATTCAAACTGAACAAACTAGCGGTGGTTGCAGAACAGCTGGTTCCAGGGCCGGAAGAGTTGGCACCAGAGGAAACAGAAAACGCAGAACTTGAACTAAAAGATTCAGTACCCATGGTTGATTGCCCAAATGGCGAACTACCGAAACCAGACGAGGAAGAAGCACTGAGTCCAAATGTCAGAGTTGATGAAAAAGAACCAAGTGGACTTTTTGAGCCTTGAGAAATGTGTTGGGTTGACTGTGGACCAAAAATAGATCCAGCTGTAGCACCAAAGCTACCAGCAAGATTCTGGGAATTGTTAACAGCAACAGATGAACTTGAACTGCTAGAATGCCCTGAAGCACTGAACCCAAAAATACTGACTGTTCCTGAAAATTCTGATGATGGTGCAAGGAGAGATTGGCTGGCACTCATAGCTGATGCAGAAGCATTGGAACTGCTGCCTATGCTTGAACGTGCACACACTGTTGTCACCACAGATGAATTGCTGCCAGCGCTTGAAAATGCAGATGGTATTGTCAACGGAGAGGAAATGTTGCTGCCTGTGCTTGAAAAGGCAAATGTGTCACCAAGAGCAGTGGAACTATTTGAGCTGAATGGTGATAACTTGGCAGGCTTTGCCCCCAAATCTATGTTATCAGCTTTATCCTCGGGAGGAGAAAATGATATTGGGGACCCCTTTGAGGTACTTGACCCAAACTGAAGTGCAGGCACTGTGGGAAAATTAGGTGCTGCAGGTGATATAGATGAATCATTGGAACTGGTTGCAGTAAAAGGGTTGGTGGAGAAAATAGTGCTCACAGTACCATCAGAAAATGTCACAGCTGGAGCACTGGAAACTGAGAAGTTAGAGGATGAGTTCAGTGAGCCATTGCTTAAGCTTGGAGCAGTTGAAGCACCAAAAACAAATGTAGCAGGTATTATTGATGTTGATATGCCTGACGAAACAGCAGTTCCAACTGATTTGTTCAAATCTCCACCCTGCTGCATTTCACCACTTATATTCAACTTTGAATTGCCATCTACAATTGAAGTGTCATTGCTGCAGCACAGACCCCAAAAAAAAGGGTTAATTCAACTCAATAGATGCATCTAAAAATTGTGAAGGTACAAGCAAAGAATCAAAACAGCATCTCAATGCCAGTAGGATGCTAAAATTTCATTACATCTTTATCTAATAATGGGGCTCATACACTAATAAGGAGACGCTGCTAGCTGCTTCTAAGCCCTGTTTGGGACAGCTGTTGGGGGCCAACAGCAGCTGTTTCCTATCAGCTATGCAAGGTAGCTATTTCCCAACAGCTGATCCCAACAGCTGTCCCAAACAGCCCTTTAGCTTTCTACAGGTAACACTGAAAACGTACACCTCAGATTTTGATAAGCAATAAGAAACAATATAATGGTTATAAGCAAACAATGATTGAGGCTAACATGGGTAAAAGGAACAGTAACCATGGTCATGAAGCATTTTGCAAACTATTTGGTCAGCATATAAATATCTGTTGGCTGATTATTCCAATTAAGAGCGATCTCTGTTATTATTTTGTCATTTTCTACATCTCTTCCAACAACTCCCCTCCTAGCCTTAGGTCTTTCCATCCTCTTTCTAGGCCTCTTACTACACGTTAGAGAACCTCTCCTAATTAGATCTCCTCATATCTTTGTTGCACATGTCAGTATCATCTCAAAGTTCTTTTATCGCTTTGTCCTCAACCAATGCCCAGTTTCCCACCCATTTTTTCCTTTATCATGCATTCGAAAATTCTCATTTCCATATTAATCACCTGATCTTTTCATGCCTGACACTCTAAACCATACAATATTGCATGCCTTATTGCTAACTTATAAATTAGCCCTTAAATCTCTGCAGCAGATATCAATCAGATAATACACTCCAAATACTCTTCCACTTATTTACTCATCTCTGATACAATTAGCATGCCATCATCTCTCTCTCAATTCTGTTGTATGATCAAGGCTGATGCAGAGGGGAAACACCTGAAGCAGAGGATAATACTTTCCCACTAACCAAAATAAAATGATTGCCTACAACTATGACCATGTTCCGTGAGTGTCAAGCACATGCAATGCACATGATTTCTTCAAGTAGCCCTTGATGGACATCATGATTCTATCCATCATGACTAGAGCAAATTACTAATGGACATGCTTCATAAAAAAAATGTATAAAAAATAAGATTTTAATTTTTGGGATAAGAAGCTTAACTAGCATCCAGCATATACAACGCATGTGATTTTTTTCAAGGGAAGTACCAATTGATGGTTAATCATGATTCTGTCCATCATGACTAGAGCAGTCTGCTAAGTAAGTAATTATGAAGGGATATGGTTACTAATAAAAACTATATTCTATTATTCTGTTCCATATAACAATAAGGCTTAGAATTTTTGGGAGATATACCAAAGACAGAAATGGCTTCTATGGAGAGATTAGGTTCATATGCCTTTTTTTATTCTAAATAAAATTCCATGGAAGTCCAAAATTCCTTATCAAAATAACAGTAGAACGAAGAAAAAAAGAGCTTCTGTGCAGGAACACATGATTTGTTTTGTTTGGTCCAAAGATCGATTCAATTTTCACAACACTAACTCTAAATAGCAAGCACACATCATGCATAATTATAATTAATAAAGTCCCATCCTGTTATTTAATCTAAATTAATAAAAAAAAGCAAAAAAGGTTTCTAGTAAGGTTTGTCATACCAGTATGTATTGCCAATACTGAGCATACCATATCATACCATACCGATACCAAACCGATGCTTGGCATAAGAGGCATGCTAAGTATCGGTATGCCAAACTAACCCATATCAATAATGTATGAATATAGTACCAGTTCAAGTACCAAAATCGATATTGAGGACCTTGCTTCCAGGGATACTTACCACCGACCAGAGAGATGCACTCATATAGCCCAAGAAACTCATGACTTGATTTTTTTTTTCCCCTTCTATTCCATCATGAGTGGGATTCCGAAAGTCTATCACCATTACATGAGCATAATATAATATTTTTCATTGCTATTCTAATGGGAGAAGCCTACTGTGTGGCCAAGTATCCAGTTGAAAAAGGCCAGTCAGCCATAAAAGAAAAATCCAAACACAGGAGGCTTCTCCGATTAAAATGGTAGAAATTTAATTGGGCATGAAAATGAGGCATTAGGTGTAGGACCCCCAAAAGAAGGAAGAGATCATAGCTCTAGATAATATCTCCTCATCTCATTCTAATTTCATATGTATGACAATCTTGGTCATTTGAGTTACATGTCCATGCTATAAGTTTAGACAAGTTAGTATTTCATGTTGGTGGGCTTACATGTAACCCAAACTGCAAGATTAAACCATTGGCATCCTTGTAACAACTAGCCATGATTCACAAAAACATAAAAGATTTACAACTGAAATGGAATACTGCATTGTTCTCTCCTCAAAACAGCTGTCTATATAACTAAAACTCAAGCAGGGATAATCAAGAAACAATCAGTGCCCTAAAAAGAATAATAGTATAAGACTAAGTATATTCTTTAAAGGAAACTTACTCATATCAAAAGACATAAGTAGGAAAGTACAACGGCAATTAAACAGCTGTAAATTTTGAAAAGGAAAAAAAAAAAACAGTTCATCCAGTTTTGGATCCTGACCTGGCACCAAGTTTTAGTCCAGCAGCATCACTGAAACCTTTTGTACTCATAGTTGATGAGAATGTAAAGGTCTGCAGGCCAAGACTAAAAGGAGAAGAGATTTGTTCTTTCTGATAAGCTGATCTGTCAAGCAGGGGGCTTAGCATGGCAGGTTTTGGAGGTGGCTGAGAATGAGCGCTGGGAGGAGGTGCTACAGGAAACATAAAGCCAGTGCTATTCTCAGAAACAGCAAGTCCAACAGAAGCCTTCATATGAGCTTCCCCAGTAGATATGGAACTAGAAGAAGGCATGTAGTTGGAAGAATATATCAGAGATCTCTCTGCTGTTGCTGACTCAGAAATCACATCCTTGCACTTTAATATCTTTTCCTCAACTTTATCCTCTATAGCGTTTGCTGGAATGGAAGTGCCTTTATTGTTATTTTCATCATCCAGCTCTGGTGAAGCCTTCAAAAAATGATGAGCATAAGTCTTCATGTAATAAGATACGTAAGGAACATAAAATCAGGATGACAATGTTCATACATCCAACTTAAAGCAAATTTTACCATCATATCACAAGAACACAAACAGAGTTTCATACCTCAGGTGCAATCATTTCAAAAGCTGGATTCTTTTGTGAAGTAATAGCAGCAGAATCTGAGATCCAAACATGTGCAGAACTGTTACCAGGCATGGAATCTGTGACGCATATGGGAGCACCATCCATGACATTGCCTTCAGATGCTGATTTAACTCCAAAAACAGAAGACTTAATGAGGTCATTTTCTTCTACCCTGACTCGACTTTGAGAAAGAGTATTTCTGGCACCTAGCAGAGGGGAATCACTGACAGCATCCAAATTAACACTGCCTTGCTCATGTAGAGACTTGGATGAATCTATATCCTCCATGTTTTCAAAGACCTGTCCACGTAATTTAGTTTGCATTAACTTTGAAGTTGATTCACCCCTAGAAAAAGTGTGGGGTTCAGCTGATCTCTCTTTTGGCGGCGGCATTAATTTATCAAGCCGTTGCAATATTTTCCAGGCGGTCTCACTTGACTGCAGTGGAATGGGAGTAATACTTCCATCAGATTTTCTTTTATCTGCATTTTCTGATGTCTGTAGGTCTATATTATCATGCTTCTGGTCATCCAGCCCAACAGTCTTTTTCACTGATGTAGAAGAACCTTGGATAAAACCTTTGTCAAGCGGAGTTGAGGGACTAGGAAGAAGATTCCCAGGAAGTTTCAAGTGTATATCTTTTGTAGGAGATATCATATTAGACTTCTGGCGAATTCTTCTTATAGGACCAACAGATCCGAAATCACTATCTAAAGCCGAAATACCTCGCTTCAACACCTGCTCACAAATATCAATAGCACATTCGATAATCAGATCATGAAAATTTGATAGATATAAACAAACAGTATCGAGAATCATGTATAATAAATGAAAATTTTGTGCTTCACTCATACATCCTGTCCCAGAATTAATAATATGCCTCTGTGTTCATCTTAACTAAGATAGTAACTCATATGGTTATATGCATATGACCAACAATAAATTGTAGGAAGGGAAATAAATACAGTAACAGGGTTCTGAAAGGAGGCAATCAGACAGAGACCTTCGAAAACATGAACAAAAATAACAAGGGCTGAGGTTGAATATGTAACCACGTAATCTGAATCAAAAATAAATAGACATGGTATTTTCATAAACCAGACCATACTGATGGGTCTAGTACATTATTGTCATGGTTCATCATTCACAAAATAAGGGAACATAGGAAGCATTATCGCAAAACACTTCAGTATATCAATAATGTGAAAATCATTATGGTTATCAATCTTGATTCACAAATAAACAGAGCATAAATGCCTCATTGGATCATTTCAAACTTTCAGAAATGAGGCTACTTTTTCACATCAATTTATCAAAGGTATTCCCAAATATCTTTTCTATCAAGGCATTCACCCCTAGCAGCAAAAGTCATCTGGTTCTATCTTTTCTATCAACCAAATTGACAATTTAGAATCAACTATTGACCATTCCTATCCACTTATGTTTACCTAGGTATGTTGTTCAACACGTATATTAATCAGCTAGGCTAACACGATCCCTCAAAAACTAAACATTAATCTGCAAATATCGCACCATCAAACTATCAAACTAATTCTGGATACTGTCCCACGACTGAAACCTTGTTAACTGCTGAACCAGGTCCCATAGTGGTCAGCTAAAAATTTCCAAGAGGCTCCTTTGTTAAAGGCACTACCTCAGTGCCCCCTTACTTACAGCAGGCGACTTCAGTGGGGACAACATACACATAAGATCATAAAGGCATGTATTTTGCCCTTCAACATCTCAGCAAAATGATCGCAATCATGTTGTATGTGTCGCATGTGGTTAGGACTCTGTGAACGTGCATGTCTGCACTGTCATTTATGTCTCTTTATAACTGCCTGTGAACATGTTGAACATCATGGATTCATTACACATAGATGTATAAACGCATGTATGCATCTACACAAGCAGATTTACATGCACACAGATACTTGTGTGAATTGTGCCCTTCTAAGGCGCATGTCTTGCTTTGCACCTTGTATATGAGGGCCTTGGTTCACCTTGAGCCTTACCAACAAGTCATTTGAACCATTGGGTGCACTATTATTAGCACCTTATTGTTTGCTAGCCAATGCAATGTCAGTAGTTTATGCCGGGCTAACCCTGGAGTACTCTAATTCATTCTCAAGTACTCCAATTCATGTCATAAATGGAACCGGCCAGTTTGATAATCCAGCCTAGGGAGGGCCAAGTCTTTTTTTTTTCCTTTTCCCAGGACTATTTATCCAACTTGAGCCCTAAGCTTCAACTTATCAAGTGCTTAGCTAGCATTCCATGACAAAAATTGCACGTCGATTTTCACCTTAATAAAAGAAAATGTACTACAGCACTAAAAAGAATGGGCTACCTGCCTGCCACCAGAACGTGTCATGCTTGCTAGAGACTGGTGAGATGATGATGGGCCAGGAGAGAGATTGTTGGAAGGTCCTACACCCTGAAATGACAGAACAAAAGTTAGTGTAAGTAGAAAAGAAACACTATGCAGACAATGAATATCAATGAGTTCCTTGTTAGTTATATAAAAATGAGACAATGGTCAATTTCCATCACATCAAATAATACCTTGATGTTTGTTGTAGGATGGACCTTAAAATATGGAGAACAGGACATTCTATATATGGCTGATCTGCCTCTTGGTTTTGGTGTCATATAACCATTTTCAGGGAAATCAGGGGTTCCAGAAAATCGAACAACAGATTTTGGTATAACAGACAGATCAAATGGTTTTGATACACAACGTGCATTACTTGGCATTGTTTTGTCTCCATGAAAAACTTGGCTCCGCAATCTCAGAGCAGAAGAGGGCACTTTTGAAGACCTAGACCCCATATACGCTTTTGCAAGTTCTGCTGGTGAAGCAGCTTCATCCACAGGAATCTGCAAAACATCATGAGATAAATACATGTATTAAAAAGCAGAATAACAGAAAGAACATCAGCAGACAACTCATTGAAATTTAACAACATTTTGAGGGGAAGAAGATGGTCTACAAACAAACTTATGCATTTCAAGAAGTAAGGGGGTAAGAAAACAAAAAAAGAAAATTACCAATGTTACTATTTAATGCTACATGAATTCTTGCTTACAAAAAAAAAGGTCATGGTCTTATTGAAAGCATCCAACAGATGCAAGCCAAAGAAGGAAAAAAAAAGTGTTATCAAGCATAACTTTTCATTAAATTTGAAGCACCTACCACTCTTATCAAGTTTTGTTTGAAACAGGGTTAGCTGAACCATGCCAAACTGGCTGGTTCAGGCCTAACCATGCAAAACCAGTCGGGAACCAGCACAGTTAGGTACATCAGGTCAGTTCAGGCACTGAACTGGCCTGAACTGGGCTGAATTACCTAGTTCAGGTCACTTCAAATGGTTCCTTGCCTATCCCAACCCTTATAAGTGTGGAACTGTGGGTGGCAGAGAAAAACTCCTCCCATGAGCTTTCTTTGCTTCTTTCTCCATCTCTTCCCACCTTTCTTTTTCATGCCTAAATTAGGCAAAAAAAGGAGAAAATGAGGGGAGTTGATGCCTAAATTTTGTATTTTGGCATGATTTCATAATATGTTATAATATCTACATATTGAAAAAAATCATAATTGCTCAATCAACATGTAATTTTCATATTAGAATATATATTTCAGATTAAAAATAAAAATAAAATAGCTTTTAAAAATTCTGTAAAGTAGAGTATTTTCTGAAAGTAATTAACAGTTTTTTGCATTACATTATAAATTATATATTTTTTAATTAATTAATTAATTATTAAATTAACTAAAAATATTTGGCATGCAGTTTTGAAACTTACAAAAATGGATCTACAAAAGGAGTGGGGAGAATGACACAGGTCAGCACCACAATGAGATGCTTTCAGGTCAACACCATGAGAGGTGCAAGTGATGCAATGTGGAGTGAGAGAGAGAAGCAATGAGGTTGAAACAGCATCTAGCTAGTGATTACCCCAACATGGTTGCTTGTAAGAAATATTCACAGAAAATATGATAGATATTCCAAAAGTATTTTGCCAATTAGTGAGAGCAAAAAAGAAAAGTGCTGAGAAACGTGCAGAGATCAAGCAACGAGCAGCCGAACCACCTCCATAATACTCAAGGAATCTGAAAGATTATGAGGCATTGGATCCACATGACATGAACGAGGCTCAAATTTAGACTGCCATGTAGATAGTCTACACAATCAGCACTTCAGCAGCAGAGGAAGGAAATCATCAGGCACAAGGCTCAGTTTTCACCCTCATGGTACAAGGCAGATTCTGGTACGAAGACTACTAGGGCAAATCTAGACTACAAGAGAAGCCCGTCAATCAGAAAGGTAGTACAAAAAAGTAGCAGCTAAATAGCTTCCACGTTTGAGGCCTTCACCAACAATGAAGGAAAGAAGCAAAGAAATATATCGGCAAAGGCAACTGTCCCCAACCTAAATCTAGGTGCCTTTCCTTGCAGAGATTCAAGGCAACAAAAAAGTGATACTAAGCTTGTCAAAGATACAAAAAGGAACGTGCGAAATTGCTTCCTAGTTTCATTGCAGCCACATCCTAATAAATGCCATAAACAATATGTACTACAGGTCTACTATCATACCCATCTAGAGAGCTCATCTAGGTGTAGCTCTTCCTAGACCAAACGACATATAAAGCAAATTGCTTGAAATTAATAAAGAGCTAGAGGGATAGATTGCCTCCTATAAAGTAAGTAGGACACTACAATGTGTTTTTGGTGTATAATGGTTGGATAGAGCCCAGCAATCGAAACATCATTAATTTGTTCACATAATGTAATAAGAAGACATTTTCTCATAAGTCAGTTGATGCTTTGACAAAGTATACAACACCCACTGCATCCTCAGCCTGATCAAATAATTGATCAAATAAGGAAGTAGAATGCCGTGCAGATGGTCACAGATAATAGGCTACGATACAAGGCTGCCAGTGACATTTTGATGATCAAGAGGCCATAACATTTTTTGGAACCCATGTAGTGCCCATTGCATGACCTAGCACTATTGGATATTGGCAAGGCCGTTTGGTGAAGCAAGTGACAAAGACAACAGAATCCATATGAAATCGATATATAATCACACATTGATTTTGTCTTTGATAAAAAAACACAACCTTACTATGTGCTACGTTGCACTCAATATCCTTCTTGAGAAAAAAGCAGACCTACATTATATGTTTATGAGTCCCAAGTGGTAGGATAGTAGATTTGTCTGTAGTAGCACAAAAGGCAGTTTTGGAGGACTTAATCACAATGGTTTTGCAAGTGGACCTAGATGATGACAAAGACAATTACACCACTATATCAAGTGGCTAAGGCCATAGACAATGAGAGACACCTTTAAAGAAACTTCTTGTAACATATGATGATGTTTACTCAAGCAGAGATCAAGCAAGATCCGAAGCAAGCTGATGAATACATTGGTAGGTTCAAAGCTTGTCAATAAGTACATTGACATCATTGAACAAAAGCGTAATTAGCAGATGGGTAGGGCACATCTAGCAAGTAATCCAAGTGCAATTCTCAATAATTTTTTTCCTTAAAAATTAAAATCCAAGTTTATTAATTAAATCATTTTCAAAATGTGTTAGCAACATACTACCTTAACCTGAACTGAAGTTCTAGTGCAGTGTCACAATAATGGACATGGACGAGGAACTATTAACCATCCTGCGCAATGTTATATATAAGATGGAGCCTAATTCGATTATTACATAACAATATCTAGAGGAGGTAAATCACATATTTAATAAGCTCATGATTCACTGCAAGATTTTGTATATGGTGAGGAGCATCCGATGATTGGTTGGCTTGAGTGAGAACAGTAGCCAGAGCTTGATATGCCAAGATTGCCTCCTTGACCTACTGATTTCTTGGCAAGGGTGGCCACAGTGGATGTCGTATAATGGATAGAATAACACATGCCACACTCACAACCAAGCGACAATCATAGAGGTTATGGGAGAGCCAACCATCATCGCAAGGCTCTATATCCGAGCCATCCTCTCAAAGATTTGACAAAGAGATACTAAGATGAGGTCACCATGGTTCCCAGTCTAGTCAAAAAGGCAAGGCCGATCAAAGTGGTAGGCCTAGTAGAGCCAACCAGCAAAGCTAGGCAAGTAGGAAGGTAGTTTCTCAGATCAAAAAGAAGGGAAAAGGAAAGAGAGTTGTTGAGCCATTGGAGAGACCGGGCAAGAAGCAGGTCATTCAAATTTTGAGACCAATAAGGGCTCATATGATTGGTTGCCCAAATTATCTTATAATACTAGAGATGATAACGACAGTTCGAGCAATGATGTATCTGATGGCTAGGAAGATAGCAGTAGGCATAGTGCAACTACACACAAGTCATAATTTTATGGTCTTGATCGATTCACTTATGAATCCCAATTCACTCATATACAAAATATAGACCACAGAGCACAACCTAAAGCCCACAAGGATGTAACTGCATATAGGAGATGGACACTTTAAGGTTATCAAGATATAATTCTACTGCTGCAGATCTAACATATGAAGTAGGATCCTTGAATGTTTCTAGTTATGAATCATACATTGTCTCATGTTCTATATAACTAGGTTAAGATGGATACAATTATTATTCGTCTAAGGTGTCATGTTCGAGTGGCTGCTATCTTCAATAGCTTTAGCTAAATCACAGCTCAGATTTTACAGCATCAATCTCCTCTTGGATTGGATGGACACTCAAATATCAGACATCATATAACTGTCAGGGTTACTATCCACAAAGAAGTGATTAAATGATGCAAGGATGAGTACATAATAAGCCCTCATATGACTGGTTGCCTAGATTATCTCATAATACTAGAGATGATAACGACAGTCCGAGCAATGATATGTTTGGTGGCCAGGAAGGTAGCAATAGGCATGGTGCAACTACACAACTCATAATTTTATGGTCTTGATCAATTCACTGATGAATCCTGTTTCACTCATACTGCATAAAATATAGACCAGGGCACACAACCTAAAGCCCACAAGGATGCAATTGCATATGGGAGATGGACCCCTCAAGGATAATGGGATATAACTCTGCTGCTGTAGATGATCTAAATCACGAAGAAGGATCCTTGAATGTATCCGGTTCCAATTCGTACATTGTATCATGTTCTACATAGTCAGGTTAAGATCCATACACTTATTATTCATTCAAGGTATCATGTTCGAGTAGTTATTATCTTTGAAAGCTTTAGCTAAATTACAGGTTAGATTTTGCTGTCTCGATCTTCTCTCAGATTGGATGGACATTTAAATATCAAACATCATATTAGTGCCAGGGTGACTATCCAAGAAGAAGTGATTATTAGATGCAAGGATGAGCACATATCTAGGTTGAAGTTGAATACTAAGCCTAGACTACGATCAGGACCCCTGCATCTACAAGCACTATAAACATTTCACGAGGAGCACTAGATGTTGGCATTCATTCTCGATTGCATGAATTTTGATAATATCTATTTCCAATTCCGTATGTGTATGCGCATGCATTCTCTATTGCATTGATGTTGGTATGCATTCTCTACTGCACTCATCATACAATCAATAGGTATCACTATGACCCAAAAAAAAAAAAAAGCACAGGAATCATAATTCAAAATACAAAAATCATTAAAATAATATCTCAAAATCCCAAAAACTTAAAAATGGAAAAAAGAAAAGAGCGCATAGTTTCAAAATGGTACGCCATAGCATACCATGTCAGTACAATATGTACCCAGTACCCGTACCGATCATGATTGGTACCGCACCTAGTACCAGTTCAATGGACCTTGGTTTGAAGTTTATCATGAGAATAAATTTATAGATTCTCCAGGCCAGGACTATACAAGACAAACCTTGACTAATTTTTTTTATGATATGAGACATAATACTTATCTTTCAAGATAAATTTGTTATTTTTTAGCAAAGTGTTTGCTACCATAGAGATTCCTCATAGCAACAAAGGACAACTAAGTCATAGTCAAAAGAACTTGTAGAGCATTTACGGCGAACAAGTTTTCTTACAGTTAAATTCTCCAAAGAAGTTGAGAAATCCTGTAATGCTTTGGAGCCTCCTACTCCATCGTCTTGTGCTGACACAATTGTCTCTTCCTTTTGTTCATCGACAGTAAGCTTTGACATGTCTGGATCAATAGTTCTTGAGAGCAGTAGTTGTGACAAATGGCCAACCTCAACCCTGTTTAACATAGAATGTTAATAGAGAAAGAATCCAATAGTGATAAACAAAATAGTCTGCAAAAATATGCATAACAAATATCAGATGATAAGGAAAATTATTTAGAAGTAAGAATGTCCGAAAAAGCTAGAAAGAACAAGTAGTTCTAAACTGTTCTAAACAAGTTTGGGTGACCCATGGTCAGATTTCTAGGTTATAACCTAGGTCAAAAATTCAGTTCTGACATTGGTTTTAGTTGGGCTTATGGAGTATTAGTTTTTGGAGATGTTTAAAAGTTTCGCTCAAAGTTTTGTAGTCTTTCAAAAAATACAAAAATTTCAGAAAATGGAAAATAGAAGAAAAATAAAAGAAGCTAGGAGAAGTTTTTGAAAATGCTTGGACATTTTGTGTAGTTTCAGCAGTTCTAGTCCAAAGTTAATAACATACATAATTTCATCAAGTATATTTATTTTTTGTGCCATAAACATATATTATTTTAGTCATTGAAAAATTCAGTCCTTAGAAAATTCATTATATTTATCAAATGCATAGCTTTTAAATGCTCGGTGTATTCAATTTTTTCTTCTTTTCTCCAAGGAAATGGGGAGGGAAAGTGCCTTTTTTTCTTAATTTTTTGGTAGAATTTGCGAATACATTGGATCTGGGCATTTCTTTCTCATAATTTTGATGTAAGTGGTTCTTTAACTAAATGGATGCAACTATAGATTATTATATCTTATATAAAAAAGATGTCATTGCTACAGATGGAAGTTTCTTGTATTTAATTGTTCACATTAGTTCCTATAATAAGTACTATAATAGAGGCCTTTCTGGATGGTTCAACCCATGAGGATTATATTTATCAACCATGAGTATATCCCCCTCTTTCAACTCATAGAAAGAACGACCCAAGACTAAAACTACATACTATCCCCACCATAAGAAATGACCCTAGTATGATAATAAATACTAAAAGGGTGCTTAAAAGCATCATATATGCCTGGTTTTGCTCAGGTTCAGCCAAAATCCAAAACACCAAACAGTTTTTCTTTTTTCTTTTCTTTTTTTTTTTTTTTTGGGTGGGGGGGGAGGGATTTATAAAAATATACCATACGCATAAAATATGCAAGCATGAGCAAAGAAATAAATGGCATAACAAAAAACTCAATGGCATGTTGGAAGGCCTGATTACCACATCTACATGACAAAACCTTATATTGGTATTAGAAAAACAAAAGGAATTCCCTGAACAAGGCACAGGCGATGAAGAGGAAGGCCCTTGCTCCCAACAATTCCAAGATTTTTGTGGTACTCTAACACAATTAAAATATGGCACCCACAGTATCCTGAAAATTGTGGACTTTGAAGAATCTACAACATTTCCCATTGCCCTAATTCTCATTTCTTTGTTTCCTCTCTTAGCTAGAATGTGAAGTTTCATGTTATATTTCTAAACCACAAAGCACATGGATATGGAAGCCAGGCATCCACACATCACTAGATAACCACCAGCTATGCAAACAACATTTTAATCAGTTCTGCAGTATCACATGGTAAGTACTTTCCTTGTGAATGTTTTCTGCTTCAGTAGTTCTTCAAGTTCAGAAATACCACTGGTATCAGGATTATTTGTTTGCTTGACTTCATCATTTCTTCCATTTTCTAGCAATTTGGATGATGGATCCTGCAGCTGGTAATTCCAAACAACAAAAAACAATAATAATATATTTATAGTTAAATGATAATACCATCATGGATTTTGAATTCAAAAGAAATAACAGATAATGACAAATTTTGAATGAGCAAGAGCAGAGACATGATGACATTAAATGGGAAATTGCAACAGCTAGAAAGAGTATCCATAAACAAGTAGCAGTCATGCACAGGAAATGCCTTAACATAATTTGAGCAATAAATAAAATAACCAAGATATGGATAATAGAACAAAAGAGGGCAAGTTCAGAGGAAGACACCCACCCTTAATGGACATCAACTTCCTGGAAACATGAAGCACAAAACTAAAGCAACTATATTAAATAGTGGCATTGATTTTAATTCAATGAAATTAAACTTCTTGATCATTTTGTTTACATCATGTCTTATGTATAGTGGCTGTTACCTGTATATCAAACTATAAATAATACAAGCAGCATTATATGGACACTTAGTAGAGGTGCTATGTGTTTAAGCATCACCAAGTGTTACAAATGGAAGCCCCCAAAAACCTAGACATACAAACAAGGGATATGTATGGTCATCATTTTAATGGTCATCTAATTAAGAAAAACTGTGTGAGAGAGAAAGAGAGTTCTAAATAAGTTAATTGATCAGCCATGAGTTTGCAGCATTTGAAAAATGCCCTAGGGAAAGATACTTAAAACCTATCCCTATAAAGAACCAGAAACTCACAAGGCTATAAAACCATTTGCATGAGAGACAAAAAGAGGTTTTGAAAGATCAGATCTTGCTGCAGGAACACATGAGATCCCAGCATGCCTAAGAACAAAAAGAACAATGTGGAGACCAATTCATAATGAACCCAAGCATTTTGAAAAGTCCTACAGACTCCAAAATCTCAACCTTAAATTCATGTGCACGAGGAGAGTGAAGTTCCCAAAATCCAGCTTGCGCCCCATGTAAAGGATGGCAATGCAGAGGGGAGGGTCAGTCAGGTTATCTCCATTTTATAAGGGATGAAAATGTACAGAAATGGGAGGAGAGCAGTCTAGGGCATCTGTTCCAACAACAAATTTGTGTTCCCCTTGTACAGAAATAAAATCATGAGTAATGAAGCAACAAAAGATTACATTAGAAAAAGAGCATTAAGAAAGCCTATGAATTGCAACAAAAGAGGATATAATAATTAGAGACTGATTCAAATAGTGTGGGTGTGTGCAATTTTAAACATACTAAAGACACTTGGTACTCAAAATAATGCAAAGGATTCAAGAAACAAGTTGACCTATTTCAATCCCAGATAAAAGTTCATAGATATTTTGAGATGATTTGCACTAACAAAAAATAAAAACCTTGATACAAATAATACATATGACAAAAACATTAACAATGATGATAAAGCTCGCTGAGTTTAACATAGTTATTATAAAAAAAGGCATGACCAACCACATTCTTGAAATGGCTTGACTTCAACTACGTTGACCTGTTCCTAAATGATACAAATCCTGCTCTGACAAAATATGGAACAATGTTAATAACCTTTCATTTCTTTTACTAGGAAGTTGAGGTATGGAAATTTTGAATGGCATCTGCTAGCTACTGATTTGAGTTGACATTAAATCTTCCTACATGATCCAACCAGTATTGCAATCCACAACTTTTAGTCGGTATATCATTTTGATATCCACTCTATACTTCCAAAAAATAGCACCAAAAAACTCAAAAAAAATCATGCAGCATTATGTCACAACTAAATAATATACAAAATCATCATGACATATATTAGCTGTAGTTCATTATGTTAACAGAAAAAATACAAGGGTTTAAACTTGAAACTAAATGTATTACATAGTCAGACTGCAAGTAGACTTAACAGGCCTTTCACAAGAGCTAGCAAAGTAAGCTCTTCATGTTTTTCAGGATAGTTCTAAAGGCATACAAGAGACTCTTCCTTATCAGCTAAAAAATTATTGAAAACAATAGAGAAATAAACCGAAGAAAAAGAACATAAGTTTCTAAACAAGAACAAAAGATAAACTACAAAGATAAACACAAACAACAATGTTGCAGTTATACTACCTCAACATTGAAACTCATGAAGAACTGTGAGAAGAATATCAATGAACAGTACCAACTTGTAAACAGAAAACACATTAACTTAGCTTGCAGAAGTATTCTTTGAGTGATGCATTGCAACAGTATTATCTAATCCAATTTCATAGTGTTTTCAAAAGCTATTCTTTAAACAACTTTATTTTCAGAAACATTAACACATTATCTACAATAGTATTTTAGAGATGCCATGAATGGAGTTCAGGCAAAGATATCCTCAATAGCAAAATGACAATCAATAACATCCTTTTAGCCCATTCAATCATGCCATATGAAACTTCAAGAATGTTAAATCTTTAATTCACCTGAAATATGAGGAGCTTTAGTTTCATTGGATATAATTACTATTCATTCCATATGCTAGTCATGTACATATTAGAAAAAAGGGGATTATTGCACAAGGTTCCCACCAATGCAAGATTTGGTAGGGTCAAATGTATGTAGCCTGTACAAAGAGATTGTTTCCACGTTTCAAACTTGCAATACACAAGACACAGTGGAGCAACCTTGCCATCATGCCAAGGTCTATCTTCTGATGAATTTTAGAATAGCAAATAAAATATCATATAATTTAGAGTAACGAAATGTCTGTTCTTACACTCATTGTCCAAAGACACCAAACCAATTCGACATACACACCATCTCCATTCCTAGGAAGATATCATATATCACAAGATAAATGGCTTTTATATATCAAGATATTTTTTAAGATTTAGAAATGCAAACCCCAAAAAACACCTTCCTCCATCCAACTAAGTTTTTTTCTGATTCTTTTGCAATTTTAAATGTCGTTTACAATAATATGAAGTTGGGGCAACCAATGTTGTTCCAAAATATAAAAGTTCAATTTAGTAGAAATGCACTCAAACCAGCAGAGAAGTATAAAGAGAACTTAGATTGTATCGTCCAACCTACCAACAATGGATTTATGTAATGTTAATTACAGTTTAAGGATTGGTTGCATCAGATAATTTTAGCCATGTTCGCAATCTCAGCACTGGGGACTATTTCAGCTACTTAACAATGCAGTATGATATGCTGAATTGAACCATACCAACACTCTGTATGCGAAAGCATGGTAGTTCAGTACCAAATAACTGTTGGTTATTATTTTTTTATTTTTTCCATTTTTTTGGCTTTCAAGGTCATTTTAATGTTTATTAATCTTTGAATTATGATTTTAAGAATGTTTTAACATTATTTTATTTCATATTGTTCTAGGGAGACTGATTGTTTAATTGACGTGATTGTAATGATTAAGCATAGATTTATAATAAATAAACAAAATCAATGCATGTTTTTGAGCTTCAAAATATATATATTAAAATAATTTGAATTACAAAATACACACCTACATCTAGTCCCTTGTAGCGTGTTTGCATCGCTAATAGACATCAAGATCTTGTCCATAGTTAGAGCATAGAAAATTATAAAATTATATAAAAATTGTGTATATTGTCATAGAAAATGTGTCCCAATTACCTACAAACATTGACATTTTTTTTTCATAATGTTTAGTTGAATTAATCATAATTTATGTTATTAAATACTTAAGAAATTAGATATTTTACATTGTAATGAAAAAATGGCTCAACTACTTCAAAAAATGGATCTACATTATCCACGGCACATCATGAAAACAAGCCAAAATATAGAATTTTGACATGATTATTCCTTATTTTACCAATTTTCAGTATTTTAGGTATAAAAATGGGGGGAAAAAAAGAGAGAAGAATGAAGAGTAGGGAGGGGATTATACCAGATTAGGCATGGATTTTGGCTCAAAACCAACAAAACCTTCTTCTCCCTTCTCACAAAACCCACCCTTCCCTTCATAGTTTTTAAGAAAAGAGAGGAGAACGATATCCCATGGCTTTGTTTCATTTTAGTTATAGGATGCCCCAAACTGAGTTGTACCAAGCAAAATTGGGTGGTTCTGCTCCATTCAGAGTGGTTCGGGCTGATTCACACCGAATCCCAAACTGAGAGGCCAAATAAACCAGTTCTGCATCAATTCAGTTTGTAAACCCTGATGGTTCAGGTCAGTTTGCAAACCTTGGTTTTACCTACAATGAAACTTGTGCAATTTCCAAGGCATGCAAAGATTCAGATGAGATATGGCTAACACTCTATGCCCCCGACCCCCCAAAAAAAACCAAAAAAAAAAAAAAAAAGAAGAAGAAAACTACTCACTACTAGCCGATATCTTCGAAAGAGGAAAATTCCTTTTGGAGCAATGACTCATCAAATAAACCAATCAGAATCATTAAGAGGATGCAAGTCATATAAAGGTCCCATGCTAAACCACTAAACGAAATCCCAACCTACAATGCAGATCTGGTCTGCATATATGGCACAAGCATGATCCAGAAGCTCCATAAGAACAGCTTTCTTAACATCTTGTAGTTCTTTAAATACAAAATCAAGAGAAAACAATCAAGACCATGCAATCAAGATCACAACGATGAACCATAACCAGATAGTTACTATTAATAAAATGAGAGTGACTATCTATTCTACATGAACTTGAGGATTATTTACATATGGGAAGTACTCTAATTAGATTATTCCAAAAGGCCTGCTAATGAAATGTTCCAACAAGTGAGGATGACAAGCCATAAGTTTGCTATTAAAATGTTCAAAGAGCCATTGAGATTGACTAGTGAAGCTTTATATAGTTATATGTGTTTACATTGCCATATGCTACAATGCCAAAACCAAGGTTTTAAATCCCGTGGGACAAACCTATCCTGGTTTTTTAATGGAACGGATGCGCCACTATCCCATCCCGAGACTTGAGACAAGAATTATCCCTAGATGTGCCGATTGGCGCACTGGGACAATGGCGGGATGGTCCCTTCCCAACACTTGGGGCAGCAAGCTATCCCAGAGTCCCACGGGACGTCCTATCAAGACCTAAAACCCTGATCAAAATGACAATCAAAAACACCAAGAAAGTGTTAACATTCTTCCCAATCACATTTAAAATATAGAATTTTAGAATGTATCTACATACCCCTTGGAAGACAAAGGACATTTTCTTCTATATCTTATGTTCATATTGCTTTCTAGAGAAATTAAATTGTCAGCAGACCATTGTGTTTGCTAGGCATCATAATGAAAAAACAAAATATGTTAGAAACCAAGTGAACCACATCATTCATGGAAGTCCAAGGGAAGGAAATCTCATATTTTTTAATCCAATAAATAATAACTGCAGGTGCCTAAAGCCTTTAGTGAAACAAGAAGATGAATTGTAATTCTAAGCCAAAACAATTTTAGACATTGCAGAGGCTACCCAGCACCATACTGCAAGAGGGAAATCCTGGAAGTGCAGATAATAACCTTAAACACATAACAGACAAGTAAATCTCTGACTCTGAGTCAATCCATTGGGATACAGCTGAGAATTGAGGATTGCTTGCCATGGGTCAATGGAGGAAAACATGAGGACAAATATCTACATTGAAGATGTCCATATTGATAGAATGAGAAATAAAAATCTCAACATTTGGAATCAGTAAGACAAAAAATGCAGTTGGGCCCATATCCAACTAATGGACAAATTCATATACGTCCATATCGCAATTTGTATCCTTTAACATGACACACAGCTCAGATGAAGTGCAGATGGTGAAGATAATTTGAGGCCAAAGTGAAAGAAGGAAGAATTCAGTCAATTTAAGAGAAAATAGTGGGATATGACCCATCAATACTTACTACTCTTTTATTTTCTGAAGTAGTCCTATTTATAGTAATTTAAGTTGGGAACTGTGGGATGTCCAACCATAGAAATTTCACTCTCCCTGTCAGCCAGTTTTTCAGTGGTTTTTCAGACCAAAGATCTAATATGCCTTCTTGTGGAGTCCCCAAAGGATTCTGAAGAAAAAGGTTAGGCTAGACAGATTAAAAAAAGAAGACATTTGACAGCTAAAAAATGGGCATCTTTGGAGTTGTACTTGATGTAAGAGAACAAATAGCAATAAATAAAAACAGCCAAGATCCTACCACCCTCTTCCCTCTCCTTCTCTCCATTTCTTCTTTTTCCATCTATATTTCTCAAATTCTACTGCTTATTTTCTACTTCATTTAAGCATTTTATTCTTTCCTTGTTAAATTTTGCTGCATATCAGTTTCTAAGTTTAATCAGTGCATAAAATCTAATTTTAATTTGAAGCTCAGCCTTAAGAATTTTTTAGCCATTTATAGACTCTAGCAAAGCTTCTAACCTGGTCTCAAGCCTTTACTTCAATAAGCCATTCCAATCACCAGATAAGCAATATAATCTACTGCAATTACCAGCAAACTGCAAACTGAGATCTGATTTCAAGTCAATGTCAGAACCCTTCGAGACCTAAAACGTTAAGAAACATTTTTCCCAGGACCTTGCATATCCTATAACTCTGAAAAAAAAAATTTAGACACTTTGAACATGGTTACACCTTTTCTATCCTATTTTGTAGATCTAGACATCAAGCCTATAAAGTCAAACAAAGGTCTACCAACACACTATCACCTTTTCTCCTGGGTCTTGAATAGAGCTGATCATGGATTAGATGGCTTGCCCAGCCTGCCTAGCCCAGCCTTAAATTTTGTGGGCTTAGACACTAAAACCAGGCCCATCCACCCTAGGCAAATATAGGCCCAGTATAAAAATTGGGCTGGACCTCGAAAAAATTAAATAACAGTCCAACCCGGCTTGATTTTAGAATATTCTAGTGTTGTTAAAAGCACTAGGCGCACTTAAATGCAAAGGACTTTTGAAGCCTAAACGTAAGGCGCAAAGCACAAGCATACGCCTTAGTGCAATGAAGCATACATTTTTAAAATAAATAGTAGAATAATTTATACAAGCAAAATTTATAATACATAATAGGAAAAAGCTAAAAAAATCACAATAGTAATATATTTAGCCTATTAACTTAATGGAAAGCCTCTTCTTTTTCGGCTCAAATCTGTAATTCCTTGATGTCTTCTCTCTTCTTTCTTAAATGATAACATTATTTTCGATGTTCCATCTTTTTATCTTTCAATTTTTAGCTTTATTGGTTATAAAATGGTGCAGCATAAAGTCAACACAATCTAATAAATATGATAAACTTAAAAAAAACATTACAAATATAACTTATTAAAAAAAGCGTGCTTTCTTGTGCTTGAAATCAAATCAAAAGCATATATCTTTTTATGCCTAAATGAAGTCACCTCACCTAGAGTATAAAAAGCACCTAGCACTTTGTGCCTTAGGCACACCTTAGGGTATAAAAAACGCTTAATCCTTGGTGCCTTGAGCCTTATATCTTAGGCAGGCCTTTGACAACACTGAAATATATGTACATACACATATATATACAAATATACACACATATATATACATATGTATATATGTGTCTGTGTGTGCATTTGTATGTGTGTGTGTATGATGTGTATATACACACACATATACACGTATATGCATATGTATGCATGCATGCATGCATACGTATAAATATATACATATCTGTTAAATACATACATACATATATAGGCCCCATGTTCGGGTCGGGTTGGGCCTAAGCATAAGCACTGGGCCTAGCTACCAGTGTGCATCCTGGGGTCCAAGCTGGGCTGCATCCTAGTGTCCAAGCTCAGCCCAGCCCAACATTCAATCAACTGTAGTCCTAAATGGCATTTACAATGTGCAAAAGTATTGAACTTTGAGAAATCCTTATTGTGGATGATAAACTACACTTTTTTGGCTAATTTACCGCAATCCTAAAATGTAAGCGGACTGAAAATTTTCCAGTTAACAGGCAAAATTTCTTGGAAAGCCTCTCACAGTAAGACTTCTGAGTTGAAAAGCTGTGTGTAGCAGCCTTGCCACCTATCTATTCAGAAATACTAAGTTAAATGCAGAATTCTGCAATCAATATTACTTTAACTTGAGATATCGCTGGCCCCGCCACAAGAATCAGCACTTAAGACAAAAATCTAAAAGCAGGGATAATTTACAATTTCTGCCATTAAATTGAAGACAACCATATGCAAAAGGAGTAGCCTAATCCATGATAAGCACAACCTTTCATTCGCTAGAGCTCCAACAACACTTGTTTACGCAAGAGGTGACAATTATAAAGTCCAGAAAGAATCGATCAAGAGATGCAAGAAGGAACTGAAGGAACTTCAGACTGCTCTAGAGGAAGCTGACTTTCTATTCTGCTATGTCAATATCAGCATTCATAATCAACCCAGTTTTCACCATGAAAAAAGAGGAAATCAAAATCACAAAAAGAAAGGAGAAAAGAAAACGAGATATCATTAAGTGAACAGAATCCTAAAGATGTACCCTCTATAATCCAAGATTAAAATGGAAGTTTTCTGAACTTCATTACAACATTTACAAAGCCACACTCTCATATATACAGTTTAAACTTCGGGCCATGGAGAGATTCTGTCTAGCGATGAAGGACAACCAGGGAAAGAGTGAGATTGACAAAGATTTCATTCCCTCTTTCACAGATATGACATGGACCAACTTAACATTGTAATTATCAATGTCACAGTTGCAAATATGGGAACATCCTCCTTATAACCATGAGCTTGTGTGAGGATATGTACATGTAACCATGTTGCCATACAGATCCATAAGCAGTCTAGCCTACACATGCTGATGTAAAACCACTATTACTTCTAGATACTGCTAACACTAACATAGCAAATAAGACTTACCCCAGGACTATTCAATTTACTTGTGTCATTTGGTTGGCATTGAGATATAAAATATATTATCTACCAGATTAAAACTTAGAAGCTTTGTACAAATCAAACATTTCACAGATATCAAATTATCAACATACAACAGATAAATCAAGATCAATCAATTCTTCACAAAGAATGCTAAGGAGTTTATAAGTACTTATGTTTCACCAAGTCCAATAATAAAATTTGATACATCATATAAATCAAGATAATCAATTCTTCACAAGAATGCAAAGGAGTTTATTAGTACTTATTTTTCGCCAAGTCCAATAACAAAAATTTGATACATCATCTAAGCAAGAACAGCATAAACACAAATGTCATCAAAATAGTATATAAGGTGGTCATCATTACTAAAAGATGACCATACAAGAAGCCAACGTAATTTAATATACCAATGCGTCTCCATGGAAAACGCAGCACAAGTCTGGCTAGATCAAAGGGTAATAGAAAAGGTGCATTATTTCCATACCAAATTCAGAAAAATAAGACAACCAATTAAACAAAGATCTATATCAAGAATAAAATCTAGCAAAATATAGCTTAATAACATAAAAATTAATGCACTTAACAGACTGCTACTTACAGTGCAAGCTACTTCAGGAACTTCTTGGCTTGATTGGTGGTTTCCTTCTGTACAAATAGGTCAACATACAGTTATTTGCAACACATTTAATTTCAAGCTGCAAATCTGGAAGAACATTGATGTGTTCCAGGGAATGCAGTAGAAGATAGACAAACCACTACATTAAAAACAAATTGCATCAGAGATTCATCCAGATAAGAAAAATGGTACAGTTTACGAGTAATTGGGTGAATTAACCAGTAACTAACCAACTTTTTGCAGTTTTGATTACAACAGAGCAATATAGCAACACTGGCATCAAGAAATACAAATCATTTCAAAAATATCTTTCCAGTCTCCACATAAGCACATAAGAGTCCAGCGTAAATAATTAGAAGTTTTGGAAGTATGTACAACATGCCCTAGTCACAATAGCTGATATCAAGCCAATAATTTTCTAGGCCAACCATTACTGCAATTGCCTTTTATACACCTGAACCAAAATCTGCAGTATGACTGTACGTAAGTAACAACCAACCTGATATCCATTAAATTAAATACAATAGTAACCTTGCATGACAAATTCATGCCAACATAAGAAATACATAATTACAACAAAATACCAATTTCATTTATCATATACCAATTATGGAACTGCATTAGGCAAACAGTAAACAACCTTTCCATTCAAAAAGATCAACCTGAGACAAGCAGCTAAAAACTTGAGCCAAGAAACCCTAGTTAGGAGTGGTTTCTGGTTACTGTCCAATTTTGAGTTGCAAAACTTACCCATATGTTTGAAATCTAGTTATATGCTTTTGGAAAGGGGGTAACACAAGCAATTGGTATTCAGCTGACAAGGTGGACAAGCATCATGCACCAAAGTGATGGGTGCACAAGTATTGCTCATCCAACCAGGTTGTAGCATTAAACCAACTGCCAGGTCTAACCCACTTCAAATAAGCAACATAAAAATATCGACTATGTGGTATTTTCAACTGTTTGGAGATACAGCAGGTTAAGGCATGTTACAACAGTTCATCAGATGCTTTTCTCAAGGGTGAAAAATAAACATTACGGCTGAGTACCTGATATTAATTATAACAGACAATAGGAGAAAAAATCAAGGATCTGTAAGACACTGGAATTCTGATTTTCCATTTGCCCTCTATAGAACTGCAATTAGATTGAACTGATAATTCACTTCTTTCTGTTCTGGAACAGAGCAAACATGACCAGAACTGCTGAGCAATCAGCAACTATGATTGTATATAAGGTGTGGATTACAAGAATCTGTTGAACTAAACAAAATCAATGCAAGAGTTACTCAGAAAACCTAAAACCTTATCATCTGAACAGATCACTTAAATATCAGGTACATTTCCTGTTGACCAAATCAGCTAAAAATCTGAAAAATTTCACAAGCTGCAGGAATTGTGTGCAATCTTCATTTTGACCGGAGAAATGAAATTGATAGATACCTCACTGAGTTTGATAATATACATCCAAAATAACCTCTAGCCTTTCACATATAGTGCTCATGCAATGGAGTAAGCACATTATACAATTAAGTGGCCTCCCTCCAGCCCCCCCCCCTCACCACACCCCCCCCCCCCCCCCCCCCGGCGGCAAAAAAAAAAAAAAGAATCAAACTTACATGATTTTGTATGAGTCTTTAACTGTGTCTACCTAGATATAAAATAAAAAGTGGGTGCACATTTGCAGATTGCTTACACAAACAAACATACTGTGTAAACAAATGCTGGAAAAAGTGAACATCTATTTATGGTGCTTCTTTTTCTTGAACATAACTTATTTGTGATTAAAATTATTATGCTTATTCAGATGATAGATGAGTTAACCGGGAATGCAACATGGAAGTCTGAGAGGGTACAAAACCAAATGACTGATCCATAAGTGAGATACCACATGATATTTAGCCTATGCACCAAAAAAGAGAATATCCTTCCACTCCACCCAGGGAAGAATATCCTTCCACTGCACCCAGAAATAAAGTTATCCCCAACAAGATGTTGGAGCTTGAGGTAAAATATCAACTGATGGGGACAAGTTCAAGAGAGGGAAAAGAAACAAACCTTATACAAAAGAGGGAAGAAAAGTGAAAAAGCAACCTAAAGTTGGCAAATGAAATATCATGTGATGTAACAACATGAATTAATGTCAAACACACTTAGCATAAGTAATCATGTATCAAGAAATGCAAGAGATGATCACATAAGTGACACCTCTCACCAATTGTTGAATCAAGTGGACTTGTAAACCAGCTTGCACACCTAATTTAAATGAAGCTTCATATGAGCCTAGCATTAATAACAAGAACAAGTTTTGGATCAAACAGAGG